>CM061032.1:46171346-46771346 GCA_030763125.1 Hippophae gyantsensis | reverse complement strand
ATTTGATTTACATTCACCTCTTTTACCATAATTGAATATAAAGATAGATCTTTTTAACAATTTTCATCTCAAATAAGACAAATAGCTAGCTTGAGTGGTCAAATAACTCTATATTTATAGGGTTATCAATTATCATTATCGTAGTCACAAATATATTAAAAAATTTAAATTTCTCCTTTTAAAGTAAGTGCAATGATTCTAGTTATTCAAAAATATTTTATCACCTTGTATGAAATTGGGATACCTCATAAATATTGTGCATTGTTTCATTGTGTTTTAGGAAAAAAAATTTATTAACAATTTCTTCTTTAAAATAAGAATTATTAGTCCAATTTAATTTTCATCATCTTTCAATCATTTTTTGTTCAATATAATATGGCCTTATATTGAATATTATTGATCATTATAGGGAAGTTGGATTTTTCTTTCATTTTCTTTCAAAGAATAAGCTATCCTAAAATCCATTATATACATATCAAGTACAAATACTTATAAATTTTTCTTGTTGTAACTCTGTGGCTAATTTCATTTGCTTGTATTGACTTTCTTTTTCAAATAGGCTAGCAATAATTAATAATTATTATCATAAGTAGTTAATAGCAATTTAATTTTCTCAAACTAGCCTTGGTATCTTTTGTAATATGAGAGAGCATGCATAAATATCATTTGAAATTTTGACCCATATAGACATACAAGACCTATAACAAGTGGATTTACCAACCCATGGAATATTTTCAAGAGCTCTATTCCAAATCGACCAAACAGATTTCATAATGTAAATTTAAGTAGATAGCATAGTAGAAATAAACAACATGATTAAATGAACACACCCAAAAAACAACCAATAGATAAGAAGGAAGATCTTTGGTAAATACACCAGTGAAGGTGTGGCTTATAAGCTCTTTTCTAGGCTAGCAACATTTATTACATGAAAAATAGCATACAATATGTGAATAAAAAAAATATGCTGGAAAAGGTATTAATGATTTTCGATCACTTTCAAAACTCCTATGTGTGAAAATATTTGGTGAATGATGATTCTACTCTTATAGCACGCAATCATATATAACACAACATGTAACAAATTAAACCCATATAGACCCTTGCCTATATGGTAACATCATTGAGTTGCTTATGAAAACTACTTGATATAAAATAATTCACTAAAAGAATAAAATAGTTTACAACTCAAAAGAAATATAAATGCTCATGCATCTACCATTTGGGACACCTACCCTAATTGCTCCTTTACTACCCATGTGATGTGGTCAACTACAGATGAATAAATATCCTAACATACATACATGTTGTGATCCTGCAACAACAAGTCGGCACACAACATACCAACACATAGGCTCCTTACCTATGCACCATGTTACTACCTCACAATTTCTATTCGAAACATGACATATTTCATAGGCTTTTCATAATGGAAACTAATCCACTCCTATAAGTATCTTAATAACTTAATAATGAAATAAACTTCTCAAATAGATATGGCCTAAGATGGAAAGCCTCATTGACCAGGGTGGCAATGTTAATAACTATACTCTACCTAGGGTAATAGTTGTTACACATTTTCCATATGAAACCTTAATATTTTTTAATTAATTATTATAATATCATGAAATTAATTTTGAGTAATATTTTAAGATATACCAACTTATCGATAAATTCCATGTAAAACTCATATTTATTATGAAATATTTGGATTTTTTTATCATGTTCATCGCCCATCCTTAACGAGTATCTAACGAGGGGAAATTGATGGATAGTAAGGTGTAGTGAGAGGGAAGCGATAAATTTAAAAGGCGGCTGATAAGCACCATTATTTTTTATAAATAGGGCTATGCAGATATCCATTCTCACACCAAAAGTTTCTAGCATTTTTTGTCTCTAAAATCTCTCTAGAAACAAACTACTACCATTTTTGGTACTCTTCTAACTGGTCAAATTGGGGATAAAATATCCCAGATATTGAGTTTGAAAGAGTGAAATGTTAGGACGCGAAGTTATTAGTTTCTATTTTGATAAGCTCATTAAGGTAAAATTCTTCCTTTAAGCATTGATTTATACAATAAGTATTTTAGTAACGAATATTACTAATATTTGAAAAAATAACTTGTGTTAGTTTTTGCTAAAATGGAAAAAGAAATCAATGATAGGATTAGGAGTGCATACAAGAATATTTTTCAGGTAGAGGAATACTCACTTTTTCTTCATGCATTTTTTCTCTAAATTGGCATAGATGTTCATGTGTTTAAAACTTTGAAAAAATGATGCCATGCTAACTAATTTTATGGAAGCATGCGTACATTTTTATGATATAATATATGATCTTGAATTTTATATGGGTACACATGATTTTACAATATGTGACGTGATTTTTAAAATGTACATGGTATATGTGACTTTATGCATGTATCATGAGACTACTTTTCATGAAGAGTATTACCCCTGTTAGTTTTGAAAAGTTTGGTACCCTAGGGGTATTGCTTGTAGCACACATATTTTAAATGGACAATAGCTACACATTTACATATGTATCTCAGAATTTGTCCATACATTGGGTCTCAAAGTATGGCTGCATATAGGCCTCAAAGGTTAACCTCCTATGTGTCTCAAAGTTGACCACCTATATATCTCAAAGTTGACCAATTAATATGCCATATACATCTTAGAGTATAACTGTACATTAGGCCTCAAGGTATGCCTGTATAATGGGTTTTAGAGTCTCAGCACCCATGTATCTTGGAGTTAACTTCCCATGTATCTTGGAATTGACCAATATATATAGTCGTTGCATGGCACGTGCATTTATGACTAACATTACATATTTTTATTATATAGGCATACATTGGTTACATGGGATGTACACTCCCTTTGGTTCATAACATATTTACTTGGTTTGTAAAGGAAAATATCCCTACTATATGGTATTGTTTATGACTAATGCTTTTCTGAACATGCATGAAATTTGTATGTTGTATAGCATGCATAACTTTATCTATTGTGATATATTGCATTAAGTAAAATCCTATTGGGTTAGTCATAGTTCATCCATTTTTCCCTAAAACCTTACCAAATTATGTTTCAACAAGGTAACATATGGTTCAGTATTGATCAAGAAGTAGATTTAAGGTCTATTTTTCTTATCTTTTTTTTCATTTGTATCCTGTAATATTATTGGAGACATTGTTGAGGCTGGTGTAAATGCTTTATGTATGATTTCTCATGTTTTAAATTATCTTTGTTAGTATGTTAATAGTTTCATTTGAAAGTAACATTGTGGAGACATTGTTGAAATAATTTTCAAAATACTGTAAAGTTTCTAGAACAAGGGATATCCCAAATTTAATAGTTTCATTTGAATGTATCATTTTAAAACATATAATTTCCCATAAAAATGATTTAATTCACCTATTCCTCTTGTCTCACGTACTCATTTTTTTAGGTTATGATAGTTTGGTATCAGAGCATGGTTTTGATCTCTTGGGAATAAATGAAAATATTCATTCATGATTTTTGAACTATTTTTGTTGTCTCAACATGCCTTAAAGAATAAGAGTAGCTTGAAATGAGCCCATATAGGGTGGGATGATAAACACTATGAATGAAACCTACTTTAAGCATTACATAGAGCAAAGAACATAAGGAAAGAGGTGAATGTTACTACCTAAAAGAGTTTGAAAATACTAGACTATCACTTGGTGATGGTACTTCATATTTCAACGTCACAGAAGGGTGGATTGGAAATATTAAGAACAAGATGAACACCCTTAATTTTCCCACAAATTTTAGATATGGACTTGGGTTATACAAGTTAAATGGAGAGGTTGATTATTTGTGGGGCTTTGTGAGTAGAGGAAGGAACATTAACAAAATCACTTGGGATGAGTTTGAGTAAATGTTCTATGAAAAGTTCATCAATGAGACTACCAAAGTAAACATGGTAGTTTCTTTTATGAACCTAAAAGAAAATAATATGATGGTTGCTCAATATGAAACTTGTTTCAATCAATTATTAAGTTTTTCAAAAAAAATGGTGATTCAAGACTCACACAAGGCTATTAAGACTTTGATGGGTTTGCAAGATAAAATTTGACTACATCTCATGTATCAAAGTGCTCAAACCTACACTACAACTATTGTTGTAGCTTATAAGGTTGAGCAAGTGAATCTAGAGCAATCAAAAATGGCTACATAGTCATAGAAACCTAATTATAAAGAAAAAGAAAACAAGAAATTTTGAAAACTAAGACATGGCAATTAATGTAGTGGGTCATCAAAAAGAAATTCCTCTAAAAGTCCTTGATATCATTCCTATGTTTGTTATAATAATAACAACCCTATACATCTCAAAAAAAATTGTCCTAAGATCATAACTTACCAATATAAAGTTGGGTCATAATCTACCTTTAGCTTAAGGGTATCAAATACTCAAAGATATTTTTTAGGACAAAGTAAAATATTTGGTTCGTAGCCACATCCAAACTTTTAGCAACCAAGGTGATCCTTTTAAGAGTAGTCTTCTAGACCTTACCATCCTTATAGGTAGTCTTTTAAACAACAAACCAATCCTACACAGACCTTTTATTGACAATAGTTTATTTATAGAAAGGAGAAAGGCATGGCTATTGTAACACAAGGATAAGCCTTTTCAATATCTGGTAGTCAATAGGAATATTGACTTTCTTAAAGGTACGATTTTACTATACAACTCTAGGGTGTGAGTTCTTTTTTATACTAGTGCAACTCATTCTTTCATTTCTTTGGCTTGTTCTTAAATGTTAATATGACTTATGAAACCATATAAAACCCTCTTACTCTTCTTAGAATCACATTAGTGCCCTTTATATCTTTAAAAATTGTTCAATGGGGCTAAATATTAAATGATTCCTTAATAATCTTATTATAGTCAATATTAGTAACTTTGATGTTATTCTAGAAATGGATTGGTAATCCAAATATCAAGCAGTTATAAATTACTTTAAGACAAAGTCATTGTACAGACCCTTAAAGGTGGAAAGGTTCAATTTTATTGTAAAAATGGAGTTGAACATTCTAGTTCTTTTCTAAAGTATTGTTAGGGAGTAAGGTAGATTAGGCAAGTATAGTTCTTCTATATTCACATAAAATGGATGATGACAATGGAAGACCTTTGCATAGACACCTGTGGTGAATGAATATTGGGATATGTTTATAGAAAAGCTACTTGGACTTCCTCCAACTTAAGAGATTGATTTTAAAATAGAGTTACATCTTATAACTGCACCAATATGAATCGATCCCTATCAAATGGCCCTAATAGAGAAACATGAGCTAAGGAAAAAAAATTGGATGGACTATTAGCAAAAGGATTTATCCAACCTAGTACATCACCTTGGGAAGAACTTATTCTTTTTTTATAAAGAAGAATAGAAGTTTAGATTATGTATTGATTATCATCAATTTAATAGATTAACCATCAACAACAAATATCCATTACCTCGAATCAATGAATTGTTTGACATAATCAATAGAGCAAGTTTCTTTTCAAAAATCTATCTAAGGTCTGGATAACATCAATTGAGGATTCGAGAGTTGGATAGACCCAAACCTTTTTTTCATACTAGGTATGAGCATTTTGATTATTGTGTGATACCATTTAGATTTACCAATGACCTTTCTACCATTATAGACTCAATAAACCAATTATTTTGACCCTATCTAGATCAATTTATCATCGATTTATTGATGATATAATGATTTAGTCAAAAACTCTTCAAGAGTAAGAGGATCATCTTGGAGTTACTTTATAAACACTTAAGGAACGTCAATTATCAGAAAAGTTTAGAAATGTTATTTTTGGCTTACTGATGTTAAATTTCTCATGTACATTGTATCTAGAAGAGATATTTCCATGGATCCCTCAAAAATTGAAGTAGTATTAAGTTGGGAGCAATTGAAAAAAGTGATTGAAAAATGAAGCTTTCTTGGATTGGCAAGATACTACTACCACTGTGTATAAGACTTCTAAAAAAATTATACCTTTGTCATACCTTACCCACAATGAAGTTAAGTTTATTTGGGATAGAGCTTATGAATTTTCAATTTTTGGAGTTAAAAGTACGACTAACAATCACACTACTTCTTATTGTACCTAATTGTACATAATCTTATGTTGTCTATATTGATGCTTCACTACAA
Source organism: Hippophae gyantsensis (assembly GCA_030763125.1). Lineage (NCBI taxonomy): Eukaryota > Viridiplantae > Streptophyta > Magnoliopsida > Rosales > Elaeagnaceae > Hippophae > Hippophae gyantsensis. The sequence goes on along the minus strand of CM061032.1, from coordinate 46,765,157 downwards.
GGCCTTAGATGCATCCTGATGTAAAATTATCGAGTGGTCGCATATGGATCACAACAACTCAAAGTTCATGAATGAAACTACCCAACACATGACTTGAATTAAAATATGATGTTTTTCCTTTGAAGATATAGAGGTGTTACCTCTATGGTGATTAATTTTAAATCTTTCAGGATCATATAAGTCTCAAATATTTTTTTACTCAAAAGATTTGAATTTGAGACAAAGATGATGGGTAGAATATCTTCAAGATTATGATTTCACTCTAAAGTATCATCTAGGAAAAGCAAATATGGTAGCAAATCTTTAAGCTGCAAGTCAGGTTTTGTTGTATAGATGATATTGGGAACCTACTAAAAAACTCATATGAAAGAAGGGTATGAGCTAAATTTTTTTGATGACGGGAGGAAAGCATTCTTATAAACTTGTATCCCATCCTACTTTGCTAGAGAATGTAAAAGTGACCCAATCTAACAGTCTTGAAATCTCTAAAGTGTGGTGTAGAATGTTTGAAAAAGAAGAAGTAAATGGATGGACCTATAGGGATAGAGCTTTTTGTGTCCATATAAAGATAAAGGTACTTTATAAAGATTATTTTAAGCAAGAAATCATGGGAAAGTGCATAGATCAAATTTATGGTACATTATTGAAGCACAAAAATGTGTCATGGTTTAAATAGAACTTAATGGTTAAAAGGAATGAAGAAAGTTGTGGCTATATTTGTAGCAAATTACATGATATGTCAATAAGTCAACGTGTAGAATAAGAAACCTACATGACTATTCCAACTACTACCATTATCATAATAGAATTGGGACAATATAATAATGGATTTTATACAACACACTTTAAATGACAAAATAGATTTATACTTGTATAGTTTTATTATCTTTTAAAAAATCTATCTTTTTGGAATCACGGGTATGTTTTGTTATTTTTCAGATATTTTAGCTTCAAAATTATTTAATTGATCAACACTCGAAGAATAGTACCTAAAAGCACTCATTTGCAATATTAAAGTATAAAATATTAACATATGTAAAGCTTATATATGCTCCAAATCATTGTAAAGAGTATAATTGAAAATACAGGTTCTAGTTTTTCAAAAGGATCGTAAGCCACGAAGTGAAAATAATATGTACCACAGCACGGGTGGAGTGAATCATGGTCGAAGCATGTAAAATCTATCTCATGCCATGGTATGGAAAAGAATTATGCCACGGTACCTAGCTATCTATTCCACTATTTTCTCTTTTTCTTCACCTATAAATTGGACTCCAATTTCTCATTTGTAGTCATCCCTAATCCCCCATCCCTATAAGCTCTTTCATTTCTCTTAAGCTTTCTTTAGCTAGCTTTTCTTTTCTTTTAACAATTTCAAAGTACTTTTCTCAATTTAAGAGTTGAACAAGTATAGTTTATGTAGTTGTTTTAGTTTCAATTCAATAAACAGTATTGTCAATTCTATTTTGAGGTTCTCCAAAACAGACACAATATTGAGGCTCAGTAAAGATAAAATTGAGGTATAATTTAATTGTATTCTTTTCATATCATCTTTATGTGTTGTTTTGCATGCTATATTTAATTTATTGATTATTTATTAAAATATGTGTATCTAGCTTTAAATAATATAAAATATAAGTAATGTTGTTATGCTTGTCAAGTATTAAAATAGGTCAAATATTTTTATAAAATATATTAAGTTTTTTTTTTTGTCAAGATTTAAAAGAAGTATGTAAAAGAGACTAAATATTTTTCATAATAAACAAGAAAGTTAGATTTATGATTTAATTATTTGGATTTGATTTAGGGTAGTGCTCTTAAATCTTTGATCTATATCAAATGTATAGTTAGAGTGAAAATTCTATTTCAAATATTTTTACAAGAATTAAATATAAAAATATATCGACGATATATTTTTAATAGTAGTTTTAAAATCTAAAAGTTATTTTCCAAATATTTAAATCATTAATCTAATTTTGAAACCTTGATCTCAAATTTAAAATTATCAAGCCCACCTAAGGAGACAAATTAGATGTTTAGTTAAACTCTTAGAAAAGTAACAGAATTTAATAATTAATCAATTTATAGATATTAATTGGTTTATTATTAATAACAAAATTGATCCCTATCCAAAGTTATTTTCTTACAAAAGACAAAGAATCAATAATCTAAATTCATATATTTACTTTCATAATTAATATTAAACAAGCATAATTAACTAACTAATTTATCCCATAAATTATTTACTTAATGTAAATGTTTATTTGTCAATTATTTTATTGAATATATCCTTTATTTTATGCATTTAGTTCAGAATTTATCGAACCAAACAATCATAACATGATGTTTAAATTTTTATTTTCATTTTGGGATAGGATGTTTAGATTTTTATTTTCGTTTTGAAAAATTATTTGAATTATTTAAAAACCATATATTTACTCTTTAGATTGACTTTAGAAGTATAATTATCATTTTTTATAATTGATTCGTGCACTTGCGAGTTATTTAAAAATATACAAAAAATTTATGCCAAAACTACAAAATTTGTACACCAAGTTTTGGCATAATAAGTTTTTAGTGTTGTTATTGGAGATTGATAATAGCATTAAAAAACTAGCTAAATTTTCTATCAATAAATTTTTACCGTTTTGCTTGGAAAGGAATTACATTTTTAAATTTTTATTATCATATTCTTAAAAACTTTTTGTATTGTAAATATTATGATTTTTATTTGTAATCTTAGAATATCTAAGTTATTAATTAATTTTAGATATTTTAAATTTTAAACTTTCATTTATTTTTTTTACTTTGTGTTTAGTATTTTTGTGTACTAAATTACTTCTAGCATGATTAATTTTCTTTTACTAACATGTGTGTGGTGTGTATTTTTCTTTTTCTTTTTTGAGAATGCTTATATATTACTATTAAGTGATATGCTATCTTGATTTTAGTTATTAATGTAAAAAAATGTAAGAGATCATTGGGAAATAAACTCGTAATTTTTATTAACATCTATAGGTTTAAACAAATTTCAAGAGAGATATATGTTTATCAAGAGGAAGATGAACAATCTTAAGTACAAGTAGACATAGGTGATGTTGAACATAAATAGAAAATGATGAAGCAGTATGCATTGCCTATCATTGGAAATACTAACTCTTGCATACAACTAGAAAAGGCTACATAAAATTATGAATTGAAAAATATTCATTATTCCTTGTTACCTTCATTTTATGGTATCCCTAATTAATATCATTTAAACTTTATTATAGAATTTCATACTACTATTTAGACAATTCTATTGTAGAGATTGGATGAAGACTAGCTTAAGATGAGGTCTTTTCCTTACACCCTCGAGGAAATCCTAGTTTTGGACTCTACAACCAGGTTTATAAACTACTTGGGAAGTAATCTATAGTAAATGTACAAGTAGAGACCACTCTCATAAGAAGAGTACAAAGTTAAGGGTAAAAATAGCAACATTCTTCCAAATAGATTGAGAGACCTTTCGTGAAACTTAGGACAAGTTCAAGCTCCCTTTGATTCAATGCCCACACCATAGTTATCCACTACAAGTACAGATATATTCTTTTATGATTGACTAATTCAACAGTGTCGGTACACTGTTGATAATTTTGTAGAAGGAACTATGGGAGAAAAATGGTAAACCAAACTTATGAACTTTATAAGATGTTGGGTGATTCTTGACCAAAGAATGCTAAAGGAAGAAAAGCAAAAGCAAATGCAATTGGCTCTATGAAAAAAATGGCCTTGCAACTTCCAGAATTGACTAAGCAAGTGCAACTCCTCACTATCCATCAAATGTCAAATAAAGAGGTATATGTGGTTCAATTAGACATAGTGTTTTTAATTGTTCAAATTCAAGAAATTCTAGTAAGGATAACTTGAAGAAAGCCATTTAAGTGCAAATGTATCATTCCAACCCTATAATTACCCTTACCCTACTTGGAAACCAAAAAATTACCAAGCATATGCTCAAAACCAAACACAAAGGCCATATGAAAACCAACCTTACCCACTAAGTCAATAAAATAAACCAACCTTAGAATATAACTTGAATATCTTTATTCAAATTAGTAGAAACAAACAATATGAATAATCAAAGGTAAAACTCCCTAGAGGCTTTGATAAAAAGGCTTGAAGTCAGAGTTGGGCAACTAGCAAAATGCATGCAAAATCAAGAAAAAGGAAAGTTTCCTAGCCAAGTAGAACAAGCAAAGGATGTTACAATCCTTTGAAGTGGTAAAGTAGTCAATAAATTAATACTTGAAATTATTAAGGATTTATCATTTAGTGTATGTAATAAAGAATGTGAAATTATAGTCTCCTATAGTGGAGAGACAAGTGCTAATAATGATAAACCTTCTGAGAAAATAATTGGGGAGTCATCTGACATTCCCAAAAATCATAAATGCATCAAAACCACATCAAAAATCAATAACATTTCCACACCGACTGAAGGAATCTAAACAAGATAAGCAATTCTTTGAACTTTTTCATATGCTTTCTAAAGTTAATAGTAATTTATCTTTATTAGAAGTGATTAAGAATATGCCCTCTTATGCTAAATTCTTCAAAGAATTGAATACTAAGAAAATGAGGTATGACCATTAATGAAAAAGTAATAGTATTAGAAATTACTACCCCTATAGTTAAAAGATCCATTTTTTCTACACTGCCCAACAAGTTGCATTTTTGAATTAACAATATCATGATCAGGTGGATCATAACTGGTTGATATATGAAATAAACTAATTGCAACTGCGTCAACTAAGGTTACAAGCCATTTAGTAATATCTGAGTATCATCATTATGATTTCACCTTTACACCTCCAGAAAGATCATGACAAAGACCTGAAGAACATGATCTAGAAAACATGGAGGAAGAGCTCTAAATTTGATCAAGGGTTTTTATGTATATTTCTTTGTTCTATTTTATTTTGAGAACTTTTGTTTTATCATTTTCGATATTATATTTGTTTTTTGTTTTTTGTTAATTATTTTGTTTTCTCATTGTTTAGAACTATTCATTTTATAACTGTTTGTAAAAATTTATGATAATTACACAGTATTCTATCTATGTAAATTTAAATGTTTGGATTGATTGATGCACCTACAATTACAAACCAATACTTGAGGAAATTTAACAAATGGGGAACTTTTTTATTCTTTACTCTTTATCTTTAATTTACAATTATTAAAATGAGGACAATGTAAGTTCTCAGTTGGGAATGAAAAAGGTTACATTTTAAAATGGAAGCTAAATTAATTTTTTTATTTAAACATATATCCATATTGTTTCTTATTTTTATGCATTTTTATTTATTGGATTAGGAACTTTTAGGTTAAATTTAATTTTTTTATTGCAAAACTATCATGTCTTTTGCTTAATTTTAAGAATATGATTATGTTTTTGAATTTTTATTTTAGTTTCAAAAATATTTTATGGAGTAATGTGATAATTAGTTAGTTTTTGTTATAATTTGTATTGCATGATAAAATGTTGAAATTTTGATAATCTCAAAATTGGTGTTTAGGAATCAAATAGTGAAGACTACCTTGTGAGAATATTTTAAGTCGTTATCTTCCCATTCTAAGTGACAATATTTTTTTATACTCTTTTAAAAACTCTTCTTATCGATTCTAAAATGCTAGATGATCACTATAGATCTTTGCGTTAAATTCTAAGATTTTTACATCATATATTTATTTTTATTACCTAAATTGAATTATATAAGTAAAAATTAAAAGTATATGCCTTCTCTTCATTCATGCATGACTTCTTAAAAAGAGACATACGGAGTTACCTAAGCCAATACAAAAGAAAAGGCCACAAATTAGCCACTCACTACATCATACAAAAATATGTATAAACTGTACATGAGTCCCCTCTAAAAAAAGTAATATCTCTAAAAAAATAAAAATAAAAAATAAAAAAAGAGAAAAAAATAAATAGTATAAGCTAAATACTATGAGACTTTGATGAATACAAAAGCAAGATAGGCAATAAATCCCCAAGAAGTCATCACATTTTATTATTTCTAAAAGGTATATTACTTAAAATTTTAATTTGATAAATTTGATTGATGCATGAAAGTAGTATTAAATTTCTTTATAAAATCCTTCCATTTGATTCCTTTCATGAGATCAATATTATGCACCACTTTGAGTCTTTTATACTTTAAATATATGCAAACATATTAGTTCATTTCTTTAAAAGAATTCTATTTACATATATCTTTGAATGAGTGCTTGAACCAATAGAATCAGTGTTATTGAGAGTATGTCTTGTGAGGTTAGAATCGAAGAAAATTTGTATTTCATTCAATGAAATTGGACAAATTAATATTGATACATTTTTTATATGAATACAAAAATGATTTTCAATTAATTATTATAGTAAACTATGAATCTTTAGAATATTAAAATGACCTATGCTATGGATTTATTTGTAAACTTAAAAGAAATTATAAGCGTGAGAAGTTTTTGAATTTCCTTTATTTTGTCATATTATCCATTTTTTGTTTAAAATTTTGTTTTGTTTGTTTATGTGTTATTTGCTTGTTTTTTGTTTAGTTATTTTTAATTTTTGCATTTCAATTTGATATTTATGGGTATCAATTTTGAAAATACTCATGAGACTTAAACTCATCCACTAGGGCAACCTATGGATTTAAAGGTTTGTTGCTTACGTTAAATACAACCATATCAATCTACAAAAATGATTTAGGATAATTTAATATTTTTTTTAGTTCTTTGTCTTTCTTGCTAAGAGACTAGCAAGAAACTGGTTGGGGTTGTAATGAGTGCTTAAAAGCACGAAATACTTTGTGATTTTATGCATTTTAAATAATAAATTAAAAATGGGTGTTCTAGATGTTCAAGACAATTCAGGTCATGCACAGTGTGGAAGTAACATATTTCATAGAGCATGTGAAGTGAATAGCGGCCAAAGCATATACAGTTTGTCTCATGTCGCATCACGAAAAAGAGTTATGTCACAATGCCCACCTATCAAATCCATCATTTTTTCTTTTTTCTCACCTATAAACTGGACTCTAATTTCTTATTTATTGTCATCCCTAATCCCTAATCCCTTTCAACTCTCTCATTTCTCTTCAGCTTTATTTAGCTTTTTTTCAAGTAATTTCAAATTACTTCTCTCAATTTGAGAATTGAACAAGAAAATTTTATGTAGTCATTAGTTTTGATTCAATAAACTATATTCCCAATTTTATTTGAAGGTTTTTCAAAATATAAACAATATTAAGACTCGTTAAAAATACAATGAGATAAAATTTAAATATATTCTTTTTAAATCATTTTTTTGTGTTATTATGCCTACTATATTTAATTTATTGATTATTTATAAAAATCTGCATGTCTGGTTGTAAATAATATGATATATAAGTAATGTGTTATACTTGAGAAATATTAATATAGGTAAAACATTTTTATAAAATGAATTAATTTTATTTTTTTATCAAGATTCAAACGAAGTTTGTAAATAAAAAATATATTGATAAAGTATTTTTATAATAAACAAGAGAGTTATATTTAAGATTTAATTATCTTGATCTTATTTAGAGTAGTGATATTAAATATTTGATCTATATCAATTATATAGTTAGAGTGAAAATTATATTTCAAAGATTTTAATTAGAATTAAGATATTAAAATATATTAACGACAAATTTTTAGTAGTATTTTTAAAATCTAAAAGTTAGTTTCTATATACTTAAATCAATAATCTAACTTTAACACCTTATGAGCTTTTAGAATTGTAAGGCCCTACCTAAGGAGATAAAATATATGGTTTGTTAATCTATTAGAAAACAAACATAATTTAATAATTAATCGATTTATAGGCCTTACCAAAGAATATTAATTGGTTTATTACTAACAATAAAATAGATCCATATCATAGGATATTTTCTAACAAAAAAGAAAGAATTAATAATCTAAATTCATATCTTTACTAACCTAATTAATATTGAGAAAGATAATTAACTAACTAATATATCTCATAAATTATCTACTGAATGTAAATTTTTATTTGTCAATTATTTTATTGAATCTATCCTTTGTTTTATATTTTTAGTTTATAATTTATCAAAGCAAACAATCGTGATGTGATATTTAGGTTTTCATTTTCATTTTTAAGAATTTGTTGAATTATTTAAAAACAACAGGATTCCTCTCTAGACCAACCTTAGAAGTATACTTATCATTTTTTATAAGTCATTTGTGCACTTACAAACTATTTAAAAATATATAAAATTTGTACACCAAGTTTTGTCGCAACAATTGTTTTGCATTGTTGTCGAAGAATTGATAATTTCATCATAAATTAGCTAAATTTTGTATCATTAGGTTACCTCGTACATCTCAAGATCATGACTTCTTTGGGTAATTTTTCATCATCTCACAAAATATGTTCATTTCCCTCTAGTTAAGACTTGATACTCTAGGAATGCTTTAAGTAAGTTGTACATGATATGTGCCCAAAAAGTACGCATAACTTATTATTTATCATGGCTAAAAGAATGAATTAGGTTTTTAATATTGTATTTTTATCTAAGTATTTTATAAATTATATTTTTAAAAACACAAGATATGTTTTGATGTATTTCATGTACTTTTAGACCTTCAAAGATGCAAATGAAAAGATCATACAAATCCCCACAATCAGTGGCATAATTTTCATACAAATGAAGATTTAAATGCAAACATTTGTACAAAATTTATCAAGTAGAGGTAAAAACATGAAAGTGGAAAAATTATTAACGCACCGCAGCATGATTTTACATGCACCACGACAAGAGTCTCTTGGATGGAATTTCACAGAACCAAAAGTTATCTCTCATTAAGACATATGTATAAGCATGCCACTTCTCTTGCTTTCAAACTTGCACTAAAGCACCAGATTTTCAACATCTTTATCTCACTTACTCTAGATTTTATAGGCATAGAAGTCTAATTATTGTAGGCATTTATAACCCTAATCCTAGTTATATCATATGTAACTCTCATACAATAAATATGTAACTAGGGTTAACCACAAAGTAGGCATAGATTTAGACACATCACTTATAGAAAATACACTTAGACCTAAAAAGAATTTGAGGAATAGAGATCAACCATCAACATTAGCCATTATTTTCTACTTCTCCTTTTTATTTTTATTTTTGTTTTTTATGATTTTAATTATGATTCTTTAAGAATTCATGCCTAGCTAATTTATTCATGTGATAGTAATTTTCAAGCCCCGAGATTATGTTTTAATTAATATAATGTCATGATAAATTTTTAGATTCAATCCTTGATTTTTGATATATTTGACTCTATGTTTAAATATCATAACTATATATGTATGAATTAGAGTGATCAACTAGTTTATTGTATAAATATGTTTAATTCTAGTTTAAGATGCAAGTATGTAATCACTAATACTCTTATTCAAAGTGGTAACTGCGGTCGTGCGTGATAAGTAGGAGTGACTACCTTCATTAAAGGTTATCAATGGTTATAATCTTGCATAGTTTACTTATCTCCTTTTTAGAACTTAATACAATGAATGGATTAAATCTTGTAAGTGTACGTCTAGGTTGTTCAGGATTTAGATTGGTTAATATATTGTATCATTAATTAATAAATAGAAAGAAAATGTGGGAAGTCTTAAGTATACCTAGATTTATAAAGCTAAAGTTAAGAATTCAAGGAAAGTTCTAATATTGATTCACGACATAATTAGTTAGATCATAAGCTAGTGGTGAAGATAATCTCATACTCACATGTTTCTCATAATCTATGTACTCATTGTTTTATTTACTATTTTAAGTTTTATTTATATTTAAAAACAACTTTCAAAACCCCACTTTACTAATTACTAACAAGCTAATAAGTAGTGGTAGTTATTGTTACAATCTTCGTATGTTCAACAAGCTTTGTTCTTAATTTACTTATCATTTATACAATTTGATCATGTATATTTGTATGTTTCATATGTATCAAGTTTTTGACACCGTTGTTGGGATTGGCTTTACTATTTCACCACTAATTATTAGTTTATTTTTAAAATTTTTTAGATCTTTCTGTTTTGTTTTACTAACTTCTTTTCTAACTTTTAGAAACACATTACGTCGAGCTGATGATGTTAAACCAAGTGCTAATTGGGAGGTAACCCATGGAGTTTTCTTTCCTTTTTATTTTGTAGTTTATTAATTTTTATTAGTGGTGGATGATGTATTATCATCAAATATTTTTTTGTTTGGTAACTTTATTTATATTTATTAATAATTTTTTGGAAATCCTTTTATGTTATTTTTTTGGAAATATTAACTTTATAACTTTGTTGGTGATGTTATTATTAGTGAAGTACACTTAAATTCTCAATGCATGTTAGAACCAATACATATGATGGACTCTGAATGTGAACCTCATGCTCACAATAGCCAAAATTCATCACTAAAAGAGAGTAACTTTCCTCTCTTTTTTCTTTAGATACATTGGAACATTTGGTACAATGTAGTTTTAACTTAGACGTGTGGAAAGTTTTTTTTTTGTATTTTTATTAAGAGCACAAAAAAAATTTAAAACAAAAATTTTCAATTTTTTATTTTTTATATTATTGAGTCAATTTTCACTTATTTCATTTTTTTGTTTCGATTTAATTTATATGTCAATGATAGTAATATGATTGTGATAACTTTAATATAAAAAAGACTTCAAATTTTACTTAAATTAAGGAGTGATTTGAATGTGAATTGAGCCTAATGTGAAACTCTTATGGTTGACGATAAGAATAATTAAGTAATCTAAGTAGTTGGGTCTCTTTTCTATGTGAATGTTTCATAGACATATTTGAGGTCTCAACAAACTCTAGAACTTACTTTGTAAAACTCTCAAGGAAAAATCATAGGATACATAATACTTAAGAGATGATTTAGGTCATTTTTGGACAATTTGAATCTTATGAGCCCGCCACTTATTTATGTGTCATTAGTAACCCTTTGAGCCTATAAAGTAAATATGTAGTCTTTCATTTGTTTAGCTTGTTATAATCCACCTCTTTTATGATAAAAAAAGAACATTATCATATCCTTTTAAATCTTAAGAGAACTTATCATGAACACATTTAGTACAAACCCTCCATGGAAAAGGAATAGTTGTTATGAGAGGAAAATAAAGATCACAACCAAATAAAGTATGAAAAATAATAGTTTGGGAGTTGTAAAGATTTTTGTTGGACTCCAAAAGTATGAAAGGTTATGGTATGTGATATTTTATGCTAGATTAAAAAAAATTGGAGTCAAGGGATATAATGATATATGAAGGAAGTAAAGTGGGTAGTACACTAATTGTAGATGAAGAGTTGAATTATGATTGAATGAGTAGGTGACACTTGAAGTTAACTCCATACTTAAAATAAAATAGTTGTGTTTGAGCTCTCTTGTTTTTTGATTCACCTTCCCATTTTTTCATAACCCCACACATTGACCTAACATTATAACCTTGACGAAGATCTATTGATATGAATTAATGTCACCAATTTATATTAGTGAAGAGTGAATTGAAAGGTAAGAAAATTGAAAGATAAGCCTATGGGTTTTGTGATTACTATACACACACATCATATTTGCATAATTTAGATGCCAATAATTTGTTCAATATTGTCAAGGGATGTTGTGATATATGAAAGAAGTAAAGTAGGTAGTATACTAATTATGGATGAATAGTTAATTTATGATTGAATGAGTGGGTGAAGTTAACTCCATACTAATAAAATAGTCGTATTTGAGTTCTCTTGATTGATGACTCAACTTTTCATTTTCTTCAAAACAACATTATAACCTTGACAATGACATAGAGATTTGAAGTAGTGTGACCATTCTATATTAGTGGAGAACGAATTGAAAGGTATGCCTATGGAATTTGTGATTACTATACACTCACACCTCATATTTTCATAATTTAGAGACAAATAATTTGTTCTATGAATGTCATGAATAAGATTATCTAGTATGAAGGTTATCGGGTTTTGGTAGATAGATGTCTAAGAGTTGATCACGAACGTGAAATTAATATTTGAATTAGTATTTGATGAATGGTGAAACTTACATAATCTATGTATTCAATGGTATGTGTAATCTTTGAAAGGAATGTATAATTGATTTGATAGTTAGTTTTCGTGTTTGTTTTACTATATATTTTTATTTATTTGAGTCATTTTAATTTAGTTTAATTGTGAGGTTTGTGGGTATCATCACTAAAAGCCCTCAAATTACTATAACTCGTCTATTAAGGCACCTTAAGGGTTCAAAGATTTGTTACACATACTAAATGTAACCCTATCATCTATGAAAATGATTTAGGTTTGGTAAGGATAGGTTGATTTACTCTCCTTTTGAATCTTGCTAGGGACTAGCCAAAAGTTGGTTGGGGTTGTGATACCTACCTAAAAACCATTCAAATCTTATGATTTATAAAGGCTAAAAGAATGAATTAACTTTTAATATTACATTTTTACTTAAGTATTTTATAAATTGTGCTTTTAGAATCACGTGATATGTTTTGACATAAGATGCAAATGACAAAGGACCAAACAAAGACTCACAATTAGAGGCATAATTGTGATATAATGAAGGACCTAAATGAAAACATGTTGATGGAATATATCAAGGAGGGGAAAATTTTTAAAGTGGGAAAATAATAACGCATCGCGGCCTAAGTTTATGTGAGTCACGTTACAAGCCTCTTTGATGGAATTTCATAGTACTAGAAATTATCTCGTGCTGCTACCCCTATTCTTAGATTTGTCCTAAAATACTAGATTTTCAATATCCTTATTCCACTTATTCCAGGTTTTATAGGCTTAGAATTCTAATTATTTTAGACTTTTATAACCCGAATCCTAATTACATCATGTGTAACTCTCGTACTATAAATGTGTAACTAGGTTAACCACAAAGCATGCAAAGGTTTAGAGAGACAATTAAGGAGTAGGGATCAACCATCGACATTAGTCATTAGTTTTTTCTTCTTCTCCTTCTTTCTTCTTCTTTCCTATTATTGTAATTATGATTCTTTCAAAATCCATGCTTGGCTTATTTATTTATGTGATTATGGATAATTTTCAAGCCCTATACTATGCTTTAACTAATATAATGTCAGATTCAATTCTTGATTTTGATGTGTTTGACTCTATATTTAAATTCCATAGCTATGTATACATGAATTACAGTGATCAACTAGTTTATTTGCATGAATATATTTCATTAGTTTAAGATGTTAGTATGTAATCACTAATATTTTTATCCAAAGTAGTACCTTGTGGCCTTGTGTGACAAGTAGGGTTGAATACCTTCATTAAAGGTTATCAATGGTTATAATCTTACATAGTTTAGCTATCTCCTTTTTAGAACTTAATGCATTGAATGGATTAAATCTAGTAATTATCCTCTTGGTTGTTCAGGTTTAATATTGGTAAATAGATTGTATCATTAATCAATAAACAATAAGAAAATATGGGAAATCTTAAGTGTACCTAGATTTTTAAAGCTAAAGTTATGAATTCAAGGATAGTTCTAATATTGATTCATGAAATAATTGGTTAGATTATATGCTAGTGGTGAGGATACTCCTTTAATCACATGTTTTTAATAATCTATATGTTGATTATTTTATTTTTTGTTTTAAGTTTTATTTTTATTTAAAAATAATTTTCAAAACTCCCTTTTGCTAATTAAGTTCCAAGCTAATAAGTAGTGGTATTCATTGTTACAATCCCTGGGTTCGTTGACCTTTGTTCTTAATTTACTTATCACTTATATAATTTGGTCATGTATACTTTCATGTTCCCTAGTGTATTAATACCTAGGGAAATAATAGGGCTACATGGTATACCAAAGTTGATTGTGGTGGACCAAGATCCAAAATTTACCTCTCATTTATCGAACTATGTTCAAGAAGCTATGTGTACATAATTGTTACATAGCATGGCTTATCGTCTTGAAATAGATAGGCAGTTCAAATGAGTTATTGAAATGTTAGAGGATATGTTGAGATCATATGTTATAGAGTTCAAAGGAAATTGGATAGAATATTTACCATTAGACAAGTTTACCTATAAGAACTACTATCATGCCAGTATTGGAATGTCTACTTAGATTTTTATGGAAGACCTTGTAGATCTCTAATGAGTTGAGTTGAATGTGAATATTTCAATACAATGAGAGTTTGATCTTATTCAAAAGATAACTAAGAAGATCTATTTTGTGCAAGATGAACTTTATGCAACTCAAAATAGATACAAGAGTTATACTTATCATGAACACTAATCTTTGAACTTTGAAGTGAATGATTATGTTTTTCTCAAGGTTCAACCTCAGAAGAAAATAACTCATTTTGGAATTAAAGGAGCATCATTCTATATTGGACCATTTTGAATTATTAGAAGAATTGGTGATGTTGCATATCAAAGGGAGTTACCTTTAGAATTGTCACAAGTTCACAATTTCTTTCATTTATCTATATTACAAAAATGTCAAAGAAATTAAAATAGTATATTGGATTGGATAGAGTTGCCATCATAGGAAGGTGCATCATACGAAGAAGAACCAATGGAAATAATTGACTTCTAAGTAATAAACTTGAGAAGAAGGACAATACTATTAGTAAATTTCAATGGAGACATGACAGTGCTAAAGGTGCTACTCCGAAGTTGGAATCTAATGTTCACTCGAAGTATCCTTACATGTTTTGATAAAGTTGAAAATGTTAAGGATGAAATTTCTTTAAGGGAATGGGATTGTGAAACCCCGAGTCTTTTTAATTAATTATTAGAATCCATGGAATGCATTTTCAATAATATTTTTAAGGTGTATTAACTTATCAGGAAATTCAATGTAAAAATTAGACTTATTATGAAATTTTATGATTTTCAATCATGCAGTCAGGACTCACCGCCTTCCTTAGTGAATGGCCAATGAGTGTTTGGAAAAGGGTAGTATGTATCCAATGAATATAGAATAAGGAATGGAAAAAGGGAGCATTAAAGTTTTTACTCAACTAGGTGCATAGTGCACCACCGACGAGGATGGCCGACGAGCATCGATTTTTCTTATGAATAGGGATGCATGATAGCCATTCTAACACCAAAATTTTCTAGCATTTTCTCTCTCAACAATCTCTCTTTAGAAAAAAAAATTACTACCACTTTTGGTACTCTTCTAAGTGATCAAATTGGGGATAAAATATCTTGAAGTTTGAGTTAGAAAAACAAAGTGTTGGGATGCAAAGTTATTAGTTTTTATTCCGATAAACTCGATAAGGTAAAATTCTTCCTTTAGGTGTTGATTTAAACACAAGTATTTTAGTACTGATTATTACTAATATTTGAAAACAAATTGTGTTACTTTTTGCTAAAAAGGAAAAGGAGTCTATGATAGGATAGGAGTACAAACGAGCATATTTTCTGGTAAGGGATTACTCCACTTTTTTCTTCATGAATTATTTTTTATAAACTGGCATGTATATTTATGTATTTAAAATTGTGAAAAACCAATGTCTTGTTAATTAATTTTGTGGAAGCAGGTGTAAATGTTTATGATATAACATATGATGTTGACTTTTATATTGGTACATATGATTTTATAATATCTGATGTGATTTTTAAAATGTACGTGGTATGCATTTACACATGTATCTTAGAATTTGTCTAAACATTGGGTTTCAATGTATAACTACATATGGGCCTCAAAGGTTGACCCTCATGTGTCTCGGAGTTGACCACCCTTGTATCCTTGAGTTGACCAATGCATATGCCATATAGACTCAGAGTATGATCATATATTGGACCTCGGAGTATGATCGCACATCAGATCTCAGAGTTTGACGATCCATGTGTCTTAGAGTTTACCGCCCATGTTTCTCAGAGTTGACCAATACATATAGAAATTTTAATGCCATTCTAGGATCCAACGAAACTACCAGCGTGTTTTTCGATACACTCTCTGGTGTGGATTGCACTATATTGTATCCTTTTGTAGTTTCATAGAGATTGATAGTGAAAGGGAGATCTACACTTATATGAAGGGTGGTCTTTTTTGTATACTATCTCGTTTATATTATGAATTATGTTCTAAATCCTTGTTGGACTCGTAGTCAACCATTTCTTACTACATCCTACCTTAATATCAATCCAATCACCATCTACTCTTACTTTAAACTACTACTGGGGGCCCAAGGGTCCTAGACCATTCTAATTTCATGGTATTTGGATTGAGCATCCTAGTTTTCTAGAGTTTGTTTACACCACATGGTCGACACATATTCATGCTAATCGAATTGGAGTTGTAGTCCAAGCTTAAAGCATTCAACTTAGCTCTCAAGGTTTGGAATAGTGGGATTTTCTGTAACTAGAAATGAAATAATGAGGTAGTAAAATCTTTCTTGATGACACTCAAAAGAGTTTATTACACTATTGTGAACAAACAAGTATACATGATCATGTACAAGTGATAAGCAATTTAACAACAAGAGTTGTTATACCTACGAGAATTGGTAACAATAACTATTCTTAATTAATAGTTCATTAGTGACTTACTTAGAGATAGTAAAAGTTTTTTTTTTTTTTGCTTGTTTTTGAAGAAAATAATATAAAACATTAAAGAGGAATTATACAAGAATATTGAGTGATATGTGATTATGAGATAATTTTTATCACTATATTACAATTTAATTAAACATGTCATGAATATAAATTAGTTTCTTGAGTTATAAATGACCTTCATAATTTAAAACAAATACCAAATTCTCAACTTTAGTTTTAAAAGAGTAGTTCCACTTAAGACTTCTCACATTTTCTTACCATGCAATTAATTTAGATTACTATTATAAATTAACCTAACTCTTAAAAAATATAAAATTACAATTACTAGATTTAATTCATTCAATACATTAGGATCTAAAAAAAATTATAACTAAACAATGCAATATTAGAATAATCATTTAACATTTAACGTAGTCGTTCAATCCTATTTATGACCCAACCATAAGGTATCACTTACTATAAGAATATTAGTGATTACATATTAGCATATTAGACGGGATATAAACATATTCATACAACAAACTAATTAATTACTTTAATTCAAACATTCATCATTTTTACATTTAAAAATAAAATTTAACACATCAAAAATCATGAATTTAAAATAAAATTTATCTATGATATTAAATTAATTTAACAATAGTTTAAGACTTAGAATTGTCCACGATCATGATGAATATTTAACTAGATATAAAATTTAACAAATTTATAACAATAACTAAATATTTCCTAGTAAAAAAGAAAAATGGTAGAAAAAAGAATTTGAACTAACTATAAGAAGAAAAATAACTAAAAAATCAATCTTCCTTAAATTTTTAATATTATATTGAATCTAATTTTCTCTAAATTAATATCTCAATTTTAATACAATTATAATATTATATCTGATGAAGTGTTATTTAAGTATTTATATAATAAAAAATTAGGTTTTTAAGACCAGTACGTGAATAAGATTAAAGGGACGTACTGTGGAAGGCGTGGGTGATCTAAAGGGGTGCCACATGTCATCAAGAATGATTACAAGTACAGAAGGTAATCAATTGATGACACGGTACCATAAGTTTTTTTTTTAAATTATATCTTCACTTATCAAAAGTATTCCTTAAAATGAAAAAATCTTTCATATGGTTGTAATATGGTTAAGATTGTTGTTGAAACTTATGAAAGAAAAAAGAAGAAATCAAACATTCATGAGTCCATGGTGTAAAAGAAAGAAACATATCAATAATATTATTCTAAGATTGACCATGTCAATAAAATAGTCATATTTGAATGTGTTGGATCCAAACATCATTGGTTTCTTTTTTTTATTTTTACTAATCTTTTTCAATATACAATCCATTTTTATATTTCTTTTCCGAGTTGTTTTCTTATTATTCTTTATTTGTTTTATTGATTTTTTTGAATTTTGTGCACTCTTAAGTTTTATTTTAGTATTTTTATGAAGTTTATTCTCTTTTTTGTGCAATTTCACTTGTTCTTGAAATATAAGACATGGTTAATGTGTTGGTTCATTGGGTAAAGAATGGGGATAAAACAAGTGATTTATGTAGGTTCAAATTAGTTCTCTAAAAGGGTTATCCTTTAAAAGACAATAACATTAATGGTAGGGAAAATTGGGCTAAATAAGTTATATTATTGCCTTAATCATTTTTCAAGAAATACATTTAACATCTACCTTGATAAACCTATAAATGTCCTAGCATTCTCATTTCATTCATTCAAAACATAGCAAAATTCTAAGGAATTCAAAACATTTTTTACAATTTCAATCACATAAATTTTCATATCACTATCTTAGTTATTGTACGTGTAAATTTTGAACAAAATTATTATAAAGTTATTTATTTAGGAATAAAGTCATGACTCTATCAACATTTATTATCATTTTTAATCTGACATTATTTAGTTTAAGTTCATCACAAATGTCATAAAATAAAGAGAAAACACTTGATTGTTTCCATGCCCCTCTATTATTGCTTACTATCTTAAAGAACACACTAAATAAATACTAAAAACAAAAAAAAATATGCTAATTAAAGAATACAAATCCTAAAACATGTTAAACCTAATAAGTATAAAAAAGTAAAGATAGTATCCTTACACCTAATTTTGACATTATTCTCAATATAAGTACATATATATATCGTAAAAATAAGTAAAAATGGAGTAGAAAATAAATCTCGGTGAGTTGCCTCCTATAAAGTGCTTGGCTTAACGTCGTCAGCCCAACTTATCCACTCTTATTGTTCACCATCATCAAATACCTTAAAGTGTGTGATGTTAAACTTCTGAACTTGTAGTCCATTATTTACATCCTATACCTTGATGATAGTTTCCTTTGAAGCATACTAAACACATTCTTTCTCAAACCTATCTCTTTGTTATCCTTAAGCTTGTCTTTGGTAAAAATAGTTCTTTGATGTACTTTTCATACCAAGGTTCCTCCTTAATATCTTCCATCAAAGGTAAGTGCAATTGCACTTTAGAGAATGTCACTAATTTTTTCTTTCCATGATTATGCTTTGTTGAATTATCGAAACTATTAGAAAAAGATAAAGCATGATTATTAATAGAAAAATAAGTTTAGGATACTACCTTTAGTACCACATTTTACTCTTACGGTGATAGTCTTTTCTTTCTCACTAGTCCTATCTGCAGATATCTCATTCATTAGGATTCTTTAGGACTTTTTAAGTTACTTACTATTGTTAACAATAATAGCATTGACGATCTCTCTAGATTTAGCATCTATTTTGAAAAGGGGCTCAACAACCTTTTGTGCTTCTAATCTTTTCACGGTTGTGACCAGTTGGTCAATTTGAGTCTCAAGGTTTATTAATAAAAATTAAGTTTCTTTAATATAATTTTGAGTACTATTCATTAAAAACTAGATATCCTATTGAAATTTAATATTGTCAGCAGTCATAACAATTATCAAATCCTCTAGAAACTTACCTAAAACAGTTGGAGTGGGTTGTGGCATTGGGAATGAAAAATTGCGTGTGATATTTAAAGTAGTTACTTGATTTCTATATGAATAGCCTGGGTATTGATGATCATACCATCACATGTTAGAATATAGATCATACTTACACTTCTAGCTTTCAAATCTACCCAAGCATTAATGTGGTCCCAATTTTCTTGTTGATGTTCAAAATATGGTGCAAAAAATTCATTGTATGTAGGATATGTGTGCATCCATGGGTATTTATGTTCCCTCGACATTCAATTTTACAAGAAAAAAATAGTAGTCATAAAAAAAATATAACTAAACCCAAAAAATAATAATAATAAAAAATATGAAAATTTTGAAAGTTAAAATAAAAAAATATATATAAACTAAAAATAAAACTAATAGTAATAAAATTAAAAAAATGAATGAATTTAAAAAATTAAAAAATTTGAAGAAAAATTAATGAATAAATAAAGTAAAATAATAAAGGAGAATTGCACCAAAATATTGAGAGATGTGTAAAGATAACACTTATGGAGATGACCTTTTTCAGATGAACTGGTATAAACATGTTAAGAATGTAAATTAATTTCTTGAATTCTAAATTACTATTGAATTATTTGGAAACAAATGAAGAGATTACTCATAATCTGAAAGAAATTACCGCTCCTATGTTGAGTAATTTTTCTCTGTACATGTTGAGGATACCCTAAATTCTACTCTGATTGAGGCAATAGTAAAACTATCATTCGTCATATTTAATTCATTCAACTTTCTATTAGATGCCATCGTCATAAGAAAGTTTTATATGCATCAATATAAGAAATCTTTATTTATTACTTGATATAAATACATTTATTTTTATATAAAAAAATTATTTTAATATAATGATTAATAATATATTTTTAAAATCAATAAATTATATTTAATTCTTATAAAATTTTCTCCATATTCATAATTGAGAGTTAAGACATCCTATTTCTTTTCCTACAAATCATGTGCTGTCATCTTATTTATTTCTTATAGGTAATACGAAGATAGTCGGTGAAGACATTTTATTCTTATTGTCAACCAAAAAATAAGATCAAGTCAAGAACAAATAATTATTTTTATATTTTTTATTTATTTTCTATTTTTATTTAATCTTTCTTTGATTCTTTCAGTTATATTTTATTCAAGTTAAAAAAATCTATATTTAATGCAATAGCAAAATAAAAAAAATTACCTTGTCTTTCTTTGATCATTTTTTAATAATAATAAGATTAAAATGTTCAAAAAAAATAAACATATAAACTAAGTATTATTTATAAAATAAGTATAAAATACTAGTTGTACTTATCTTTAAAATAATTAAACCATAATCTAAGATATGAAATTAAAGAATATTTAATTAGACATAAAAATTATCAAATTTATAAAAATAATTAAATATTCATAACAAAACATAAAAATAATATAAAAAAGGATTTGAATTCGATGAATTATGCAATGCAAAATAACCCAAAAAAAAAATATTTATCAATTTGTGGGGGCGATAAAGAAGAGATATGCTGGAGACTGAAATTTGAATTGCTTTAAGTACATCTACCAACCTTTATCTATAAATGCAACTATCAAATATAAATCATAAAAATTTCATTATAAATTCCGAAAAATATCAAAAAATTTAAAAAGTTATATGTTTTTTTACAAAATTTAAAATAAAAAATTTTAAAATGTGTAAAGATAACACTTATGGAGATGACCTTTTTCAGATGAACTGGTATAAACACTACTTTTTACCACTCGTTTCTTTTATATTTAAAGGCCTAAAAACCATTGAATTATTTGGAAACAAATGAAGAGATTACTCATAATCTGAAAGAAATTACCATATGTTAGTCTCGCATTTTTCTCTGTACATGTTGAGGTTATTGTATTTTGTCCTTTTTGAAATTTCGACAAGGCTCGCTGCTTTTTAATTATTACTATTGTCATTTCTCTCGATCCTGTCACAAAACATGGCTACTAATTAATCCTCCAAGTGGTGGGTTTTTCCATCACTGCTGTCAAACTCAATTGGGAAATCCTTGTGAGGTGGAGACTTATTTAATATGTCAAAATCGGCTCTAAGTATCTTCACGTGACATGCCAGAATATGATAAATGGAGACAAGAGATGAAAGTTAAATGTTGGTTATGTCTCTCTGTGTAGCCTCAAACTTAGAAAAATAGTAAAACGAATATACTTAGAAAAATTGAAACATATGTGAATGCATTTAAAATAAAAATATAAAAACTCCACCCACACAATCACTATTTACTTTATAATTCCATTTGACGGCATATGGCACCTGATATTAACTCTTCGGACGTAATTTTGGCGCATCACAATTCGTGTCCTTTACGCATTTAATTCAAGTACAATTAATTCTAATACAACTAAAAAATATATCAATTTTTCAATATAAATATAAAATAATACACTATAAAATATAAACAATATTAAAAAACATTAAATTAAGAAAAAAATACAACAGCTACAAAAAAATATAATAAAGTTCAAAAATAAATACAATTTTATGAAGATTTATAAAAAAATTAGTGTAATAATTTAAAAAATTGATTGATTGTATTTATTTATTTTTCTTTCTTTGTTAATCGGTATGATTTTTTCATTTAACAATATAAGATTTATAAATTTAATTATGTATAACTAATTTATTAATCTAAAAATTTAAGAATTTAATTTTTTTACCTTTAATTATGATTTCAATTCAATTATATTATTTAATTTAATTTTTATGTTATTAATTGTTTGGCCAACAATTGATCTATAAAGACAATTAGATAAATTTGAGATAACTATTTAATTTTTTATTTGAATTAAATAACATGCATAGTTTATATGTAGAGATATACAATTCTTATGTGTGTGATTTATAATTGATGAACTTAATAATTAATATGCACTATAAATATAACAATTGATCTATAAAGATAATTAGACACTACTAAAATATGTAGTTATGATCTCGATTTTTAACCGTGACTATAGTTTTATGGTCATGGTTATAAGAACCGAGGCCATAGGTATGTCCTAGGCCACGATTTTGTTAATAATCGAGACCATAGGTACATCCAATGGCCTCAATTTTTTATAAAAATATAAATAAATAAGTAATCAAATTAGAATAAAATATAATATAATATATTAAAAATGTAAAATAATAAAATTATATGAGATAAATACCTATATTTTAAGTTGAGATATTAATATTAATCTTTTATACTGATTAGATATAATGTTATGTTAGAATTTATAAAAATTATTAGTATTTTTATCTATTGTGTTAATTTTTTAGGATTAAAAAAATCCATAATTCTTATATATTTTGATATAGTATAAAAATTTTAATTAATTGAGTAAAAAATTTATATTTTTACTTAACAAAATTAAAATGAGCATTGAAAAAATAAAAGATAAAAAATAAATATTCTAAATATAATATAATAATATATATTAAAAATATAAAATAATAAATTTATCGAAAAATAAAAACTCCAGAGAAATTTTAAAAACAACTTTTTAAATTAAATAAATATAATGGTAGGATAAAATTTATAAAAATTATCATCGTTTTTATATATTAAATTAATATTTTAAAGATTAAGAAATCGATAATTCTTATAAAATTTAAGATAAGTATTAAAAAAAAAGCTCTGAGTCCTTGTTTGAAGACTATATGTTACTCTTGCATTTTTCGTACAAAAAAGAAGCAGTTATTACCATTGTCATTTTTCTCGATCTTGTCACAAACCATGGTTGCTAATTAATCATCAAGTGGTAAATAAGAAAACAATAATAGAAAAATAACATAAATTTAATAATGAAGTTCGATCAATCTTGTTTACGTCTTCGGACCTGCTGTAGATCTTTTTATTAAAATGGGAGAAATTACACAAGATATTTACAACACTCTTAACTCACAACCCACAACCCAATTATACCCAAGAAAATTACTCTCAATTTTCTCTCACAAAAGCTTTCCTCGTAGCATTCAAGCTCTTCTCCATCAGTCAACAACATATAGTTCATGTATCTCCTGTTAGGTACATGAGGTCGAGAAGACTTTCTCAATACAAGAGCTGTAGTAAGAGGTTGTGGTGTGTCGAACTATTGCACACTACTCTGTCCAACGAGTTCCTCTAGCTAAGGACTTGCTACAATTGGTTCCTTCATGAAACTATCTGGGACATCATCTGCATCTACAAATACTGACTCATTCTGCTTTGAGTCATTGGTGTCTATTTTATGCATGTCCTTATACATCACTCTTTCATTGAAAATCACATCTATATTACGGATCACTTTCTTGTTTTTGTCATCCCAAATGCAGTAGCCAAACTCATCCTCACCATAATCGATGAATGTGCATTTCTTGGATTTAGGATCAAGCTTATTCCTGCCTTGATCACTAACATGCACAAATGCTACACAATCGAAAAATTTTAGATGTGATAGTTTTACCTCTTTTCTACTCCATACCTCCTGTGGTATTTTATGCTCCAATGGAACAAATGGACCTCGATTAATCAAATAAGCTGTTGTGTTGACTATTTCTGCCCAGAACTGCTTCGGTAGACCTGATTGTATACGAATGCTTCTGGCTCTTTCTATCAACGTTCGGTTCATACGCTCAACTACACCATTGTATTGAGGCGTGCCTGGCACAGTTCTTTCCATTCTAATTCTATGCTCATAGTAGAAAATTTTAAATCTGGTGTCTTCATATTCACCACCATTATCAGTTCTGAGCTTTTTAATCTTCAAACCTGTCTCATTTTCCACCATAGCTTTTCATCTTCTAAAAGCCTCAAATACTTCAGACTTATGCTTTAGAAAGTAAACCCATACCTTCCGAGAGTGATCATCAATGAAAGTCACGAAGTAATGTTTCCCACCAATGGATGAGACATTCGTTGGTCCCCAAACATCAGAGTGGATAAGCTCTAACCTTTCCTTATTTGGGGTTCTGCCACTTGTCTAAAAGCTGACTCTCTTTTGCTTTCCAAGTATGCAATCTTCGCATATGTCTATCTCCGTAGATTATAGACCTGGAAGTTTTCCTTTTGAGTGCATAATCTTCATCCCCTTCTCACTCATGTGGCCTAGTCTCTGGTGCCACATATTTGGTGTTTCATTGCCTGCTGCAACTACGATTGAACAACGTGCCCCTACTATCATGTAAAGAGTGTCACTCTTCTTGCCTCGAGCAACCATCATTGCACCTTTTGAAATCTTCCAATCATCACCATGGAAGATTGTAGTATAGCCTTCACTAGCCAATTACTCTACTGATATTAAGTTCTTTCTTAGGTCGGGAATATGCCTCACATCCTTCACTAGCCTATTGCTCCTTGTTTTACTCCTTGTTTTGCTCCATGTTTTTCTTCTTGTTTTACTCCATATTTTGCTCCTTAGATTAAGGACCTTTATAGCAATCTCCAACAGTGAATTTTCCATCACTGTTGTCAAACTCAATTGGGAAATTTCCCTCAATGGTCCTTGTGAGGTGGAGACTTATTTAACATGTCAAAATCGGCTCTAAGTATCTTCACGTGACATGCCAAAATATGATAAATGAAGATAAGAGATGAAAGTTAAATGTTGGTTATGTCTCTCTGTGTAGCCTCAAACTTGGAGGCCTATATGTTAAGCAAAATCTACGAAAGCAATATGGATATGTACAAAATATAATCTCTTGTATGGTGATAAGAAAAATCACTCCCATATTTGTAAATTATATGCACATCTTTTGAATGTATATACGATGGTCTCCCTCTAGTTGATTATTTTGTAGAGTTGGATACATTAAATTAAATTAATAATAGAGAAAAATAAAAAAATTGTAGAGTAATTTTTGTATTTCTTTTAAATGAATGACATACATTATTTTAATATTGAAAACTCTATTATTTTAATTACAATCATAATCATTTAATAATCGTGACTATATAAATTTGTTTATATATATTTAAATATTTTTTTGTAACTTAACTTATAGCCAAGGTAATTGATAAAATTGAGGCTATATGTATACATTATAGCCTCAGTTTTTATCAAACCGTGGCCAAAACCTTATGGTCTTGGTTTTAAAAAAATCTAGGTTAAAATCCTGAGACCAAAAACACATATTGTAGTAGTGAGATAAATTTTGGGAGAATTATTTAATTTTTTGTTTGGATTAAATAACATGCATAGTTTCTAGGTAGAGATATATGATTCTTATGTATGTGATTTATAATTGATGAACTTTAGAAGTAGTATAGAATCTAATTGGCATGAGAATACAATTAAGTTAATTTTATATGGTATGTAGTTTACTTAAGAGAGGAATAAATTAAATGTTAGATTCGATTGTTTATGTGATTGATTGGTAATTATATTGGAAAGATTTTAGTGATTCACATGCTTACAAAATTAAAGGATTAAGTATTCCTAGATATTTTATCATATATATTCTTAGCTGTTAATTTTGAGTTAATTAATTACTCTTACTTTTCTTTAGTTCTTTTATTCTTGCTTTCTCAAAACAAAATAAATTGATCTTACTTTTTAGCTTTAAAATTAGTTTCTAATAATTTAATCTCCATGAGAATGATATTTTCTTATCATTATATTATTTATTTGCACACAATTCGAGCAATCAAGCTCTTAGTACCGTTGCAGAGAATTATAAACATTAAAAATTAATTTTTACTTTATTTTATTTTAGTTATTTTCTTTATTTATTTTTCATAATTTTAATTTTAAATTTTTTAATTTTGACATCTCCTTTAGTGATATTAGAAACATATTTGGCTCTATTACACGAGTAGGTTTCATAAGAGAGAAAATTTGTCTTTAGATCTCGAAATCGAGTGTACTTTGATATTAATAAGAAAACAAAAAATTATCACCAAGTAGACGAAATGGATAATCTATCATAAATAAATAACAATGAGTTAAATTTGAACAACCAGATACGTTTAATGGATGATAGGCATAGAGGTATGAATGAATGTGCATTACCTATTTTGGAATGACTGAATCCAAGTATTACAAGGCCAAACATTCAAGCTAATTATTTTGAACTAAAGCTAGTGATTGTTTCAAATGTTACAAAAAGTTGGACAATTCAATGAATTACCAACAAAGGATCATCATATATATCTTAGATTGTTTATTGAAGTTGGAGATTTATTCAAGTTCAGTGCTATGATCGATGAGGCATTTTGGCTTAGATTGTTCCCTTACACTTTGCGAGATCGTGCTCGAGCTTGGCTAAACTCTTTGCCACCTGATTCAATTACAACTCAAAATGATTTGGTAGAGAAATTCTTGATGAACTATTTTTCTCTAACAAAGAATGCCAAACTTAGAAATGATATTGCCTTCTACAAATAAATTGAAGAGGAATCTTTATATAAAGCATGAAAAAGATTCAAGAAAGTGTCTTTACCATGGTATCCCTCACTAGAACCAAATGAAGACTTTCTACGATAGTCTCAATGCTCAAAGAAGAACCATTATTGATGCATCCACTTATGAAGCTCTACTCGCCAAATCTTACAATCAAGCTTATGATTTACTTGGAAAAATAGCTAACAATAATTATCAATGACCAATTGACAAAATAGTAGTCACAAGAAGAATAGCCAGAGCGTGATGAGTGCTCAAAAAGCACTAATATTACCATGATTTTATGCACATTAATTGATTAAAAAAATATATATTTATATGATTATATCATATATTTATATAAATTTATCTTTTTCGGAATCACGGGTATTTTTTATTGTTTTTCAGGTATTTTCGCTTAAAAACGTAACTTAAAGACTCAAAGAGAAATACTGGAAGCAATACATCACAAATGTATTAATAAATAAATGAGGAAAGGTCAAAAAATATGGAAAAATTGGACAAATGGGTCAAAAAGGAGGAAATCGCGCCGCCGAGCCGCCCAGCCCACGCGCAGCACACCCAGTCCGCGCGCACTAGCACCCACTACCGCGCGCGTTGCTCCAGTTCTGCGCGCGCTGCTCCTACCTTCCGCGCGTGCCGCTGCCATCTGCGCCCCAATCCACGCGCAGCCGCCCCCACGTCATGCTGACGACATCAAATGACATCAGCAATCACTACTCTGCGTTTCTACCATTTTTTAACATTTTTTCACCCACTTTTTCTCTCCATCCTCACCTATAAATACCCCCTTCTCTTCACTTCTAAACACACCTCAAAACACATTCTCTTCTTTCTTTCTTTCTCTCTTTTCTTAGATTTTTTAGTTTTTTTTTAGTTTTTCTTAGATTTTAGCTTTTCTTAGTTAATTTCTCTTAGTTTTAGAGTTTTCCCTTTTTGGGAAGAACTAGTTATGTTTTTGTAATTTATTTGCTTTTCGATTCAATAAATGGGAGTGCAAATTCCGCTTGGAGGTTTTCCAGCAACGGGAATAACATCGAAGTACTGTAAAGATTTTATTTTCTTTGCAGTTATTTTTTATGCTTTATTCTTACATGTTATATTTAATTTGTCTGTGATTAAATTTAACTTTGCTGGCTGTTTATAAACATGATGTAATAATAACGTTGTTATGCTTGCGAAATATTAAATAGGTAAAAATCTCTAAAATGAATTGATTTTATTTTTATTCAAGATTTTATATTAAGAATGTTAGAGAGAAATATATTATTTTTCATTACAAACTTAAATCTGAAAATTAGATTTTAAGGTTTAGTTATCCGGTCTGATTTAGAGTAGTGCTCTTTTATTTGTTGGTACAATCGCCCGGTAGTTAGAGTGAAGCTCTATTTCAAAAGTTTTTATAAGAATTATTATCTGAAAATGTATTGACAACATATTTTCAGTAATGGTTTTAAAATTTGAAAGTTAGTACTCGGATAATTAAATTCTTAGGTTTAATTTGGACACCTTGAATAAAGTTTAAATTGTCTAACCCCACCAAAGGTGGCATTTAAATGGTTCATTTTCAATCTCTTAGAAAAAGGAATTAATTTAATTAACCAAATTAGTTATCAACCACACCCATAGGTGTTATTTGATTTTTTTAGTTAACAAAGAATATCTAACCCCACCAAAGGTGGTATTCATACAAAAAAGAGAGAATCAATAAATATCAATTCATATCTTTAATAACCTAAATAATATGAGCAAGCATAATTAACTTAGTTTTTATATCCATAAATACTCCACCATTATAAATGATAAAATTTTCATAAATGTTTATTGAATCTATGTTTATTTATATGTGAGTAGATTAAAAACACAAAACCCAAAATATCGTGACAGGATGTTTAGGATTTAATTTCGTTTTTAAAAGTTTGAATAATAAATTAAAAACCACATATATTCCTTCCTTAGATCGACCTTGGGAGTATACTTATCATTTTCTACGAAATGATTTGTGCACTTGCGAGAGTTTTATAAATAAATAAAACCAAATGAACGGCAGGATCGGCGATGTTGGTTCTGCCCTATCAGAGCGCATGAATTAAATGATGTCATGGAACTTATAGCTCAAGTTTCATCTTTGGTAAATCTTTCAAATGTTCAAAACTCATCAGAAAGTATAAATCAAGTCCAAGATTCAAAGGTGTCTTGTGTTTTTGTGGTGGAGCACATATGTTTGATAATTGTCCAAATAATACGAAATCAGTATGCTATATCTGTAATGTGAATCGAAACTATAATCTATACTTAAACACGTATAACTTAGGATGAAGACAACATCCAAATTTCTCTAGGAGTAATAAGAACAATCAAGGAGGTAACCTTCCAAGTGACACACTTATAAACCCAAGAAGAGAAGTTAAGGAGAATTTTAAAGTCATAACCCTGAGGAGTAATAAAATCTTAGATGAGACTAAAAAGGATTGGGAGATACAGAAAACTAATAAGGATGATGAGGAACTTGTGGATAAAGTGAGCATCGAAAAGGAAATAATTCAATCAAAGAAGAGTAATGTTTACAAACCCACTCTTTATTTTCCTCAAAGATTACAAAAGTAAAAGTTAGACACATTTTTCAAAATTCATGAAAATCTTCAAAAAGTTAAAGTTGTAGTGCCATCCTTGATAGAAAACTACCTTAAAAACTGAAAGATTTAGGTAGTTTGACATCAATTGCACTATAGGAAACATCCATTTTGGAAAGGCACCATGTGACTTGGGTTCTATCATTAACTTCATGTCATTATCAATTTTCAAGAGATTAAGGATTGGTAATGCCAAACTCACTTTATTATAGTCACAAATAGCAGAGAAGTCGATCAAAAGATCCCAAGAAGTGGTAGAAGATGTACTTATAAAAGTACACAAATTTATCTTTCCAGCAAATTTCATTATGCTAGACATGGAGAAGGACTATGACATTCCTATCATACTTGGTCATCTATTCTTAGCAACCAAAAAAACACTCATTAATGTACAAAAATATGAGCTTATAATAAGTGTTCAAGATGAACAAGTAAAATTTTAATGTGTTAAAAGTAATTAAAATTTCTAATGTTGGTAATGCTAGTCATTGCATTCAAATAAATGTTACGGATGAGCTAACCATTAATGTGCTTTATAACATGTGTTTTAGTAATGCTTTACAGCATGTGCTTGTTAATTTTATGAACACACATGTTAATGAATACCATAACACTCACTTAGGTGCAAATATGCATACTGGTAACTTAACAAAATCACCAAAAAACAACTCAACTTGTTTTAATGTTGAAAGTATGGAATCACTATTCACATTATAATATTTTTGAGGGAAGGGGGAAAGCATCGCCTATTTAGCAACACATTTTCATGATCCTTTCTTAGTATGTTTTCTTTTTCAATATTGTGTTTGAAAATTGATGTAGAGTGATTATAATTATTAGTATAACAGTTTCTATGTTTCATTCTTAACTATTAGAGTATATCGAAAAATTATTCATTATTCTTGGAGTATATAATGACATAATAATCCAGACCAATGAAATTTAAGATTAGTGTAATTTTTTCTTTGAAGAAAAAAATAGCCAATAAGATGTAGGGAGAGAAAGCAATCTGATTTATGATGAGTATACTCCAAGAATAATGAATAACACCTCAAATATATCGACAAAAATCAACCTACTATTAGCAATAACTTCGAAGGATACAAGGTTTGAGTAATATGCATAGTATTTTGTACAAGCATTTAGAATCATGAAAAAATTATTCATTGTTATTGGAATATATGATAATGTGATATTTTAGGCTAACGAAATTCAAGATTATTGTATTAAAAAAACAAATAGATAATATGATTTTTAAAAACTTAGTTATAGTACAATGGTGACATAATATTTTACCTCATAATTTAATGTAGTATAATTTTTTTAAAAATTATATTATTTTAATATTAGTAAAATATATTTTGACAATAAAACTATTCTTATTTTATTGTGTTACAAGTAGTTAATGTAAATAAAAATTTATAAAGGTAGTCCTATCAGTGGGAATGGAAGTAGGATGAACGTGGATAATTATACTAATAAATATAATTATGTTGTATCAATTTTAAATATATTTAAATAATAATCCTAATTATGAGCGAATAATAGTTTTCTCGTAATTTAATTAAACTTCTTATTATATATTAAAAATTAAATGTTATATAATTTTTATTCTATTATATTATTTAAAATATTAATATTAATATTTATTTTTATCTATTTAATACATATACTTTTAAGTAAAATAAAAAAATATAAAAATAAGAATAAATAAAATTGAATCTAATTATTTCAAACAATAAATGTTTTGTTATTAAAAGTATTTTTTTAAGTGAAAATTGGGCACCTTGTATTAAAAAAACACATTTGTTATATTGTTATCAAATATAACACACAAATTCTATTATTTTTTAAAAAAAATTACAAAAGTTATATACTGATGTAAATGGGTCATGTGTTAAGCACGTGACCCATGTTCTAAGTGCTTGGTTAAACTATTTTTATAAGGTCATTTTAAGAATTTTATATAAATAGAAAGAAGAAGAAAAACCACCCAACCCTCCAATCGCCACCCTCGTACCACCACTCATACCCAAAAACTGATACCCACCTCACCCTTCCCCAAAGATCGTCTGTAATTGTCATCAATATCATGAAACCAAATTAGGATTTAGAATTTGATAGAAATTGACTATTATTGTCATCTATATATTCTAAAATGTTAAATATTGAATGAGAAAATGTTGCTGGCTCCATCCATTTTACTTTTGTATAAACTCATTCCTTTCCCAAAGGTTATCTCTTCCAAACGTTAAAGAGTTTCTTGCAAAGAGATAAACAGAAAGTAATGGAAATAATTAATTTGAATGAGCACTTAGAAGGAAAGATAGCAAATTATCTACAAGTTATGTGATATCACCCTTCTAGAAGTTCAATCATAAGCCTGCACTTTTTACGTTGACACCAATTTTTTAATTGTCATAAGAAATTTTAACTGTGATTCTTCCATGGGAGGATTAGAATTTAACCTCTTATATGCTACACATTTCAACTGATTGTGCCAAGAAACCTTACAATTGATGCAAAATCGACAATAACAGACAACGATTGGAGAAGGGTGAGGGTGGGTGTCAGTTTTCCGCTGAGGATGGGCATGGGTGGTGGTATGAAGGTGGCGATTTGAGGGAGGAGGAGAGCAGCTGTGGGTAGTCACGCCTGAGGTGATTTTTTTTTAATTCAAGTGAAATTTCTAAAATTCAATCATAAAAATAGTTAAATCAAAAGTTCATACAATATAAGTCCCGTGCTTAGCACATGTCTGCGTCTGAAACAATAAAAAGACTTTTGTGGTATTTTTTTTTCAAAGTAATAGGATTTGTGTGCTTAACTTGATAATAATACTACTTATAGTAATTATGTGTTATTTTATCTTATGTTTTATTGAGTGCAATGTAATAGAATCATAATTGATTCTTTTAAATTTTATGTTTATTTGGTTTGAAAAATTAGAATGAGATGTAATCAATTCATGAAAGAAAAGAAATTAGAATTTTTTCTCCTCTTAAAAAATCATGATTATATTCTTATCTTATTTTTTTTTTCAATTTTATCTAACCCTAAATATAATCTTAAACTTTAAATCTCAAATCTTAAAACTTAAAACCCAAAACGTTATTTAGAAAAATAATAATTTTAACCCACAAATATAACCATAAACTCTAAATTCTAAATTTCAAATTTCAAAACTCTATACCCTATTTAAAAAATAATAATTTTAATTCTAAACCTTAACTTGCAAATATAACCCTAAACTCTAAACCCCAAATCCCAAAATCCAAAATATTATTTAAAAAAATAATAATTTTAACCGTAAACCTTAACTTACAAATATAACCCTAAGCCCTAAGCCTCAAAACTCTATTTAGAAAAATAATAATTTTAACTTTAAACCTTAACATATAAATATAATCCAAAATCCTAAACTTTAAATCTAAAATCCCAAACCTTAAAACTTTATTTAGAAAAATAATAATTTTAATAATATATTTTATTTTTAAGTAATAATTGTTATAAAAATAATATTTCAATAATGTATTTTATCTCACGAAAAATTATAATAAAATGATATTATTTAAACTTGACTGAATATAGCGATATTAAGATAATATATAATGTTTTTCATTTTATTCTAGTTGTAAACCAAATACTATAATATTGATTCATACTTTGATTCTAGTAATCAAACCAAATAAAACTGTCTCATTTTCATTTCATTTCATTCTAATTTTTATTTTTAATCTGATTTCATTACGTGAACCAAACATCACTTTAATAAAAGTTATAAAAATTATGTATTTCTTTGGCAAAAGGTAATGGAGCTTGGCTACTCTTCACCCTTTATTTGTTGAGTAAAAAATAACACATATGTACCAATTACTTTATAGCATAATGATACATATTTTCTATAAGCATTGAAATAACGTGTATTCAAACTTTATCATTGTATATATGTGAGTCTGGCCGTGAATGTGAGTATGGAAATGTTGCTAAAACATATAGGTAACCATATTCTCATAATCAACACCAACACCAATTGTATTAAAATTTCAAGTTTTATATATATATATATATATATATATATATATATCAGTTTCTTTCCAAATAATGTCACATTCTTTTTAATAATAAATATGTCACACAAACATATAATTAATCAATATTATTCATATAAATAGTAATAGATTCATTAACTTGGATTTATTTATGGTTAAATAATATGTCTTCCATTATCATATATTTAAATTTAAATTTTATCATATAATATTTTATTTATTTAATAAAAAAATAAAATTTTAATATTTATATATTTTTTAAAAATAATTCGATATATAACGTAGATTTGTATCTCTATAAACGTGTCTATTTTTATTAATTGTCATAAATAAGGGTAATATCTGTAAATAATTAATAAAAAGTGAAAGAAATAAGAGCTGAATAAATATTTTTGGGAATAAAATTAATAAAAAAAATTAAAATAATAAGTCCCCACTTAATTGTGAGAAACCGAGTCCCGAAAGAAGGAGTCATACAATGTTCGTATAAAAAATAGGAATTTGTAATTAATAATAGACTGTTAACAAGAAAGCAAATAGTTGTAAAATACATATATCATTTAAACGTT
The DNA here is from genome assembly GCA_030763125.1 of Hippophae gyantsensis. Lineage (NCBI taxonomy): Eukaryota > Viridiplantae > Streptophyta > Magnoliopsida > Rosales > Elaeagnaceae > Hippophae > Hippophae gyantsensis. Next base: position 46,730,871 of record CM061032.1, on the reverse strand, counting down.
AGCTATGGCGATTGGCAAAAGCTTCTTTTAAAAATATACGAACTCATATATTCACATTTATATTATTTAGATTTTAATATATATTAATATTATTTAAAAAATTAAATTATTTTTAATTTTTAAAATAATTATAACACATAATATAATATAAAAATTATTAATACAAAATTTATATAAAATTAAATGATATTAATATTTCACACGATTAAATGATACATGGGAAATGATATTTATTACTGTTATTAATAATGGAGTTGTTATTGGAAATCAGGAAACATTAATTTAAAGTTGAAGTATTTCTAAAAATAAAAATAATTTAAAATATATTATTAGTTATTAAATTTTAATTAATCTTACATATATATTTTACTTTTAAAATTTTAAAACTTCTTATATAAATAATTTTTAAATATTATAATTTAATTCTTAAAATTTTAAAATTTTTGACGTGATTATTAAAATATGTATTTATGTATTAAAATTTTTAAAAATATATGTAAAATTTTAAAAATTTAAGGATTAAATTATATAATTTATATGGAAAATTTTAATTAAAATTTAAGAATTAGTAACGCAATTTAACCATAAAAATATTGTTTTGAAATTAAGAAAAGTTCCTCTAGAAATAGAATTGGAAAATGTGACTCATTAATCACTTATTTTTGTCATTTTAGAAACAACAGTCGAGATTCAACATAGATTTATCCTTTTTTTTTTTTAAGTAAAAGGCTATGATCTCCCACCACATAATGGTAAGAATCTCTGACTGAATGACATTGGGTTTATTTTTTTTTTTCTCATTTTAAATGATTAACATATGTTCATTGAGAGAGAAAAAGCTAAACATTGACTGATTTTTTAAGAACAGTTGGTTTGTGTGTACTGTGAACATTGGGTTTGTAAGTAGGAAGCAAACACAATGATATTACCGAACACGTGTTTTAAAAAAAAATTTGAGACGGAAAAAATCAAAACTATAAATGACTTTTTTTCACAGTTTTGAAATAATATTGATTTATTTGTTTCATTTATTTAACAAAATGATCAATATTTAATTAAAAATATTTACGCATATATACCAGATAACTTCACTGATTTAGAAGAAGAGGATGAGGGGGTAAGGGTGGAGCAAGGCAACGAATTCTTAGTGGAGAATGAAGTTAGATTTGAAAGTGATTTGGAAGATTTATTTGATGATGGATATAACGGTGAAGGCTTATAAGAATATGAAACTACTCAAAGATGGGATGATAATAGTGGTGTTTATGATTCAAAAATAGATGATTTAGAAAGGATATTAGACGTTGATTGGCAACATATTTTAATTACTAAGTACTTAACGTTGAAATTGTGAAAATGCTAATCGGTTTATATCATTTGGTATTATTTATGTAACAGGTATGCGATTCAATAACTTAAAATATCTCGTTTATATTAAGAATAATTCATGTATATAGTGACATGATGAACTTGAATATCAAGACATGATGAATAAGACCTGAAGGTCGAGACTTGTTCAAAGTAAACGTGTCATTTGTGGATATTTAAGGGTGTTTCTTCTTAAATTGACTGTGCAAACCAGTGAGATATGAATGACATAGAGAAATGGGCTAGGAAGATGAGTTGAGGGTTGTGTAAACTCTCTTGAACGAACTGGGCCTAGCTCGACCCAAGTGAAAAGCTCGACCTAATTCATAGAAAACAACATCGTTATTTTTTCTCGGGTAGTAACCTTCAAACTTTTTCAAGTATAACAACAACTACAAGTAGGCTAAGGAGACTGAAGGAACGAGCAGGATATAGAGTTGTAACGATACTCTATGATCTCTTAAATATGTACGGCATGAAAAAGATGACCTATTTTTTAGATGGATTTTGATTAAAAAACGCAAATTGGGGTTATGATAAGAGCTTCTTGAATATATATGGTACAAACTGAGTTTATGGATTTAGTTTCATAATAAACATCATGAATAACCACAGACCAGTGCACTAAGCGAATAACCTTGTGAGATACGGGTTGGACTGGATTGCCTAAACTCGGTATGAACCGTTGAAAAATAGGCTAGCCTGATATGGTTGACCTGTCATGATCTGAAGAAGAATGGACTGAGTCCTGATCAGATTGTAACCCAAAGTTGTGGCATAGTGTTCCTCGTTGGTGTCAAATTGTGACTAGTTTCATTGCTAACTCGTTTCATATAGGTTCTGGTTACTCACAGGTTGTTTCCTCTATTACTACTTCAGTAGCTCTATCAACGACATTCATTGATTCTTTCAGTATCCAATTAGTTCTGGTACAATAAAGACAAGCTACGCTAACCACCTTCCATCGTTTCACTACAGATCTACTCAGACTCTTCTGTGGAAAATGAACTGCTCTCGCCATTTCTTCTTGGGATTTCTTAGATCCAAGTGTGAGCTAGTAGGTAGGTATAATTTTGAGCCTAAAACAAATTGGGCTATCAAATTGGGTCTAGCTTGGCCCAAATGAACAAATTGCACTAGCAAAGAGTGGGCATCTTGACCTCTTGTAAAAGATAGCAGATGAGTGGTTTATTTATTTGCTTTGTCACACGGAGGTCTAGAAAACAATGGGCTATCTTTATAGTCTGATTGGGTCACCGATCTATTTGGACGAATGGATGCTCTTCACTCGATGTGATTACACAAATGTCGTGGGGTGGTACAATGAGAGATGAAGTATGGATTGGGTGCGAAGTGTTTAGGCAAGCTCGAGTTAAGCTTGAGTAAAAAGAACGACTTGGGAAGTTACGGGCTGGGCTGGTTCGGCTAGTTTGACCATCATCCAACATTCTTTGGGCTACAAAAATTACACACAGATTCTTATAATTGAATCTCGTCCTCTTACCCCTATTTTCCAGCACCTTTTTTGAGCTCGCAAAGTTGGAAGCTGTTTAAAGCTATCAACGTAGGAAATGGAAATTGTGGAAGAATATCGCCCTCATTTTTGGATTCCTTGTTGTTTAATCACTCATGGGATGGGTATAGATCGACCCATGTGAACAAGCGAACTGTGCTACTTGCACCTATGACTACGCTGATTTAAAACGGACTGTGCCTATTTGACCTGTTACTTAGATCACTTTGAGTTTGGTTAGATGTATAGATCGACCCATGTGAACAAGCGAACTGTGCTACCGATTTGACACCTTGTCTCTGTAATCTTGCTTGCACCTATGACTACGCTGATTTAGAACGGACTGTGCCTATTTGACCTGTTACTTAGATCACTTTGAGTTTGGTTAGATGTATAGATCGACCCATGTGAACAAGCGAACTGTGCTACCCATTTGACACCTTGTCTCTGTAATCTTGCTTGCACCTATGACTACGCTGATTTAGAACGGACTGTGCCTATTTGACCTGTTACTTAGATCACTTTGAGTTTGGTTAGATGTATCTACTGATAAGGTGGTATGCAGCGTGCTATTTTTCACCCTGGTGGACCTATCAGTTCTATACATGAGCACAATGTTTTTCACCGAGACTAAGAGATGTTGGAATTAAATAAAGTTAATGAGAAGGAAAGCAACTTAAGGAATTTTGTTTTTGGATTGGAATTGAGAATGGAACTTCGAGATAGACATGAGCACGACTGAGGTTTTGTGATTGTCGAAGCTGTGGATGTTCTAAACATGTTGTCTATTGAAAATGGTGGCACCATTGAACTGCTTTATATGCAGTTCTATACACTTACTACTTTGGCACCAGCTCATGATTTCTGGTTCTGCGCTACATGTTTGTTATGGAAGACGGTAATCTTGGGTATGGGAAAGAGCTAAATAATGTTCAGCATGGTCCAAGTATGCCACCGGTACAGACATGATCACTATATCGCCATAACTATGAGGATGGGGTTTCCAACAACTTAAGAGAAGCTTATGCATACCAAGCGAGGTAAGTTTATATGATGTATGAGCTGATCATTACATGCCCTTCTATATATGATGTAGGGGTTGATCTTGGCGACTGAGGTATATCTTAGTGTACCTCAAAATCTATGTGATCTATGCATCTCTAAAAGGAATTATAAGAGAGGATGATCTTGGCGATTGAGGTAGAGCTTGGTGCACCTCAAGATCTGTGTGATCCATGTGTCTCTAAAAGGAATTATAAGATATTCAACACTGTTGAAATATGACAATATTTTGATCTTTGAAGACTATTTAACGAGATCCATTAATAAGATATAACCTATAAACTTTACTTATGTTGTACTAATTATATTTTGTTAAGTATAGACAGTTTGGTTCCCATATTTGGGTTTCTCATAACCATTATGTATTCATTAACATATTGCCACCAATAACACTTGTTTAAGGCATGATCACTCTGGATTCATTTGCGTAGGACCCTACGCTTATTATACCTGTTTATTTCTTGCAAGGATAAGTCGACACTACTCTAAGTAACTACAAGTTGACAAAACTCGTAAGTAGTTTGGGCAACTATCTCAACATTACATGACAAATATATTGACAATTCATTCTCTATATTAATGGTTTTATCTAGTCGTATTATTTATCCCAAGATGACAAGAAAGATTATTGATGAAGTTATTATACAGTGGACTATTCACTTCATATATTACGTAAATGTTCAATTTATTATCCAAATAATGAGGAAGTTTTTATGAAATCCATACCATATTTTCTTTAGGCATGAAAGGTCGATGTATGAACTCGTATGCTTCGAGCATTTAATTAACATTGTCGAAATATTGACTATTCATACAAGAAAAAATATGAGCACATGTGAGTGGTAGAATTTTTCACCTTCACATGTGACATATCTCGCACAATATTAATACGATTAATTCCTCAAGCAAGGAGTGTATGTAAAGGATTGGATTTTCATCTTCGCATGTTGTCTATCTCATGAAATTCATTTAATGGCCCCCAAGTTGGAAGGAGGAGTCAACGGATTGCCACAAAAATTGTGTGCACAATAAATACGTAAGTATACGTATCGTAACAAGTAATATAATAATAAGTAAAGATCGTTTTCACAGAGATTATTTTATTAAAAATTAATTTTTAAAACTAAAAATAATAAAAATCAATTTTTTTTATGTTTTTATATTTTAAAAAAGCAAAATTAAAATAAGTAAAAGTAAATAGCAATAATTAATTAAATCAGATTTTGTGACTAAAAAGATATATGAGAAAATATCTAGAAATACTTAATCCTCCAATTTTATAGACATGTGAATCCCTAAAATCCCCCCAATATAATTATCAATTAATTACATGATCAATTGAATCTAATCTAGAATGTATTCTTCTCTCAAGTAAACTACACACCATATAGTAATTAATTTAATCACACTCTCATGCTAATTAAATTACATACTACTCATTAAGTTCATCAATTATGGATCACATACATAAAAATCATACATCTCTCCCTAGAAACTATGCATGTTATTTAATCAAAATAAACAATTAAATAATTCTATCAAATCTATTTAATTGCCTCTATAGATAAATTGTTGGCCAAACAATTAATAACATAAAAATTAGATTAAATAATATAATTAAATTAAAATTATAATTGGGGTAAAATTTTATATCATCATGTGGTGAAAATTGGGTTCATAAGATCCCTAGATTCATAAATTAATTACACATAATTGTGTTCACAAAGCTCATATTTGTTTCATAAAGAAAGACATAAAATTGATAAAGAAAAAGTAGAAGAAGAAAAAAAATCAATCTCCTGAATTGTAGAATTAATTTCCTCTTGAATCTCCACCAAAATTGTGTTATCTCTTAAATTTTTCTGTATTTTTCTCTCCTTTTTGCTTTAATAACTGACCAAAATTATGCTAATGGAGGCTAATTAGGGTTTATGGTGCGATTGGGGGCTTAAATAAAGCTCAGGTGTGATCTCGATCGTTCGATTAGCTTAAGATCAAGGGCTACGATCAAAACAAGTAAAATAAATCACATCATGACACATGGCATCAAAAATTCATTGGGCGAATCAAGGAGTGACGCGTGGCAGGGGATAACGGTCAGAGTCAATGCTCTTTGAGTTAGTAACACGTGGCACGATGTGATTCGTGGGAACAGATGGCATGGCGCATGGGTGGAACACGCAGAGCAATGGCATGGTGACATGTGGCATGACGCGTTGATCAATTTTTGAACTCAGATTGAATGCTGTGTTGACACATGGTGCGTGTTTCGTCCTCCTTACACACGGCATGATGTGATTTTCTCTCCGTGCTTACATGGCATCAGCATGACTTGCCCAGTCAACTCCCCTATTTGCGTGGCATGCCACGTGACAGCTTCTGATTGGTTCTACATTAAAATTTTATAAAAATCACAAAACATTTCAAAAATTATATTTTCACCCCTTTTCACTAAAAAGTTTATATTTTAATTTTTTTGGCCATAAAAATACTATTTATTAAATAAAACAAGTAAATGTTAAGTAAAAAAATGCGCTAATGACTATTTTCATAAAATCATCATCAACTGACCCCCCACTTGGGATGCAGGATACGTCATATGCCTCATGATTAGAGGTGGAGTCTACTGACCCCCTCCACTTGAGATGTACTGATCCCCCACTTGAGATGTGAGATACTCATGATTGGAGGTGGATTCTACTAACCCTTCCACTTGAGATGCGAGATACGTCCCATGCCTCATGATTCGAGGTGGAGTCCCTTGACCCTCTACTTGAGATGCGAAATACATCCGAAGGAGCACATGCTAGGGAATAAATGGTCACCCTTATATGACGCATATCTCATGGAATTTTTTTTACAACCCTAAGTTGGAAGTAGTCAAATGACCTTCTCACTTGGGATACGGGATTTGTCCCATGCCTCATGATTGGAGGTAGATTTCACTGACCCCTCACTTGATATGCAAAATACATTCGAGGGAGCACATGAAAGGGAACAGATGGTCACCCTTATATGACATATGTCTCGTGCAATTTATGACCCCAAGTTGGAAGTAGTCAAATGACCTTTTCACTTGGAATGCAGGGTTCATCTCATACCTCATGATTAGAGGTGGAGTCTACTGACCCTCCACTTGAGATGTCAGATATGTTCCAACACAGTAAAAACGTAAGCATTATTAAGTGATCCACTCACAATCTGAAGTACATCCTAAGAAAGAGACTTGAGTTCCACGATGAACCACCCTTTTTTTATGGAAGCACATGTAAGGGATTGGATATTTCACCCTTGAATGTCTCCTTTCGAGTTTTCCAATTTGCACCAAATATCCTTTTAAGTTCGCCAATGTGCACCAAATATCCTTTTGAGTTTGCCAATATGCACCCTTTTTTATGGAAGCGCATATGAGGGGTTGGATATTTCACCCTTGCATATCGCATCTAATTGTGGGCCAATATTTCACTCTTACATGTTGCATCCGAATGTGGGCTACTAATCTCTTCTGACAAGTTTCCCCGCTTTGTTTGAAAGGGACCTCAATTTATCACACTACTTCGGTATTAGAAGCAATATAGACATAGTAATTCATAGATTTTCATTGAGGTAGGGCATATAGGTCCCTGGTTCACCTTGATACTTATGAAAGGCAACTCCTTGTCGACTCTTTTACTCTTTTAAAAGGTAGTTGGGGTATATGAGATATCTTTCCACTATAAGGTGGTGCTTTACTCCTACTAGTTTGAAAAGACCACATCAGGGTGTAGTGTGGTACAATTAAAGCCCAACTTCTTAGGCTACACAACTAGAATTTCAATAGAGAAGATATTTCAACTAGTCCTTGGCATTGTGGGCTACAGGTCATAGGTACCACACATCGATCGAATCTTCAAGGTCGATCTTTGTATAATCCATGCCTACAAAATAAATAAACTCATCCTAAACTAGTGAGGAGCTCACTGACAGGAGACACATTATTGGAGAGTTTTAATAATAACGCATGACCAATAAGGGCTTAGATATATGCCCTTCAATTACAAGGCTATTCACCTCCTTATTTGTAAGGATTACTTAATTGTTCCTTTGTGATAATGAAGTGGCATAGTAGCATTCGCCTAGCGACCTGAGAGTCAAGACCTGATGACTAAGACTTGTTCAAAGTAAATGACCTGGTCCAACCCTTAAATGACTTAGGTCACCTATGAATACAAGACCTGATCAGGAAACATTTATATGGCAATCAAGCATCACTTATATGAAGAATTGATCAGGCAATATTTATATAGCAATTAGGAAGCACTTATATGATGACTTGATCAGGCAGTACTTATATGGCGACCTGATCAGGAAACATTTATATGGCGATCAGGTAGCACTTATATGACGGCCTGATTAGGTATCACTTATATGGGGACCTAGTTTTTATAATTAATAATGATACCTAAAGAGAAGTTAAGGGTTTACCCTTTAAAACCCGGATTAATAGTGGGAATACGCTTTATAATAGCCTGTTAACCTCGTAAATAGGAGAGTTCATATCAGACAGTCTGCTTGAATAAAACTCTATCTATTAAAAAGCCCGCTGAATCAAACTTCCCATTGACAACGACCTAAGCCATACGAGGGTAAAGAAACGAAGTATTATTCCCTTGACTTCTCAAAATCAAGGGAATATAGGAGTTAATGTTTGGTATTATTTATGTAACAGATACATGACCTATTGACCTAAGATACCTCGCTCATATTAAGGATAATCTCTATATATAGCGACCTGATGAACTTGAAGATCAAGACCTGAACGTCAAGATCTGAGGATCAAGACCTGATGGCTAAGACATGATGGATAAGACCTAAATGCCAAGACATGTTCACAGTAAATAGTCTGGTACACCGTCCTAATGACCTGGGTCACATCTTGTTGTAGTACTTAAGCAACATTTATATAACTACCTGTTTATGTAATGCCTATGACAACTTGACTTATTAAGGGCCGAATTGTATTTATTTTAGCCATTTTAGAGCTCCAACCTATGTAAGCTCGACACATATTTAGTAAGTGCTATTTATACCTCTTTAATGGGGGATAATACAAGATCTGTTCATTTTATCAATAATTTCATTTCTCTCTAAAAATCACTAGAATCCCTAACATATGAAATTCTCTCCAAACATACACTATTGAGAAATCACCAAGCTATATTGATTGAAAAATATCCCAATTCAACAATTGTCATGCACAATGTCAATGAGGACAGTGGAGTTGGAATGTACAAATTCAAATTCATCTACATTATTTATGTTTATATTTTCATAAAATCTAAAATGTTTGAAATAAATTTTAAAATAATTTGTAGGTTTCTAAGGTTTTATGTGTGTGTGGGAGTTATAAAGAATGGTTTCAAGTGGTGTAGGAGGTTCATAGGACTTGATGGTTTCCATTTGAAAGGTGTTCATAAAGAACAATTACTAATGGCATTTGGTATAGTTGCAAATATTGGCATCTATTTAACCATTTGAAAGGTGTTCATAAAGAACAATTACTAATGGCATGTGGTGTAGATGCAAATAATGGCATTCATTTAACCATTTGAAAGGTGTTCACAAAGAATAATTACTAGCGGCATATGGTGTAGATGCAAATAGTGACATCTGTTGAATAATTGACTTTAATTTAAGGAGAAAATTAAGGAGAAAATCAAGGAGCAAGTTAAGGAGGAAATCAGGGAGTAAATCCAAGCTTAATTCAAAGAACCTTTAATTTAAGGAGTAATTCAAGAAGTGAATCTCCCTATAAATAGGTGTATAATTGTAATGAATTAATCATTAAATGATCATTCCAATTGAGAGAAAAGATTAAAGAAAAAAGCTTTAGTAATTGAAAATTGAGAGCAATTTTTATGAGTATAATTGGGTTGTGAGTGTTGTAAACATCTTATATAATTTATCCCATTTTTAGTAAAAAGATCTTTAGTAGGTCCGAAGACGTAAGAAAAATTGGCCGAACTCCATTATTAAATTTGTGTGTTATTTTTTATATTTTGTTCTCTCATAAATATGGCTTATCGAGAATTTATGCAATTTTCCAACAAATAGTATCAAAGCTTTTGTGGTGATTTATGTCAATTTTATACAAGGACTATTCACATGAATAGTGAATTATGTGAATAGTAAAATTTTATCGGCGATATTGGTTTGTCAAAGGAGGTGTTCTAATACACGGTGGTTTGCAAAAATAGTCAAAAACAATCCGAGGAAGTCAGATTTGAGTTGGAGCAATGAATATAGATGAAGGAAAGGTGAAACTCGAGAAATTCGATGGCATAAATTTCAAATTTTGAAAAATGCAGATAGAGGATTATTTGTATCAAATAAATTTATATCAACCTCTCTCATGGAAGAAGTCAGAGGCTATGAAGGAAGAAGATTGGAATCTTCTAGACATATAAGCCTTCGGAGTTATTCGATTGACACTATCGTGCAATGTTGCTTTCAACATAGCAAAGGAAAAGACCATGACGGGTCTTATAGAAGCTCTCTCCAATATGGATGAGAAGCCATCGGCTTCAAACAAAGTGCACCTGATGAGGCGTTTGTTCAATTTGCTGATGATAGAAGGTGCATTGTTAGCTCAACATGTTAATGAACTCAACACAGTCACAACCCAGTTGAGTTCAGTTGACATTGAATTCGATGAAGAAGTACGAGCATTGATACTTTTGTCTTCTCTACCATAAAGATGGAATGCTACTATCACGATTGTGAGTAGCTTATCAGGAAGCAATAAGTTGAAATTTGATGATGTTCGTGATATGATTCTCAGTGAAGAGATCCGACATAGAGAGTCAGGTGAATCGTCAACCTTTTCAGTCTTGCATATAGAATCAAGAGGAAGAAATTCAACCAGAAGGAATGGATGTGGTAGAACAGACTACCGAGATAGATCAAAGGATAGGAGGTCTAAATCTAGAAATCCCAATAATTCCTATAGCTCGAAGACAATCGAGTGTTGGAATTATGGAAGAACCAGGCACTACAAAAATTAGTGCAAGAGCACACTAAATGACCAACAAGTGAAGGCAGAAGCAAATGTTACTTCCACCTCAGGAGGAGACGATGCATTGATATGCTCTTTGGAGAGCAAGGAAGAATTTTGGGTGTTAGACTTTGGAGCATCATTCCATGCTACTTCACAGAAAGAATTCTTCGAGAAATATGTCTCCGAAAACCTTGGAAAGGTAAATCTTGGTGATAATCAATGATGTGCTATTATTGGCAAAGGTGTAGTGAAGATTAAGTTGAACGAGTCTATTTGGGAGCTGAAAGATGTCAGATATATTCCCAACCTAAGAAGGAACTTAATCTTAGTAGCATAGTTGGCTAGTGAAGGCTACACTACGATCTTCCATGGTGATGATTGAAAGATTTCAAAGGGTGCAATGACGGTTTCCTGAGGGAAAAAGAGTGGCACTTCTTACATGACAACAGGAAAACATTGTTTGATTGTAATTACATCAGGCAATGAAACACCAAATCTGTGGCACCAGAGACTAGGCCATATAAATGAGAAGGGGATGAACATTATGCATTCAAAGGGAAAACTTTCAAGTCTACAGTCTGCGAAGATAGACATGTACGAAGATTCCAAGTCTAATGTTTGGGGACCAACAACCATTTCATCCATTGGTAGGAAGCACTACTTCGTGACTTTTATCGATGATCACTCTCAAAAGGTATCGGTATACTTTATAAAGTATAAGTCTAAATTATTTGAGGCTTTCAGAAGATGGAAAGCTATGATTGAAAATGAGACAGGTTTGAAGATCAAAAAGCTCAGAACCGACAATGGTGGTGAATATGAAGACACCGGATTCAAAATTTTTTGCTATGAGCATGAGATTAGAATGGAAAGAACTATACCATGCAAGCCTTAACATAATGGTGTAGCTGAGCGTATGAACATAACATTAACAGAAAGAGCCAAAAGAATTCGTATACAATCAAGTCTACCAAAGTAGTTCTGGGTAGAAGCAATCAACGTATCAACTTAATTGATCAATCGAGGCCTATCTATTCCATTGGAGCACAGAATACCATAGGAGTTATGGAGCGGAAAAGAGGTAAAACTATCACATCTAAAAGTTTTTAGCATTGTAGCATTTATGCATATCAATGATCAAGTCAGGAATAAGCTTGATCCTAAATCCAAGAAATGCACCTTCCTCGGCTATGGTGAGGATGAGTTTGGCTAACACATTTGGGATGACGAAAACAAAAAAAGTGATCCGTAGTAGAGATGTGATTTTCAATGAAATAATGATGTATAAGGACATGTATAAATAGATGCCATCGACTCAGAGTAGAATGAGTCAGTATTTGTACATATAGATGATGTCTTAGATAGTCCCGTGATGAAACCAATTGTAACAAGTCCTCAACTAGAGAAACTCATTGAACAAAGTAGTGCACAGTAGTTTGACACATTATAACCTCCTACTCTAGCTCCAATATTGAGATGGTCTTTTCAACCTCATGTACCTAACAGAAGATATATGAACTATATGTTGCTGATAGATGGAGGGGAGCCTAAATGCTATGATGAAGCTTATCAGACTCGAGATGCCAACAAGTGGGAGCTTGCCATGAAAGAAGAAATAAAATCTCTCATCTCCAACCAGATAAGGGAACTAGTTGAGTTACCCATTAGAAAGAAGGCACTTCACAACAAATGAGTGTATTGGGTGAAAGATGAGCATGATGGTTCTAAGAGATAAAATCTCGATTTGTTGTCAAAGGATTTCAGCAAAAGGAAGGAGTTGACTACACTGACATTTTTACTCTTGTTGTGAAGCTCAATACTATTAGATCAGTGTTGAGTATTATAGCCATTGAAGACCTTCACCTTGAACAGTTGAATGTGAAGACTATATTCCTTAACAGAGACTTAGATGAGGAGATATACATGTACCAGCCACAAGGTTTCTTAGAAAGATGGAAGAAGAACATGGTGTGTAGACTTAAGAAAGGTTTGTATGGCCTGAAACAAGCCTCGAGACAATGGTACAAAAAGTTTGACAGCTTCATGCACAAGGATGGTTTCCAGAAGTGCAATGCCGACCATTGTTGCTACTTCAAAAGATATAGGTCCAGTTATATCATTTTACTATTTTATGTTGATAATATGTTAGTAGCAAGTTCAGATATGAATTATATCATAAGGTTGAAGCAGTAATTGTCAAAAGAGTTTGACATGAAAGACTTGAAGAATGTGTGTTTTAAAAGTTATTTTTTTATAAAGATTTATGTATTATTCATGATTTTGAATATTATGTATGCTTGTTCCTTGAGATTAACATGTTATATTTTGGAAGTGTTCAAGAAGATGCACTTGGTCTTGAACCATAGAACTCTTAGAATGAGAAACATGTAATTCTAAATATGTTCACAATTGTGGTAATTAAGGAGGAACATTAATTATCGTGAAAGATTGTCATGTTGATTAAAAGTACATTGTAGTTCTATAAATGTTGATAAGGGATTATCATTTAATGACATGAGCATATAAAATGTGTATTTTATATATTGAACATGACCTAACTAGATGGAACATTATATGGATTGTGTTTTGTGTCATTAATGTTTCCATTGTGTCTTTAGAATCTTAGATATGATATGTGTAGGTTTTTCACATGAGAAGTATATAATGTGATTTCTATTTAAATATTATCTTATGATAGGAATGAAATAGTAGTTTGTTATGTAAAACCTGTGCGGGAGAAATCTATATGTTAATATTATCATTGTCCTTCAATTTTGAGTTATGATATAACTGGGCCCCTTGGTAAAGTGGAATTATATCGCATGCGATATAACTGATGTAGTTATAATTATAATTCACTTGAGAGACCAAGAAAACAAATATAATGCAAAAGTGACATGATCCTATTTTGCATATTATTTATAATATCATGTGACAATGATAGACACAAAATTAGTAGATCGAGTAAATAATTACTATGTCATTTGGAAAACTATAATGTAATGATAGAACCTCTTATAATCAATAATATAAAGTTTTATATTATTGTCAAGATGATATAGATCATCTATACGATCACACCAATTGAAGAGAAACACCTAGTATTTTACATTTCATAATGATGTATAATACATGAGATGAAATGCTAAAATAAAATGTCATAATATGACATGCTTAGACCATAAATAAATTTGTGAAGTTATGCAAATATTATTTGTTATAATGTTTGAATGCATTATTAGAATAATAGAGACATTGTATAATAGAATAATATTATTTGTTCATAAATTAATTTATTAAACCAATCACAAGTTGAGATTAAAGATAGCATGAGATGGTTAAACAAGGCTAGTGGCATTTATCTAATTGATTCAAATCTTACACAAAGAGTTTCCCTAACCCTAGACTATTTAAGGAGGCATAATTGAGGAAAATGTGATCCAAACATGCTACCTCTAACCCTAGCCAAAATCCTCCATTTTCAGCAACCATATTTTTCCTTCTCCTAGGCCAAAACTTGGAAAGACTTACTTAAGGCCAAAACCTAGGTGGTTCAACCCTAGGTCGAAAGTCTCTTCTCTCATCTCTTCTTGCTAGGTGGTTGGATTTAAGCCTTGAACTCTACATTCATCTATCTAAGAGGTGTGGTAGTTTGTTGTTTAGGTTCAAGGTGAACCTAGAGGTGCTCTCGAAAGAAAGACGGTTTCCAAGAAATCTATAAGGGAAATCAACTTCCCTCTACTCAAGAGATTTGACAATCTCTTTAGGTAAAGGTAATCTTCTTCATCTCTAGCAATAAGGTAGATGAGATTTATTTATTTTATTTAGTGCACATTAGGTGTTTGTTGAAATGCTTAAGAGAAAATCTTGCTTGCAATTGTCATACAAATGAGGTCCTTTGTGTGTTGAGTCAAGTAGTGATAGGAAAATTTTAAATTCTCACCATATAAGCATACACATGAAAACCTAATAAGACTTGGGTCTAGCAAAGAAGATTCTTGGAATGCAAATCACAAGAAATAAGAGAGGATCGTTGTAGTTATCTTAGGTATAGTACATCAACTGTGTTTTGCAAAGATTCAACATGGGCGATGCCAAGCCAGTTAGCACACCTTTGGCCAGTCACTTTTGCCTATCCAGGGATCAGTCCCCTTAGATGGAGAAAGAGAAAAAAATCATGGCATAAGTTTCTTTATGCCTCAGCCATTGGAAGTTTGATGTATGCAATGGTCTGTACGAGACCAAACATTGGCCATATAGTGGGAGTTGTTAGCAGATTTATGTCAAATCCAAGGAAAACTCATTGGGAAGCAGTCAAGTGGATTTTGAGGTATCTACGAGGCACCACAGAGAAGTGTTTGTACTTTAGTCAAAGAGAGTTAAAAGTACAAGGCTATATAAATGCAGACTTTGGAGGTAAGGTTGATCACCGAAGAAGCACCACCAGTTATATATTTACTGTTAGAACTACAACTATTAGTTGGATGTCATAGATACAGAAGATTGTCACTCTATTCACTATAGAGGCTGAGTATGTAGCAATTTCTGAAGCTAGTAAAGAGATGATTTATCTTCAAGGTTTTTTAACTGAGTTGGGATTCAAATAAGAGAAGAATGTTTTGCACAATGATAGTCAAAGTATAGTACACTTGGTGAAGAATTCAACATTTCATTCTAGAACCAAGCATATTGGGCTTAGTTATCACTTCATCAGATCTCTATTGGAAGATTATGTGTTAATACTAGAGAAGATTCAAGGAAGCAAAAATCTAGCAGATATGTTGACAATGGTGGTGACTATTGACAAACTGAAGTTGTGCTCAACTTCAGTTGGTCTACTAGAGTAACAAGACTAGAAAAGCTGCTGCATTGATCGAGGTGTGAAGAAAGATTGGAATCAATCTTCAAGTAGGAGATTGTTGAATAATTGATCTTAATTCAAGGAGCAAATTAAGGCTTAATTTAAGGAACAATTCAAGGAACCTTTAATTTAAGGAGTAATTCAAGGAGTGAATCTTCCTATAAATAGATGTATAATTGTAATGAATTAATCATCAAATGATCATTCCAATTGAGAGAAAAGCTTAGAGAAAAAAACTTTAGTGAGAGAAAATTGAGAGTAATTTTCTTGGGTGTAATTGGGTTGTGAGTGTTGTAAATACCTTGTATAATTATTTCCATTTTTAGTAAAAAAATATGCAATAGGTCTGGAGACGTAAGCAAAATTGGTCGAATTCCGTTATCAAATTTGTATGTTATTTTGTCTTTTTTACTCTCTCATAAATTTGACTTATCGAGAGTAGTGGTACTTGAATTGGTTTGTTACTTTACTAAGAATAGATCTTGAAGTGGGGATAGGGGAAGGATGAACTTTTTATGTTTGATGAGCACTCAGGCATTATAAATGCATTAAAAACCTTACTTCCTGTAGCATAGTAGAGACATCGTGCTTGGCATATTATTTAGAACCTTAAGAAAAGACCTAAAAATGCAAGGTGTACTGAACATTATTGGGGGCAATCGCTAGAGCGACAACACCATCCGAACTTAATGTTCATATTGAAAGTATGAAGAAAGATGATGAGCCTTCCACCACTTGGTTACCTAAATATAAGAATTCAAAAACTTGAAGTAAAGCATTTTCTATAGGTAACATTTAGCATTTATAAAAAATATTAATTTCTTTTTACAAAAATGATTTTAATAAATTAATAATTTTTTAATTAATAATTGATTATGTTGTAGGCGTGATACTAAGTGTGATAACCAGACTAACAATGGAGAAGAGAGCTTAAATTTAAAATTAAGGATTGTTAGAACAGAAAATATATGAGGGACAGAATTAAGCAACAAAGATAGAATCATGACATAGGACCCTCAATGATGGCAATATATTAGATAAACAAATTTGATTCAACCTCAATGATTGCTAGGTACAATAGTGGTTATTTTTTTGAATTTACTTTCAATACTAATGATACAGTGGCTATTGACATTAATGAAAGGACTTGCACCTGTAGAACATGACAAATGAGTGGCATACCATGTGCACATTCAATGAGGTTCATCATTATGCACAAAGAGGGTCCAATGTGGTACGTGCATGACACTCTCAAGAGGTATGCAGCTCCAAATATTGATGCAAGGTTCAAAGACAAAAAGTGTATCCTCTAATTTTTGAGAATCAAGGTGGTAGGCCAAGGAATTCAAGGCACAAATTTGCAAATGAGAAAGCACAAAAGAAAAGGAAAAGAATTGAGGTTATTTTAATTGATAAAGGTGGTACTTCTTCGAAAATGAGGAAGAGAAGGATCTAATAGATCAAACTTACCTTAAAAAGATGAAGGAACCAATTGCAACTACTTTAAGAAATTCAATACAAGCTGTGAATGCATATGAGATGTCATATAATGTACAAGACCAACAACAAGAAGCAATACATCACAAGTTCTTTTAATTAATAATTAATTAATTTAATTATTATTATCTTATTAATATATTAATAACATGATATTGTTTCTGTTGATGAATGTATATGCTGACAACCATAATCAATTTCAATTACAATCTCACATTGGAACCAAACAAAGTAGTATTAATGACCAGGTAAATTCTTGAAACACAATCTCACAATACACAGTTTAGTTCTTGTAGGTTTCCCAATTTAATTCTTCACCTTGGCTATTAATATCTTTTTAATTTTATTGCACAGTTCGAATCTTCAAATAATATCCACAAGAACAAAAGAAGTAGAGATAGAATTCCTAAGATGCCATCTCAAAAAGTTTCAGGGAGCACGACTATAACACCAAAGTCTTAGTATTTCATGTCTTTAGTTATACAGTTTGCTTTAATTTACTTTGTTTTGTTTTGTTTTGAGCTTATAACTGTTGGAAAACTATACATTTTTTGTGTGTAACTCTAGTATTTCATTGTTGTTTAATGGTAGAAAATGGTGCTTAACTAGAAGGAACCTAACCTTCATTTTTGTGTAATACTAGAATGATATTAGTTGTAACTGGAATTATGATAGGAAATTGTGATAATTGATATCCTTGTTTAGTGTTAAAGTCACTTTTTTAGTTTAATGTTATATTTTGCTAATAGATGAAGTAGGAAACATGAAAGACATTTAATTAAGGTTGTTATTGGAGCACTAATTTTTTGTTCATTAAATGTGGAACACTAATTTCTTGTTCATTAAATGTGGAACACTAATTTTTTGACCATTAAATGTGGAGAAGAACATGAAGTCTTTGCTACCACAAGTTCTTCAAGGATGTTGCCTATAAATAACTTGTTTCACTTTTGCAAAATATAAGAGCAAATAAATTAGAGAGTATCCATAAGAAAGATAGAAAAAGTCTTTGGAAGAGTTATCTTGTGAGTTACTATTTAGAAAAGAAAATTTGTTCCTTATTTGTAAGTAATATTTTTCCTATTTTGTGATAGAGTTATTTCTCCTATTACAATAGATATTAGAATTGTTATCTCATTGTAACTAGAGAGAAGGTGTTGTAATCCCTATTTTACAATAGTGAAATCTTCCTACACTTGTCCATTTTATTTTTATTATTCTCAATTTCACTTTAATTGTGTGTTAATTTTGACCCGATAATTTTTCCTAACAGTGGGATCAGAGCAATTGGTTGAGGGGTGTGAAACAGATCATTGTGAACGAGATGTCAACTATGACAAAGTTTGATGTTGAGAAGCTCAACGAGAGTAATTTCTCGTTGTGGAAAATGAAGATTAAGACAATTTTGAGGAAAGACAATTGTTTGGTAGCAATTGGAGAAAAGCCCACAGATATCCCTGATGATATCAAGTGGAACGAGATAGACGACAATGCAATTGCCGATCTGCACTTAGCACTAATCACTGGAGTGTTATCTAGTGTGGCAGAAAAGAAGACCGCAAACGAGATATGAGATACTCTAACAAGACTGTATGAGGCCAAGTCATTGCACAATAAGATCTTCTTAAAGAGGAGATTGTACACTCTTCGAATGACGGAATCCACATCGGTGACCGACCACATTGACATTTTGAATACTCTATTTTCTCAACTTACATCAATGGGTTTCACAATAAAGACATTTGAACGTGCAAAATTTATACTATAAAGTCTACCTGACTCATATGATCAACTCATCATCAATCTGACGAAAAAAATCCTCACAGACTATCTAGTCTTCAACGAAATTGCAACCGTTTATTTGGAAGAAGAAACCAGGGGCAAAAACAAGGAAGACAGACAGGTAGGTTCACAGCAAGTGAAAGCTTTGATAATGACGAGAGGAAGATCAACGAAACGTGGCTCCATTAGGAGTCAGAATCATGGTAGATCGAAATCAAGAAGTAAGAAGAATTTCAAGTGCTACAACTGTGGCAAGAAAGGGCATGACAAGAAAGACTGTTGGTTCAAAAAGAAGAGTGGAGTCCCTGAGTCATCAAATTCTCAAGGGAATGTGGCAAGTGCCTCAGATGATGGTGAAGTTCTATACATCAAGGCAACAATGATAGTTGGAGGTAGAAAGTAATTTGTTGATATCTCGTTATTAGACTCAGGAGCAACATAACACATGATATCTCGGAGAGAATGGTTTCACAAATATGAACCAATCTTAGGAGGTTCTGTACATATGGGCGATGATTATGCTTTGGAGATTGCTGGTATTGGTACTATCAAGATAAAGATGTTTGATGGTATAATTTGCACTATTTAGGAGGTACGACACGTGAAAGGCTTAAGGAAGAATCTATTGTCTTTGGGTCAAATGGATAGTCTTGGATGCAAGACCCATATTGAAAATGGGATCATGAAAATTGTCAAAGGCGCACTTGTGGTTATGAAGGCAGAAAATATTGAGACGAATCTATTAATGTTAAAAGGAGAAACACTGCAGGAATTTGATGTGTGTATCACATCAATCAATAAGGGAGAATAGTTGACGAAGATGTGGCATCTCAAACTAGGTCACATGTCAGAACGAGGTTTGAAGATTCTCTCCGATAGAAAGCTACTTCCAGGGCTCAAATCGGTAAATCTACCTTTTTTGTGAGCATTGTGTCACAAGTAAGCAGCATAGATTAAAGTTTAATAGATCTGATGCCATGAGTAAATGTATTCTAGACTTGATTCATTCTGATGTATGGGAGTGACCAGAAATGTCCCTGGGATGAGCAAAGTATTTTGTATCTTGTATTGATGATTATTCGAGGAGATGTTGGGTGTATCCAATCAAGAAGAAGTCATATGTATTTCTGGTATTCAAAGACTTCAAAACGGGGGTGGAACTTGAATTTGGGAAAAAGATCAAGTGCTTAAGGATAGATAATGGAAGAAGTACGCAGACAGCGAGTTTCTTGCTCTTTGCAAGCAGGAAGGTATTAAACGATAGTTCACAATCATATATACGCCTCAACAAAATGGAGTGGCAGAGTGGATGAATAGAACTCTTACAGAAAGGATGAGAGCTATGTTAAGGACTGTAGGTCAATCCAACTCTTTTTGGGCAGAAGCAGCCAAAACTACTTGTTATGTGATAAATCGGCCGTCATCAACAACAATTGATTTAAATACACCAATGGAGATGTGGACTGGTAAGCCAACAGACTACTCTTCTTTACATTCTTTTGGATGTCCTACATATGTGATGTACAATGCCCAAGAAAGAATGAAGTTGAATCCTAAATCTAAGAGGTGTATATTCTTGGGGTATGCTGACGGAGTGAAGGGGTATTGCCTGTGGGATCCCACTACTCGCATGGTTATTATCAACAGGGATGTGATCTTTACAGAAGATCAAATACTACAAAAAATGGAGGTGATAGCACATTGAAAGAGGTTTCAGAGACTACAACAATACAAGAAACTCCAGTTTCTATTGAAGTAACACCAGAGCATGGGGTACAAGAACCAGTCGAGTTCGAGGCTTCAGAAGCTCGTCGGTCAACTCATGAGAGAAGGCCGCCAGCTTGGCATTCGAAGTATGTTACGGAGAGTAATATTGCATACTATCTTTTAACGGAGGACGAAGAACCCTCAACTTTCAAAGAAGCTACAAGTAGCTCAAATGTGTTTTTATGGATGACAGTAATGTATGAAGAAATTGAAGCTCTACACAAGAACAAAACTTGGGAACTGGTACCATTTCCATATGGAAGGAAATCCATAGGTAAAAAATGGGTCTACAAGATCAAGTGGGATAGCAATGATCAAGTGGAACTATTTTGTGCAAGATTGGTGGTAAAAGGATTCCCTCAGAAAGAAAGTATTGATTTCAACGAGATATTTTCTCTGGTAGTTTAACTTACAACAATCAGAGTAGTCTTGACTATGTGTGCTACATTTTACTTACATTTGGAGTAGTTAGATGTGAAAACTACATTTCTTTATGGAGAACTTGAAGAAGAAATCTATATGCTCCAACCATAAGGTTTTGCTAAAACAGGAAAGGAGAACTTGGTTTGTAGGTTGAACAAATTTCTATACGATCTCAAACAGGTGCCAAGGTATTGGTACAAGAGATTTTATTCCTTCATTATTAGCCTTGGATACAACAGACTCAGTTCAGACCATTGTACGTACTTAAAAGGTTTGATGGTGATAATAGTTTTATTATCTTGTTGTTGTATGTGGATGACATGTTGGTAGCAGACCCCAATAGAGATCAAATCTAAGAATTGAAGGCATAGTTGCTAGGAAGTTTGATATGAAGGACTTAGGACTAGCAAACAAGACTCTAGGGATGCAAATTCACCGAGATAGAAATAACAGGAAGATTTGGCTTTCTCAGAAGAACTATTTCAACAAGATCTTGTGACGCTTCAACATGTAAGATAGTAAGCCAATTTCTTCTCCACTTCCTATTAATTTCAAGTTATCCTCAAGTATGTGTCCTAGCAATGAAGTATAGAGGAAAGAGATATCTCAAGTACCGTATGCATTAATAGTGGGAAGTTTATTGTTTGCCATGATATGTACAAGACCAGACATTGCACAAGTAGTGGGAGTAGTTAGTCAGTTTATGAAAAATACTGGAGGAGAGCATTAGAATACTATGAAAAAGGTTCTACGATACATCAGAGGAACCTCAAATGCTGCATTATGTTACGGAAGATAAGATCTATTTATCAGAGGCTATGTTGATTCAGATTTTGTAGGGGATCTCAATAAAAGCAAGTCTACTATAGGTTATGTGTTTACACTTATAGAAGGAGCTGTAAGTTGGGTATCTAACTGAAATCAGTTGTAGCTCTATCTACAACAGAAGTAGAATACATATCAGCTACACAAGCTTGCAAGGAAGCAGTCTGGATACAGAGGTTATTGGAGGAGCTCGGGTACAAGCAGGAAAAGATTGTTCTATTTTATGACAGTTAGAGTGCTTTGCACATCGCAAGGAATCCAACTTTTCATTCATGGACAAAGCACATAAGGGTTCAGTATCACTTTGTTCGAGAAGTAGTGAAAGAAGGTAGTGTGGATATGTAAAAGATTCACACTGATGAGAACCTAGCAGATGTTATGACTAAGCCAATCAACATTGAAAAATTTAAATGGTGTAGATCCTCACGTGGTCTAGCAGAAACGTAAGCAAATATGGATTTGGAAAGTGAGGAAGGATGGAAGGATTACGTAAGTGACTTTAAGTGGGAGAATGTGATAATTGATAGCCTTGTTTAGTGATAAAACCACTTTCTTAGTTTAATGTTATATTTTGCTAATGGATGAAGAAGGAAACATGGAAGACATTTAATTAAGGTTGTTATTGGAGCACTAATTTATTGTCCATCAAATGCAAAATACTAATTTCTTGTTCATTAAAAGGAGAACATTAATTTCTTGTTCATTAAATGGAGAATGGAGAGCACTAATTTCTTGACCATTGAATGTGGAGATGAATATGGAGTCTTTGCTACCACAAGTTCTTCAAGGATGTTGCCTATAAATAGCTTGTTTCACTTGTGTAAAATATAAAAGCAAATAAACTAGAGAGTACCCATAAAAAAGATAAAAAAAAATTTTGTGAGAGTTATTTTGTGAGTTACTACTTAGAGAGAAAAAATTGTTCTTTTTTTATAAATAATATTTTTCATATTTTATGAGAGAGTTATTTCTCCTATTATAATAGAGATTAAAATTATTATCTTATTGTAACTAGAGAGAAGAAGTTATAATCTCTATTTTACAATAGTAAAATTCTCTACATTTATCCGTGATTTTTTATCCTAATTTATTTAGAAGTTTTTTCACGTAAAATATTTATATCTATTTTATTTTTATTATTTTCAATTTTATTTTAATTATGTGTTAGTTTCGACCCGATAATTTTTTTCAATAAAAATTTATCGTAAAACAATAGTTCGTATCATTGGATTCTAGCAAGGACATATTTTCTTCCCTGATATTCATAGTCAACTTTAAATAATAGTTTGGTAGAACTCATGATATTTTGATGCTAACTTTAAATAATAGTTTCAGGTTCCAAAGCGGCAAAATAACATAAATAAAAAAAGTTTGATACGAATACTAACAGTTTCACAAAGATGAAAAACTGCAGTAATATAAAGATGAAAATGAAAGATTAAAGAGAAAACAGATTTTATCTATACAGTGTCGAGGGGATGTACTTAAATCAATATTAACTCGCCAGCTAACAACCACTAGGCGGGAATAAATATAACAAGAGCATAAAAGGAAAAAAAAAGGTGGGAAGAAGTTGAATTGACCCAAATACCCTTTTATATTATGTTTAGGATTAAATAATAATAAAATAATAATTTTATCGATATAATAAACTTTCTGATAATATAATAATAAAGTGATAAATATGACAGTAAGTTAAAGATAAGTGGCCGTGCAGCATCCAAGTAGAATTACCTTAAATAAAATATTAATGGCTCTATTATTATTTACATGATGACAATGATTAAGTATAGGATAAAAGCTGTCGATGATTTAATTAAAATTTATAAAAATGTATTAACTTTTTAGCAAGATACTATAAATTAATTAATTATTAAAAAATGTAATAGATTTCAATACTTCAAAAAAAAATTATGAATAAAACATATGAATATAAATATGTTTATTAGTTATTGTACATTCTTAAATCAAATTATATATATATAAATTTATCAAAATTTATATATTTTTTAATTTATAATCGATTTAGATAACACAAATCTTTAAAAAATATACGAATATATATTACGTGTTTTATTTTTAATATTTTTAAAATTTTAAATTTTTAATATATTTTTCAATATTCAATAGACTTATACCTCATCTAAAATTTAATAAATTTTATATATTTTATTCATAATTAGTGTAATATTATTATATTTTTTCTTAAATATATATTGCAGTGACATATTTATTATTTAATATTATTTTTTAATCATATAATTATTAATTTAAATAATAATACTTAATATTAATAAATAATATATATTGTATTATATTTTTATTAATTAATTAAATATAAAGTAATATATATATATATATATATAATAAGATTAATAAGTCAATTTAAAAAATAAAAACAATTTTTTAATGTTTATATTTTGTCACTTGCACTAAAGTCATACATATGTGTACATGTAAGTTTAAATATATTTAAAAATTATAATTAATTTAAGATGAAAAAACATGAGATAACATAATTTTTGTAAAATAAGTATTTTAGTATTATTGTTATTAACTAAATTATATTAGTTTTATAATTTTGATAAAATGTACATTTTTTATCCTTAAAATTTAAAGTTATAAGATTTATGTATATTTTTATAATATTAAAGTGCATAAATTAAAATTAAAAAAAATATTTTTTAAAATTATAGAATTAAAATATTTCAATTAAAAGTCATAAAATTAAATCATTCTTTGCTTAAATATATTGGATTTTTTCCCTCAATTTTATTAGAAAAAAGGTTAAATATATATTTAATTTTTTTTCTAAATATACTCTAATTTAATCAAAATATACCTTAGTTTAATCAAAACTTTAGAAACAAATTTACGTGTATAGTAAAGTCCACCATTCAATTAAAAGTCTACGTCGACCATGTACGACCAACACAAACTAATAGACCGTATATTTTTATTTTTATTTTTTATTTTTTTATACGTTGATAATTGGTAATTAGTTGCCTGACTAATGTCTTTAATTTTAATAAAAGTAATGAAATTATTATAATAATTTTTATTATTTTTATTATTATTATAATTAAAATATATAAAATATTTATTTTATTTTAAAATTAATTATATTTTAATGTTATTATTATTTAATAAATTTACTATTAATAAATTATTTTTATAATAATAACAATAACTTATATTTTGATAATATCTTTATATTTTATTAACAAATACACCAAAATTTATTTATAAAATTTTCGTTATGTTTCAAGGACAGGTCTCGGCAGTGATTTGACTCGAGCTCTTCTTTCTTAAAGAAAACTCGTACATTAAACTGCAAAATAAATAATATTGTTAAAACAAATTAAAAGAAAATTGAGATTAGGGTTTAAATAGTTTTATAATTTTTTGATAGGAATATTTTAATTCTATAAATAAGTAGTTTAATTTTATAATTTTTAAATAGAATTAATCTAATTTAAATTTTTAAAAATATTATTTTTTCAAAAGATAAAATTAGATTTCACTTAAAAATAAAAAATATCTCATTTTCAAAAATATTAATTTTCTTTAGATTTCACTTAAAAATAAAAAATATCTCATTTTCAAAAATATTAATTTTCTTTCTTATATCAATTTATTTCATTTCATCTTCTTTAATTTCTATTAGTATTATTCTCTCTACTCACTCTTATTTTAATTGTGAATTTATAATTTATTTATATTAATATTATAAATTTTATTTTTTTGAAATTATTTGAATTTATAAACTACAAAAGAAAAAAATGATATTTTTAATAAAAAATAAAAAGTACTCAAATGTGAGATAAATTATTTATATTTAAAAAATATATTTTTTAAATTTTATTTTTAAGGATATTATAAATAAAATATTATTTTTAACAAAAACATAAATTTATCTTTAAAAAATTACACTTATAAAAAATATAAATTAAATTAATTATATTTAAAAATTATAATATTAAATTTATTTATTTTAAAATAAAAATAAGAGTAATATTTATTAAAGAATTATAAGATTATATAGACCCTAATTTCAAGAAAAAGATAAAATGTCTTTTTAAAAGTAAATGTCATCAACGGATAAGACGATTAGTCTTCTTGTGTTGGGAAAAGAAGAAGTAACTTATTGGGTATGGTTTGATGAATTATTGGTTTACTGGAAAAATATTTATGATATTTGTATGTTGTTTACAAATATTTTTTAATTTTTAAAAATATTAAAATTGATGTTCGATTTTTATTTGAAGCTAAATATAGTAATTATTTAATAATATTTTTACAATATTATTAAAATTGAAAGATATATTTAATTTTAAAAATATTAAATCAATAAAATAAAAATAACATAGATTTTTATATTTTTATTTTATTTAAAAATTATAAAACATAAAAATTAAAAAATACATAAATTTATAAAAATTTAAAAAATATATATATTTGTTTTATTAATTAAAATATAAAATAAAACTATTTATAAAATGAATGATTTTTCACGTATATATTCCAAATTATATGCTAAGGGATACGTAGCTAATTTTTTTCTTCCTTCCTATTTCTCACTAATCTTTATTTCTAATTTAATTTAATCTGAATTAATATATTTATTTGATCAACATTAATAAATAATTTTCGGATAAAATAGTAGTAATTTTGTCCATTAAAAATGATAAGTAGTAAAACTTTTGAATAGGTTTTTTTAATCCATGCACCTTTTATATTACATTTTATTTTTTAGTTAATTTAGACTCTAGATTAAATATATATTTAAAAATAAAATATATTTAAATACATATATAATATTAAAATTTAATTTTCAAAATTATTTATAAAGAATAGGTTGATTTGTCGGTAAAATAGACTATAATCCGACTCACACAATTGTCACGTATGTAATAATACTCTTTTCATCCATACACTAATTATTGAAAAACATTGAAATACTATCATTTTTATTTTGTCAATCATATTTATTCATGAAAAAATCTAATAAATATTATTTACTACGTTTATTCCAATAATCCCATTTGCAAACAATTTTTTTTTCGGTAAAAATCATTATTTCAATAAACTGAGGTATGACATTTTTTTTATTGGTTTGTATATAATAGGTATATGATTCCCCACCCATTAGCTTTATAATTTTTATTTATTTAAATAAATAAAGGGGATTTTAATAATAAAAAAATACCAAAAAGAAAAAGATATGACATTTTTATTATTAGTATTTGATTTTGATGGTGAGAGCAAACTAAACATTTTTGATCGAGAACAATACAACAGATTTCGGGGAAAAAAAGAAATAAAAAAGTTGACTTGCGAGGGTTTTTTGAACTTGGTAGCTTAGTGACTCTAGTCAACTTAAAGTGACCCATTTGTTTTTCTTTGTACAAAAACTTGGTAGCTAAGGAACGCATTTCTTTCCACGGTCTATAAAAGGTGATTATGAAGCTTTTTATGGTATGATATATAGGTTTGACACTCAACAGTAGATATTTACTGGAGATTGTGAGAATTATGGAAGAGGAACGAGACACTTTCATTGCTCAAGTGTTTTCTTGGTCCATTGATGATATATTCAATGAAGATTTATTCAAGGACAAGGTTTTAATTCTTTCTCTGTTTAATTTGTCTTTCATTTTCATTTGATATAATTTATTATGAGATCTTCCCTTTCGTCCTTATTTTCCATTCATTAATTACCATCTAAATTAAACATTATTGAAATGAAATATAGTGATACAAATATCGATCGACTTTTATGTTAAAATGGTTAAATTAGATACTGAATTTCTTTATTTTTAAAAAAAAAATAAGAGGAAAAAAAACCCCCAAAAGTATCTACATTTAAGAGTATTATATTATATATATATGTTAGATACTGTATTTTCATTCAAAGTATGATGAAGCATGAATTTTCTTTCTTTATGGAAACTGTTAAGAGGTAGTAGGTTTTATAAGTATCATGTCTCATTATCATTGTGTTAACGTTTTAAGATTGGAGTAACTCATGGTCCTTATGACTCTACAGAAGATTATAATCAACTGGGGTAAAATATACATATTGTTGGACCGTTACCAGCAGTGAAAAACCTACAATTTTGAGAGGATGGTACAGGTTGTAACATGTATTGTGAATCATCATTTATAAGTAGCAATGTTTAGCCTATAGTACTAATAACTAAACAAAAATTGATAGGCATCACAATGTTTAGCCCCAATGTAATTTATTGAGTTTCCATAATATTTTTTTTTATTCTGTGTAGTCCTGACTTGGTCCGGTAGACTCGGCAAAAATACATTTTTTTCACTAAGCATTAGCTTATGGGTGGGCGCTAAGCTTCCATTGGGTTTGAAAATTGGGAAACCATAAGTCCACTATGTATGTGTCCTATTTTTCAAATTTAATGGACTTTTATGGTAACCTAATTTAGTACAAGATTTCGTTGTACAATAAAAGAAATTATCCTTAAAATGACTAAAGTGTCTAATTAGCATATGTGATTTTAACCTACTTTTCCCCTTACTATGTATTATTGAGGTAGTCTTCTAAAGATATAGGCCTCTAAACTCCTAAACTAGTTTAGTATGATTTAGTTTTAAAATTTTTAAAACTTTGTAGATAGATCTTTGTTTGATTATTAAAATACAAATTTGTGATTCAAAATATTGGGACTTATATATATGAGAAGTTTTAAAAGTTTGTGGACTAAATCATACTAATTAAAAGTTCAACTACTTAGGTGTGAAACTTAAAAGTTTGAGGATTAAATTATATGTTTTAAAAGTTTGAGGATTAAATCATATGTTTTAAAAGTTTGAGGATTAAATCATATGTTTTAAAAGTTTGATAACTATTTATAAATCTAGGCAAAGTTTGAGAATTAATGACATAATTTAGCTTAAATACTATGATATTGCATATACAATTTTCATCTCTGTCCTGCCATTTCCTTCTGGATAAGTTTATTGGCATGTATATTTGTTTGCATTTCATATCCAGGAATGGGAAATGTTTTGGTTTACATAAGCATAAATTTGTATAGTGATTATTATTTAACAACGTTAAAGATTATTAATGTTTGACTCTTTTGTAGGAATTTTCACTTTTAGTTGTATATGTTTAATAGAAATTATGCCAAGTTATTTTTGTGCATTTGAATGACTTTAATTAAATTTATAAATGGTTGGAGTTTAAGAACTTGATTTTTAGTTATATTTACATTTACCAACTTGGGAGCAGAACTGTGAATTTAGTTTAATGGTGGCCTTCTTATGATTATGAGGTTAAATTACATCACACTTAACACATTAGTGATCCCTTGTAAAACTTAGACTGAAAAAAACTGCTCGAACTCAATTGATCAACTTCAATCACATTCAATAAAGCTAGATCAAATTTTTTGTACCAGTTAAGTGTTCATTTTTAATAAGAATAAGAACACGAGTTCATTTTTAAACTTTGCTTACTGTGATAGTTGATTTTAGACAAATTTCCGATGTCTATATACCAGATTTCTTTTGTTATGTTCAATATGTTGAATTGCATGCTATTGAATCTATTTTCCTTTAAATGAGATATATTTCCTATTAATATTTTAAGATGCTTAGCTCACTTGAAAAAGTGTTTTGGTTCATGAGCTGAAACATGTTGTTTTTGTAGGTGCAAACAATTCCTAAATCATTTGATTCAGTTAAGCATTATCTAGGCTCATTCGTCTATCCTTTATTGGAAGAAACACGAGCACAATTGCAATCAAATATGGATGTCATTCATAGAGCACCCTATGCTGAAGTGATTACATTTGAAAAATCAAAGAAAATGAATAATGTCTATGAAGTAAGGGTTGACAAATGGAGAAACCGAAACAGTGATCGTGGAAATGAGCCCTACAAAACAATTCCAGGAGATCTTTTTGTTTTAGTCAATGATAAACCAGAATCTGTTTCTGACTTACAGAGAGTTGGCTGGTCTTGGTCCTTCGCATCTGCCACTAAAATTATAGATGATGAAAATGTTGTAAATGATGAAAATGATGAAGATGATGATAGGGTTACTAAATATTTCAAAGTGAAGTCTTCTAAATTGATTGAAGAAAATGATGAGACGCAGGGGTCGTTTGTTATAATTTTCTTAATGAATTTAATCACAAATAGTAGAATATGGAATGCATTACATATGTCTAGAAATCTGAAGATTATAAAGGAAGTTCTGAGCATCAATCCTGGGGTAAGTTGCATAACACTTGTTATTGTATAATTTCTTCTTTTTATGTTATTTGTTAATGCTTAACCAATTCCATTCTTTTTCAACAGGTTCGGAAAAACTGTAACAGTTGTGATGAGAACAATAGAGATGAAATTTGGGATCATGAACTAATTAAGAGCCTTTCTTCAGAACTAAATGAGTCTCAGACTCAAGCGGTTCTTGCTTGTCTTCACATGATTTGCTCAAATGATAAGTTTTGTTTGGAACTTATTTGGGGTCCACCTGGTACTGGCAAAACCAAAACCATTAGTACTCTTCTTTTCAAAATTCGGAGTATGAATTATAGAATTCTTGTTTGTGCGCCAACTAATGTTGCAATAACTGAAGTGGCGACTCGTGTTCAAAGGAAGGTGATTGAAGCAGAGGCTGATTCTCCATTTTGTCCATTAGGAGATATTCTTTTATTTGGGAATAAGGAGAGACTCAAGATCAATGTTGGTTCGGATATTGAAGATATATATTTGGATTATCGTGTTGAAAGGCTTACTGAGTTTTTGGTAGGGTGGAGGTCCTGCATTCCTTCACTGATAAGTTTTCTTGAAGATTGTGTTTCCGAGTATCATATTTTCTTGGAAAATGAGTTGATCAAAGATAGAGAACAGAACTGTGAATTTGAGATTAAAAAAGAAGAGGGACGTAGAAGTGAAGCTGAAGTTAGCAAGGAGAAATCCAAATCTTTTCTTGAATTTGCAAGAGAAAGATTTGTTTCTGTGGCATTGCCACTTCGACGTTGCATTTCAATATTGTGTACTCATGTGCCTAAGAGTTATATTTTGGAGCACAATTTCGATATGATGGTGTCTTGTATTGAGATGCTTGATTCTTTCGAGTCGTCGTTGTTTCAAGACAATTTGGTTTCCAAAGAGGTGGAAAAGCTTTTCTCTTGCTTAGAAGTAGAAGATGAATTCAAGTCATCCAAGGATAAGTCTTGGGTACGCCTTGTGAGAAGTAAATGCCATTCTGTTTTAAAATCTCTCCATAGCTCACTTGGTCAACTTAGTTTTCCTGATGTTAGGAAGCCTGAATCCATTAAGGAATTTTGTTTTCAAAGAGCATCACTGGTCTTTTGCACTGCTTCTAGTTCCTTTAAGCTTTATAGGATGGATATAGACCCGCTGAATGTTGTGGTTATTGATGAAGCTGCACAGTTAAAAGAGTGTGAATCAACAATACCTTTACAACTTCCTGGTGTGAGGCGCGCTATTCTTGTTGGTGATGAATGCCAACTACCGGCAACTGTTCAGAGCAAAGTACCAAACTACATAATTATTTGCTTGGAATTTCTTTAAGCTGTTTAATTATTGTGGTTTTCTTATTAGTATTCATTATTAATTTTGTTCTCTTTTAGGTTTCTGCTGAAGCTGGTTTTGGAAGAAGTTTATTTGAGAGATTAAGTGTCCAAGGCCAGTCAAAACAGCTTCTAAATATGCAATACAGAATGCATCCATCTATTAGTGTCTTTCCAAATTCAAAAATTTATCACAATCAGATCCAAGACGCGCCTAATGTCAAAAGTAAAAGCTATGAAAAGCACTATCTTCCAGGGCCAATGTTTGGTTCTTATTCTTTCATAAATGTAATTGGTGGAAGAGAGGAAAAAGAGGATGATGGACATAGCCGGAAGAACATGGTTGAGGTTGCAGCTGTGTTGAGAATACTTAGGAACCTTCACAAAGGTATGTATAGTCTGTGTGTCATTGGTATATTTCAATTAGGCGTTATACATAACGAAAAATGTATTTGTTAAGAAAATGATTAATTAAAAAAGGCTAATTTAGTAATTTTCAACCTACAACAAATAAAAATTTTTGAAAAAAAGATTCATATGTAACAAAAAGCTTGGAAACTCTTTTTCCCATGGTACAATTTGATTTGAAAATAGTAGAATTTTATCGTATTATAGCTTCATTTAGCGTTAAAATAGTTTAATTCTAACCAATTGAAAAACGTCGAACAAGTGAACAAAATTTTATGGTATTATAGCTTCATTTATACATTCTATCATATCAAAATCTCATACTTTGCAATTTTGTTCACTTGTTCACATTTTTCAATTGATTGGTGCAAGTTTTTTAGCATGGAAGTTTTAAAGGATTTATTAGGGTTACATATTATTTTTTAAAAAAATAATGTTTTTATATTCTTTTTTTTTTACAATGTACTCACTTCAACAAAAAAATAAAATGCGGCCTCATTGATTGTCCTATTTGTCTTATAGGATGGTTAGTGATCGTTCTATAATCATCTATCTTAAAAGAATTTAACATATAAGATGACTATTAATCGTCCTATAAGAAATTTATATAAGACAGTTATTAACTATATGAAAAGAATTCTTATATGATAGTCAGTGACCTTTCTATTGAAAGAAAGCGACTGTCTAATAAGAATTCTTTTAAGACAGTTAACGATTGTTTTATACGCATAATATTTTTAAAAAAAATTTAGATATTGATCATTTCCTGCTTTATAAAATGGCATCAATTTCAAATTTGAAATTTGAAATTTCCTTACGATCACTTGTAACAATTTTCATTACCACCACATTAAGATATGGATTCAAATCATCAATATTAAGTACCTAGAAAAATAACATAATTAAACTTAATTCTCATGCACTGATTAAGATAGAAGTGTAAACATGAAGTTATTATATATCCTAGATCATTTATCTAGAATTCAAATAGCCACAAAAAAGAGCAACAGGAGGATAAACAGGAGGTGATTAGTAGTAATAACATTAACTTTTGTTCTCAAACAATATACTTAAATCCTCACTTCAAAGATTAGACGGTGACAACTATGGATTGGAACGTCGAGGGTTGGTGGGCATAGCGACAACGTTGGAACGCTTAGGGGTCTCAAACTTACAAGATGTTTTCTGAGAGGGAAATAATGAGAAACGCAAGCTAGTCCTTAGTATTTATAAAAAATTCTTTTAGGTCCGTTACTAACCATTCTATTTGTTAGCAAATAAGACGGTTAGTGGCAGTCCTAAAAGAATTTTTTTAAGAATATTTTCGTAATAACTGTCCTATATAACATATAAAAAGGTTTTTATTTGTAGCCGTCCTATTTGTTTCTTATTCTAACATAGTGGCTGTCTTATATGTCTTATATTATTGTAGTGACTTCTATGTCTTTTCTTTGTGTGCAGCATTTTTGGATTCAAATCGGAAACTTAGTGTTGGTGTAATCTCACCCTATGCTGCTCAAGCGGTAGCAATTCGGGGGAAGCTTGGGAAGAAGTTCGATAAGATTGATGGCTTTCAAGTGAAGGTGACAACAGTGGACGGATTCCAGGGTGGGGAGGAAGATATCATAATAATATCCACTGTGCGGTCTACTAGTCATGGATCACTTGACTTTATTTCCAATCCACAGAGAGTTAATGTTTCTCTTACAAGGGCTAGGTTATCACCTTATTTTATTATTTATTTATTTGTGTAACGTGAGTTTGTGTCAATTTCCACCATGTGATTAATAACTTCTGTTTGGTTGATGACTCTCAGGTACTGTCTATGGATTCTTGGTGATGGAAGAACATTAGCTAGCAGTCAATCTATTTGGGAGGATTTAGTTCTTGATGCTAAGCGTCGCCAGTGTTTCTTTGATGCTGATGAAGATAAGGATTTGGCCAAAGCTATATTGGAGGTTAAGAAAGAGTTTGATCAGTTTGATGATTTGCTTAATGGTGACAGCATACTTTTCAAGAATTCTACGTGGAAGGTATACCTTCGATTCAATTTTGTATAAGTAGTTCTTTTTATCCCGTCTACAATTGTGTTTCTAAGAATTCATTTGTTACTAATCCCCACCACTGTTTTATTTTGGTGATCATGTAGGTTCAATTCAGCAATAATTTTTTGAAGTCATTTAGAAAATTGACCTCAGTGTGGATGAAGAATTTAGTTATAAATCTTCTACTTAGGCTTTCTAGCTGTTGGAGGCCAAAGAGGCAAAATGTGGACTTGTATTGTGGAAGCACTTTGTCAATATTGAAGCAATATAAGGTTGAAGGGCTGTATGTAGTTTGCTCTATTGACATTGTTAAGGACTTTAGTTACACACAAGTTTTGAAGATATGGGATTTATTGCCGCAAGAGGAAATTCCAAAATTATTGAAGCGTCTTGAAAGTATTTTTGGGAAATACACAGATGATTTCATCAACAAATGTAATGAGAAATGTTTTGATGGGTATGTTGAATTATATTCTTAACTTTTAGGAGCATTAAAGCTAACATGAATTAAATTTTGGCTCAGTTTCATATATAATTCCCTTATTTAATTAGTTTCAATTTGAACAAACTCTAAATAAGAACATATGTTAAATATTTTCATAAATTTTGAACATAACTTTTAACACATATTTTCAGTTTAATTTTTTGATATAAATATATTTTCCTAAATAAACAAATTAAAAAATATTCATATTATAAAATAAACTTTGAGAATATGAAAAAAAAAACATTTGTTGAAAATATTACAGAAATTGAACATATGCTTTATACATTTATGGAAATGCATTGAACATATGCTCATCACTTTATAAAAAATTAAACATATGTGAAGCACCTAGAAGCGAGTTAAAAATAAACCATAAATTTTCCTGTATTGTTTTCTTATAAGATTTTAATTCTTTCTTTCATATTTGTCAGCAATTTGGAATTACCAAAGAGTTGGCCACCATCCTTGGATATTATTCGTTTTAAGGATCTTACTGTCAATGACACTAGTTCTTATTTTGCTGATGCTTCTGATGGTAGAAGTTATGTAGAGAATTCCAAGGTCAGTGAAAGTCTATTGCTGATGAAATTCTATTCTCTGTCAGCAACTGCAGTGCACCAATTGCTCTCTGTCCATGATGATAAAGAATTAAATATTCCATTTGAAGTAACAGACCAGGAAAAGGAGATGATTCTTTTCCGAAAAAGTTCTTTTATTCTTGGACGGTCAGGAACAGGGAAAACAACAGTTTTGACAATGAAATTGTATCAGAATGAACGACTGTACCAATTTGCTACTGAAGGTTACGATGCGGAGAACTATGAACTTGAGCATCGGAGGAATAAGGTTGATAAGAGCTTATCAGAGACTACTGGTACTGTATTGCGACAGCTTTTTGTGACAGTGAGTCCAAAACTATGTGCTGCTGTGAAGCAACACATATCCCATTTGAAAAGGTGAGTTCCCTATCCAAGAAAATCATTCTTTAGTCTTTTTCACCATGCTGCACTATTTTTGTATGCAAAATAATTCTTTACAATTGTATAATTTAAATTTAGCCCAAATGGGACTATAATAGGAAGAGTAAAATGAGGATTCTTGAAATACCATTTTGTAGAAAAATAAAAACAAGTTATCTCTACGACGTGAATTTAATGATATAGATTACTAAAACAAATTTGAGGCATGATATATGGATGCACTCAATAAACTGAACTGATAGTAGGCATGAATAAGAAAATGGTTAGCTACTAGGGATGATATAATAACAAGTGAATAATGAAGTAACATAAAATTGAAAGGAAAGAAAAACTCTTGCTTCAAAGTATACCATGTTTCTTCGATGAACCTGATGTGTATGTAACTTGATCTCCTATCACGTCTACGATATGTAGAACTTAATTTTCATGTTAAATTTTTTTATTCAAGTTTCATTTTATGTAGCTTTTTGAACTGAAACTCTTATTTGTGTTTATTGATGTTTAACTTTACGCACAATAGAAAGGGAAGAAAAACTCTTTCTTCAAATATAGTGTTTCTTTGATGAACACGAGCTATTGAAGTTCATGCCGGCTTGCATTGTCATGATGTGTATGTAACGTGAACTCATATCTTACTATTATCTGTAGAACTTAATCTTCTTAAGCATGATATTGCGGCTTCATTATTTATTATGCTTCGCATGTTAAATTTTTGTATTTAAAATTCATTTTATGTAGCTTTTTAAAACTGAATCCCCTGTTTGGGTTTTTTGATGTTTAATTTTATGCACAATAGACTGTTATGTTAACTGCCTTTATCTTATGACTTTCACAGTTTTACGTCCAACTCTGCAGCCAATAGCATTTCTATGGATGTGGATGATGTGTTTGATGAAGAAGATCAATTTCAGGATATCCCTGATTCTTTCATAGATATTCCATTAGAGTCGTTCCCTCTTGTCATCACATTCCATAAATTCTTGATGATGCTTGATGGGACTTTGGGTAACTCATATTTTGGAAGGTTCTTGGGTGTAACAAGCCATTCTCGTCTGGAAGTGGGAACTTCAAGCTCAGTTGTTTTACAGAGCTTTTTAAGGGCAAAGGAGGTTAAGTATGAGAGTTTTAGTTCATCATATTGGCCCCATTTCAGTTCCAATTTAACAAAGAATCTGGACCCTTCTAGAGTCTTCACTGAGATAATTTCTATTATAAAAGGTGGCTTGCAAGCAATTGAAGCAACTGATGGTAAACTAAGTCGTGAGGAGTATGTTCAAATTTCTGAGGCACGTACCTCAAGTTTAAGTAGCAATGACAGAGGGATGGTATATGATATTTTTAATAGTTATGAAAAAATGAAGATGGAAAAAGGAGAATTTGATATTGCTGATTTTGTCATTAATCTTCATTGTCGGCTCAAAGATGAAGGATTCAAAGGTGTCAAGATTGATTTTGTGTATATCGATGAGGTACAAGATCTTACTATGAGTCAAATTGCTCTATTTAGACACATATGCAGCAATGTTGAAGAGGGTTTTGTTTTTTCTGGTGATACTGCACAAACAATTGCGAGGGGCATTGATTTCAGGTTCCAAGATATACGACACTTGTTTTATGAGAAGTTTATCATGAAATCAAGAAGCATAGGACATGTCGAAAGAAATGAGAAAGGAAAAATTTCAGAACTCTTCCAATTAACTCAGAATTTTCGTACTCACAATGGGATCTTGAAATTATCACAGAGCATTATTGATTTGCTTTATCATTTCTTTCCTTCATCCATCGATGTCTTAGAACCTGAAACCAGCATGATATATGGTGAAGCTCCAATTTTGATTGAGTGTGGAACTGATGAAAATGCAATGGTTAAAATATTTGGAAATGGCAAGGTGAATAGGGATATTGTTGGCTTTGGTGCGGAGCAGGTTATACTTGTAAGAGATGACAATGCTCGAAAGGAAATTTCTCCATATATTGGGAAGCAAGCTCTTGTTTTAACCATACTAGAATGCAAGGGCCTTGAATTTCAGGTAAAATTTTTGGTTTGAATACTGTCCAATGTAAATGGGTGTTTGAGTGTGTAATAAGTTATTTTAAAAAGAAAAAAAAAAGAATTTTCAAGTTTGCTTAAAATGTACCATTAACATGGTTTTGGTCCCACTAATAATATCTATATCCTCTCTTTTCACAGGATGTGTTACTTTATAACTTTTTTAGTTCATTACCTCTTAGGAATCACTGGAGGTTGATATATAACTATTTGAATGATCAACAAATGCTTGACTCCACATCACAAAGCTTTCCAAAATTTAGTGTGTCGAAGCACAATATCCTGTGCTCTGAATTGAAGCAACTATATGTAGCTGTGACGCGTACAAGGCAGAGGTTATGGATTTGCGAGAATGAAGGGTCATCAGAACCAATGTTTGAGTACTGGAAGCATAGGTGTCTCGTACAAGTAAGAAGACTGGATGATTCAGTTGCACAAGCAATGCAAGTTGCAAGCAGCCCGCAGGAGTGGAAATCACGGGGTATCAAGGTATGTGTTAAATTTTCTATCTAATAGCGTGACTCATGACAACATTGATTGCTTTATAGTAGAAGGAATAAATTAGTGGTTGAGCTGTTCTCTTTCAAAGAATGTAGCCTGGATAAGGTTGCTTTTGTTTCAGCCTGGATTCATCTAAAATAATATGCTTTGATTGATGATTGGCTTTCCACGCTTTCACTTCCCTCGATGAAATCGACATTACAATTTTAAGCCATATATCAACACATAGGTGTCAAATGAGTTGAGCTGACATAGTCTGTTTAAGTTCAATTCAATTTAACTCATCTAAATTTTATATGAGTTGAGTTTAACTTGGATCATTTTTAAATGAATTGGGTTGGTCAATCACGAGTGATCTCATTTAAATTTTTGAGAAACAAAAATAAAATAATAATAAAATTATAATTTTATTAAGAAAAAAAAAATTATGTTTAAATATCTTTTAATTATAATTTGTAAAACAAGAAAAAAATACTATATTTTAAGTGCATTTTTCTATAGTGATATTGTTATTATTTTTTGTCAAAGATGAATGCATTTTGTTAAATAATATCGCTATATGCTTTTGAGTTACGTGAATGTCTTGAAAAAGATAATAGTGATATGAAAGATTGTATTTCTATATTGTGTTTTACAAATGTCTTATTTGCAAATTTATTAGATAGAAATAAAGAAACAAAAATATCCTAATTAGTATGAATAAATAAAAAAATGCTAATAATCATCAAATTCCTTAATTATGTTTTTAATAACCACTAATTATTACACAATGAAAACCTCATATTTTGGGATGTAAACATTCTTCTTCAAAATCATAAATTTTGATTATATCCAACTTGAAAATAGAATCACTGAATGTTTGCCGTGGTAGTCCTTTTGTAAAAATACTTGTAATTTGTTCTTTTATTGGAACATAAATCATGCAAATATCATCTTCAACCTTTTCTTTTAATGAAGTGTCTATCAACTTTAACATGTTTTATCATGTTATTTTGAATCGAATTAAGAGAGATTCTGATAGCTATTTTCTTATCACAATAAAGTTTAATTAGTGGCTTTATTGAAATTTGAAGTTTCATCATTAGTTTTCTTAACTATAATGCTTTACAAATTTCTTGTGCAATTGCCCTACTCAGTACTACTCATGACTATATTTTGCTTTTAACTTCTTCAAGTCACTAAGTTTTTAATGACAAAGGTGCAATAATCGATAATGGATCGCTCATCTATTATTGAGCTAGTCCAGTCTGTATCGGTGAAGACCTCTATATCTTTGGTTTCACATTTTTGAACAAACCTTTACCAAGTGACCTTTTGAGGTATGTGAGAATTTTGTAGACTACGTTAATATTAACATGTGAGAATTTTGTAAACTGCATCAAGATGAGCTTCCTTTGAGAGATGCGTATGTTTACTTATTACAGTGTCTATAAATGCAATGTTAAGTCTCGTTTGAGATAAGTATAAATACTTTCCTATTAGTCTTAATTGTCTTTCTCCATTAACTCACTTTTTCAAATTTTCAGCTTTCTTTCCTACTTCAATTAGAGTATCACTTGGTTTGCATCGAAGCATGTCCCTTTTTGTAAGGAGATCAAGGATGTATTTACAATGAGACGTTGATTCCCCTTTTTTGATCTTGAAACTTTCAGTCTTAAAAAGTATTACATTTTTCCTAAATCTTTGCCTTCAATTTTTGTTGTCAAGTTTGTCTTTATTCTCAATTTCTTTCAATTTGTCTTCAGTCAGGATTATATCATTAACATACACAATCAAATTTGTAGATGCATTATATCATTTGTAACCCTTATGAGTAGGGAAATATCCAACAAAAACACATTTGGTTGCTTTAGGATCTAACTTGGGTTGGTTATTAGAGTGAATGTGTGCACAAACCTTACAATCAAATACCTTAAGGGAGAGGTAAGATTAAAGTGATGTTGAGAAATTTTTTTGGAACTCTTGAATTGATATTTTAAAGGAGAGAACGCGGCTTGGCATTCAATTAATGAGATAGGTTATAGTTAAAACATCTCCCAAAATGTTTTTGGGATGTTTGTGATAAATATTAAAACTCTTGGTATCTCAAGGAGATGTTTATTTTTCGTTTAACTATCCCATTTTTCCCATTTTGTTAGGGAGAGTGAAAATAAAAGCTTTGATGTAATATCCCATGTTCTTGAAGATAGTGGCTTAAGGTATCATTGAAATGTTCTAAGACATTATTTGTCTTATTGCATTCGTGTTTAAAATTGTGTTTGTACTATTAGGTGAAAATTAACAAAAATATCACAAATCTTAAGTATAATTGTCAATAAATATAACAAATCACTTAGAGTTAGTGTGGTTAGGAAAAATGGGATGATCCACAAACGTCATGGTGAATTAAAGCAAAAGGTTTAGATGTTGTATATTGGGAGTTTGGGAAAGAATTATGTTGGTGTTTTATAAACTCATAAATTTCACACTAAAAATTAATTATTTTATTTGAAAACATAGCTGGAAATAAAATTTTCAAATGCTGAAATTTAGGATGATCCATTATATAATGTCATAACATAAGCTCATTGTCCCTAAAGACAGACGTAGAATCACTAATTAGAATTTAAGGATTTTTACCCACGTTGACTTCATTAAAGTAGTAGAACCCTTTACATTTGTGCTGCTAATCTTCCATAATGGTTGGTCCTAAAAAAACACAATGAGATGAGAAAACATAATTGAGCAATTTCAATTCCTGTTTTGTTTTGGTTTCTAATTTGTTGGT
This sequence comes from Hippophae gyantsensis, assembly GCA_030763125.1. NCBI lineage: Eukaryota > Viridiplantae > Streptophyta > Magnoliopsida > Rosales > Elaeagnaceae > Hippophae > Hippophae gyantsensis. The sequence goes on along the minus strand of CM061032.1, from coordinate 46,689,924 downwards.
TTAACGTGAATTTCCCTTTTTGGATCTTTCAAATGTTCGAGCATATGACAATGATTACAAAAAGAAAGAAGGAAAAAGATTTTGTTATGAAATAATTAATTTTCATAGGGCTCATTTGTTAAATTTGATGCATGCCCATTTTTTGTTTGTTTGTCATGGGTTGAGTTAAAGAAAAACACAAGCCCAGATGAGTTTCATAAATTTCTCGGACCATTAGGCCCAATGAATGTCGTAAATCAGCCTAGTCCACTATATCTTTTTACATCCCAATTAAGAGAAGAAAACTCCAGCCCATCGTCATTTTTTCCAGCCCTAACTTCATGTTTGGTTGAATGGAATAGAATTAGAATTTATTCCTTTCAATTTTATGTTTGATTGGGTTAAAAAAAATTTCAACCCCCCTTAAGGAATCATGATTCCATTTCTATATCAATTTTTTTTCCAATTTTACCCCAACTCCAAATATAACCCTAAATCCTAAATCTCAAATCCCTAAATTTTAAACCTTAACCCACAAATATAACCTTAAACATTAAATCCCATATTCCAAAACTCTAAACCCCAAATCTCAAAACCCTAAATCCTATTTAGAAAAATAATAATTTTAACCCTAAACCTTAACCCACAAATATAACTCTAAATCTCAAATCCTAAAACCCTAAACTACAAATCCCAAACCTCAAAACCCTAAATTATATTAAAAAAATAATTTTAATAATATATCTTATTTTTAAGTAATAATTATTTAGAAAAATAATGATTTCAATATGTATTTTGTTTGACTAAAAAAATAATAATGAAATGATATTATTTAAAGTTTATTAAATATAAGAATAATAAGGTAATATACAATATTTTTCATTTTATTTTAATTATAAATCAAACACTGTAATACTGATTTTTTCTGTGATTCTAGTGGTAAAACTAAATAAAACTGTTTTCTTTTCATCTCATTCCCATTCTCATTTCATTTGAACCAAACTTAATCTAAGGGTTGAACTCTCGTGGGGAAGGACTCCTAACTAGTTGAGAAGATTCGCAGAGCATGATACGTCGCTGGCTCACTACTCGTCGTACCTCGACGAATACTTCTCGGACTAAGGGAAGTTTATGACCGTCGAGTATCCTTCTATAAACATCATCCAATGGGATTAGTCACGCTTGAAATTCAAAAGTCCTCTCAATTTTCACCTTTTTCCCATAGGGAGTATTGTCTTCAGCACACTCCCACACTTTTGAACTCAAGTCTAGCTCTTACCAGAGTGATATCATTTCCATGTAGTAATCGATAACTTCCCTGTTTTCCTATTTCATTTTCCATAATTGGGGTTTTACTTTAAAAGTTTGGGAAGAATCCTCACCATCTGAATATGTTTCTTTGATAGCTTTCCACTCATCCTTTTGAACATGTTTCTTTGAACTTCAACGTTCTGTTGCACCGGCATCGGTCGAAGCGGATTATATTTTATTTCCGTAAGTATCTCATTTTTTCCTTTCCTGTTATAACGAGTTTGATTGATTGAGCCCAATCTTTGTAATTTTTTCTATTAAGTTTCTCTGTAGTGAGTTGTAGAGATGAGGTATCTAGATTATTGGAACTCATGGTAGGAATTGTTGTGGAAATGCTAGGGATATTGTTTTCTTTTGCTGTTTCTTGCACAGTTAGAATCTCTTTTATATTATCCTATTGAAATCTTCATCAGAGGTTGCATCTATACTCTTTATGGAATTGCTGCATCCTTTGTTTTATTCTTTTTAGTTTTTTGGGCTTAAGAATATTTATAGCCTCAATCCCATTAAAAATAAGTCATTTATAATCGTGTGAAATTGCAAATTGAATATGGTTTTTTGCAGCTATATCAAGAGCGTAACTATGAAATGGCCACATTTTGTTTTGAAAGAGCTGGAGATACTAACTGGGAAAGAAAGTCTAAAGCTGCAGGACTCAAAGCTATGGCTGAAGGAATGCGAAGCTCAAAACCCAAAGAAGCTAATTCCATACTCAGGGAAGCTGCGGAGATATATGAAGCCATAGGCATGGCGGGTGTTGCTGCCAGATGCTTTTCGGATTTGGGAGAATATGAAAGGGCAGGTATGACAATTCTCATGTCAGTTGAATTCTCTATTTTTAGGCCAATCAATACTTGGGGGCAGGGGAGTCGAACCAATGATATATACGCGACCCATTTCAGTTTAATTCAACTGAGTAAATTCATGTGCACTATCGTGCATTTAAATTCATTCATTTGTTGCGTAACCCTCAGTGCAACAATTTATCCTACCGAAGCAAATTGGTTTACCTATGACTTTTGATTCATAGGTATATTTCCTGTATGTCATTCTGCATTAGTGTTAACATTTGAAAGAACTTCTGTTCTGCTAATTAAGAATTAAATTCAATTAAAAATTTAAATATAGATTCCAGCACTTATTTGTGATGATAATTAATTTTGTGTATTGAAACTCTTTGAACTTATATTGCTTCAGGTAGGATATATTTGGAGAAATGTGGCGAATCGGAGTGGAAAAAAGCTGGTGAATGTTTTTCTCTTGCAGGATGCTACAAGCTGGCAGCTGATGTGTTTGCAAGGGGCAATTTTTTTTCGGAGTGTCTTAATGTTTGTTCCAAAGGAAAACTATTCGAAAATGGATTGGACTACATTCAATACTTGAAGCAACATGCAAAAAGTAAATCTGGGATGGACAAAGTTGAACAAGAGTTTCTAGAGAGCTGTGCTTTACATTATCATAAGATTAAAGACAAAAAATCCATGATGAAATTTGTTAAAGCTTTTTGTTCAATGGATCTGATTCGTCACTTTTTGAGGACACTAGGTTGCTTGGACGAGCTTCTGTTGGTGGAAGAAGAGTCAGAAAATTTTCTGGAAGCTGCAAATATTTCAAAGACAATCGGAAATATACTTGTTGAGATAGATATGCTTGGAAAGGCTGGGAACTTTAAAGAAGCAGCTTCTCTGATTATTCTCTATGTTCTTGCCAGCTCCCTTTGGTCACAGAATAGTAAAGGTTGGCCCTTGAAAAAATTTAAAGGAATGGAGGAGCTATTGACAAAAGCCAAATCATTTGCTAAGAACGAGACAGATGATTTCTTTGATTTGGTCTGCGTGGAGGCTGATCTTTTTTCAAATGAGCATATTGAGTTACCAAGGATGAAGAGTCTAATGAAGGCTTCTCAAAGACATGAGAGCATTACAGGAGAAATATTATCTGCTTGGAAGATTCTGGAAGCTCATCTTTCTTCAAAGAGAGCTGAATATTTATGGGAAGATGAATGGTTATCTGATCTTACTAAGTATTCTGAAGACCAGATTTCTAATAATCAGGTCTCTGTTGAATCACTTGGTTATTTTTGGAATTTGTGGAAGGACAGCATTGTTAGGACATTTCAATACCTTGGATGTTTTGGTGATCAAGGTATTGATGAATACCAAAATTATGGAGATTTTTGTCTGGAATTCTTAGGTGTTCGGAAACATGTTCGTAGCCATAATACTTTGTATATTTTGCTTGAATCTCACTCATATTGGGCTAAAAATGTGAAGAAAAAACCTTACGGAAGTACAGGAAAATTGGTCTCAGTTGATGTTCAACAGTTGGTTTCTTCTTCTCAAAGTTATTGGGGTTCAGAATTGGTGTCTGTTGGTCTTGCTGTTTTAGACAAGCTCAATGCCCTCTATGACTTGATTAAGGATTCCAATTCAATCTTCTACAAAAGCAGGACTCTTATTCATATCTATGAAGTTGCAAAGTTCCTTTCAGAGTCCCAATTTCTGGAGAAAAGTTATCGAGATGCTGTAAGTCTTCAAAAATTTATTAGACTCTCAACTACGCAGTTTGTTGATCTCATATTTCATCTGGATTGGCAAAACTCATTGAGTGAGAAAATGGTTCTCCTTAGAAGTGAACCGGTTTCCAAGAATATGTTGAAAGAGTTTGTCATTGAAAATATTTACTCAAAGAACCGGCTCTCATATGGGCAAATAGGAAGCATTGCAATGACTATTCTTGGGTCTAGTTCTCTTAATGTTGAAGATTATGAACATATTGTGAAAAGGCTTAACGGGAACCTACAATGGAAAAATTTCTTTGTAACTTTCACAGCTATGGAACGACATAGATCTTCCGAAGCTTCTAAACAAGGACAGAACACTGGAGAACAGGTTGATCTAACACTTGTGCTTACGCTTTATGCAGCCTTGAAAGATGTATACACTGCAAACTGGACGACAATAAATGATTACATTTCTCCCGGTTGTTTCTTCTGCCTTGTTGAGCACCTTCTTATATGGGTATCTTGTCACAACCGTTCCTTTATTACTACAAGGTCGTTTTTTCTTCAATGGATTGTCAATGATGATGAAAATGAAGAAAGCATAAAGAATGTATCTCGTGGACAGTCGTACCATGATGTTGTCCATTTTGTGATGACTGTAGTCCATCAATGCCTTATCAATAAGAAGGATATGATGGAATGGATTAAAAAAACGACCTCAAATGCGAACAATTACTATTCGCAGCTTGTGCCTAGATTGGTTGCAGTAACATGCATGGTCTATGCAAATTTTGATGTAGGGAAAGATTTGCTTGGTTTGCTATGTATGAGCAACATCACTGAAAAACTACCATCGGAGTTTTGTGATGTTATCTTAAGGAGGAAAGGCAGATCAATAATTTTGAGTTTGGATGTGCTTGCTAAAGCATTTAAGGCAATTGACAATCCTTTGGTGACTGTCAACTTACGAGAAAAAGGCTCGGAGAATATATGTGAAAGTACCATTTATTTGGACTTGAAGACTAAGCCATGCAAGAATGAAATGTTAAGAAAGTTGTTTCCGAGGACTCCGGCAGTTTCCAATACTCATCATGAAGCTACTGCAACAGAACTCGATGAGTTTTGCACAGAAAAGCCCTCGATAATTTATGATTACAACATGTTGAAGTGTTCAACATCTCCTGATTCAAGACTTAATCTGGAAGAAGGTAGTCAAAACAAAAGAGGAGCTGATCTGCCAATGGATTGTGGTTACTTTTGGAAAATATTTGAAGGATTAAAGATGGTGGTTGACATAAGTGGAGAAAGGAGTTTCTTATCTATTGTCGAAGAAGCCAAAGTAAGACACATTTGTATTTCATGTTGGCTTTTTCTAAACCAAATTTGTATTTTTGAATTTTTATTAAATTTCTTCTCTGTGCTATGTATGATTATTTAAGGTGGATGTGGAGAAATGCATTCAGTTTTTAACTGATGCAGAGACCCATAACTCATGTAGCATAACCAACTCTGACGAAAAGATCAAGTTTGATGATGTGGATGATATGATAACTGAATTGAAGCAACTCGCTGCTTCAATGGATTTGAGGTAAGCTTTTGTTATTTATTTGGTTATTCCATCATTTTCATCTCCCTCTAGTCTTAGTTTCAAGGGCTTGTTTGCTTGTGATTTCTGTATGCAATTTTACAGCTTCGTTTGCTATGTATGTAAAATTACAAAATACGTTGTTTGAGCTCTCAAAATGTTTCTCCCAACTTATGTTGTGTTTTTGGCTTGGAATCATTTTATTAAATCAAAAACGCATTTTACAAGATTTCAAAAGCAAAAGCTAATTAAGCTTGGTGTTAACTGTTGTAGTATATAATATTGTCCGGATCTTAAATGGCAGGTGGTTGTCCACAATTCAATTTACCCTAATATAACATATCATTTGTACATTTATTTATGTACATAGCATGTACATATTGTACATAATATATGGTGTACACACTAGATATAAATTAATATGTTATTTTAGGTCAATTCGATTATGTTCTTATTGTTTTGAATCTTCAATATGTATTATAATGTTTGAGATATCTAATACTCATTTCTTTTCCATCTTTCAGTGAAACAGAACTTACTGAAACAGAACTTAGGATGAAAGAGCATTGGAAGAGACTACAATGCAAAAGGCCATCGGTTGAGTCTATATTAACTAGGCTGTTCCAACACAAGATAGGCATTGGTGGGGATACATCATCGGAGCAAGTGTCTGAATGTGTGGAAGAGAACAATAATTCAGCTGAGGAGAGAAATTGTACTCCTGACGGCGTTTCACAACCTCCCGCAAATTCTGGACCTCAAGGTAGTAGCAAATGCGATAAAGGAAAAGGAAGCAAGAAGTCCAGGAAAAACAATAAGGGTCGAAAGAAAAAAAAATAATTAAAATCCTTTTGATCTCCATACTTTACTTTTTTTGTTTTTTTTGGTGAAATGAGTGTGCTATTAGAAGAATATGTAACTGTTTTTGAGACATTAGCAAAGAAAAACTTTTATTATGGAAATAGACCCTCGTATTTTTTCCACTTCTCTTTTTATTTTTATAGTATTGCTTTGTTTCAATTATAAATTTATGCAGATAATATAAGAATTATCCGCTCAAAAGTCCCAATACCACTATTCCAATGTCAAATTGTTGGGTTATAGATTCTTTGGCATCTAAATTATATTTCAATTTAATATTGGAAAATAATTAACCAAATTAAATTTTAAACGAACAATAACAAGTCTAATATAAAGTAATTAATATAATAATAGTTAAATAATTTAAAAGTTAAGCTCTTCAAAATGATGTCTGATAAAAAAGTTTATGGTATCTGATAAAAAAAGTTTACATGGCTATCTACGTGAACCCTAATGCTTAAGCCCCCACGTGCCATGTGACATCAGCAAGATGTTATATTGATGGAAAATTATTGATAAATTAGAAAAATAACACCCATAAATTAATAGGCATTTCTTTTATGAAAATACTTGTCTTTCTTATATTTTATTAACGAAAGAAGCCAACCATCACTAAGCTCATATTTTAGGAAGATAAATGTTCACACACCTAACACACTTAAAATATTTGATTAAATGGAAGTATTTCCTTAGAAGCCTGCACATTGGTTACCGAAAATACAAAGGTAAAAGGGCATTCTAACATAACTTAATCAAAGTAAAGAAAATAAAAATGTTAACTGCAATTATATTTGACAAAATAAAATTAGGTGTAATCACATGTAATAGATAACATCAAATATTTTTGTGGCTAAAATTTACCTTAGAAAGACACATAACACACCAAAAGAAGATAAGTAAAGCAAAGTCAAATGAATAATTTTCTTGAAAGAAAAATAATATTGTGTGTAAGAAAGTGAGAAATAATATTTTAGAAAAATATTGAGATATTTTTTCTAAAAGGAGAGTGACAACATAGTAAGTTTGAGAAACACTTGTGTGATACTATTTTGGGTTTATCTCAATTTGTTGTATTGCCTCTCACTTTGTACCCATTAATTTTATTAGTAGAAGAAATATTTTTTGGAGTTTGTCCCGTGAACTTAACCCAAATTAAAGGGTGAACCACGTTAAATTATCAGTGTCATTATTTTACTATGTTGAATTTATATTATTTGTACTCGTTGTGCCCCAACAATTGGTATCATAGTCGATCTAGTAAAATTCTTAGTATACTCTTTGGTTGCACCATATGTTGATCTATCACATTAGAAATGAAAGTTTATAAAATATGAATCTGATTAACTTAGAGGGGGTGAATAAGTTATTTTTAATTTTTATCAATTTATAATTTAATAACTTAAACAAAGCGGCCACACATGTAATCGTGTGTAAGAGCAAAATGCAGAAATTATAACACACAATATTTTTAGGTGAAAACAACCTAGGCTACAACAATGACCTAAGAGAAAAACCACCAGTCCACCGGACCACCTAACTTTCCACTATGAAAATCAAATGTTCAAGTACAAACTCAGTCTTATGCTACCCTCCCTAGGATACTGCCCCAATGTACTCTACTTACGAGCTCTTCCTTTATTTTTCATAGTTTCTAAAATTAGCGTGAGCGGTTTCCAAACCAACGTTCCAATAAGTCCTCGTCAATCAAATCGTTTACAAATCAACTACCAAAAGGTTAGCACAAAAAACACAAGTGCTCGTGTGTGTTCTAGAACGGATTTAACAATGAATAATCCTAACTAGATGATTCAAAATATATGTCATTTAAATCAAATCAACTAGAAAATTCTAAAACAAAAAGATTAAGTACAGATTCAATAAAAATAACTTTCTTAAAATTTAATACTCAAATCAAATAATCATGATTATACATAATTTTATTTAATTTTTATTTAATTTAAATATCTAAATATCTAATAAAAAAATTAAATTAATTAAATAAATCAATATATATTAATTACCTTTTCCAACTTTCTACGTAACTTTCGATATATTTTAATTACCTTTTCCAACTTTATGTATAACTTTTAATATATTTTAATTACCTTCTCCAATTTTCGGTATAACTTTCAATATATATTAATTACCTTCAATGTCGCTATTGTTTCTTTTTTTTTTCTTCACCAGATTTTGATTGTTTCTTTGGATTCAATCGGCAGCCTTTTTTTAAGCACATATATTTTTGTTCTACCTATCTACATCAACCCTAATGTATCTATATTTATAGATAATTATAATACCTAATAGTATTAGGGTTAAATGCATTTTAGGCTTAATTTTTCAAAACCCATTCAAAGCCTTAAAAAATATTTTTTAAATCACATCTTAAAAATATTAAGACACATAAAAAATATTTAAACACCAAAAATAATTTTAGATTTATGAACATGTACTATTAAATGTATAAATGTAATCCCGTGTGTCGTAGTTATAAAAGACATACCTGAAGTACGAATATCTAATACTCGAGCATTTGTTTGACTTTTCTTGATAAACTTGATAGCAGGCCTAAAAAAAATTTACAAGTAAATATTTTGTCCACGAAAACAACCAGCACTCATAGTCCTTACAAACTCCCCCTTTGGTATTTTCGTGTGACAAAACCTCTTACTCACTACATGACACTTATAAAAATAAGATATAAGCACAATGATACCCCAGACTCCATAGTGAAACTATCTTATGGCCCGATGAATCCCTCTTCGCTACAACTTGACAAGCTTGTAAGTAATTGAAATGACATTGACAAAGCATAGGACAACTTGGCATAGAGGTCTCATTGTATATTAGTTCAGTTTACATAAAAATAAGTGAAGTGTAAAGAATAATTATGTAGTGTGCATTCATACCAATCAAGCTTAATTAAATATGTTCTCTCCCTATATGCATAACAAAATAAAAACAAAGAATAATCATGTAGTGTGCATTCATACCAATCAAGCTTAATTAAATATGTTCTCCCCTATATGCATAATAAAATAAAAACATGGAAGTAATTATTCTCTCCCCCTTTTTGACATACGAGAAGGACAAAACATTAGACACAGAAATGAAGCTCAACTCCTCCTAAAGATATAACAGTGTAAAATCATAGTAATGCAAAAGTAAAATGTGCTTTAAACTCCCCCTAAGTTCTATGACTCTTTAACTTAGAAACCAATTAAAAATGTAATAAATGAAAAGAGGATGTAAATAAAAAAAACTTTTTTTATTTTAAAATTTGCATACACAGCCACATAAGGTATTAAACTCATTTAATTACAAACAAGCACACAACCAATTGAGAACTCATCATTTTTTAACTCCAATTTTGATTATTTATCATATAAATAAATAAGTAGAATATAAGAGGTGCACACGCACACTTCACATATATAATGACATAATGACATTTATTTAAAGTAGTATATATGTTTAAACTCCACAAATATTTCAATTAATTCATTTATGACCTATTAAGAAAGACTCAAATGAAAAAATATCACCTATCATGTAAAACCATAATCGAGTCTTCAATCTCACAAAATAAAATATATCTACGAAAGGAGGACTTAATTTATTTTTTCTTTTTTTAAATATATGAGGTAAATGATATATATATATAAATATATTATAACCTCTATTGGCTCTTTATTTTTGTGCATATAATGTACAAGATTTATAAGTAGTCACTTTTTGCATAATCTTTCCCTTTTTTTTGTACGAGCCATAAACCTAACATGATGACTTTCACACTAGTTGTGAGGTAGCCCTCTCCGCTCACTGGGGTAGCTTCACACATCACATTAGGTAGCCCTCTCAATACTAGGTGCCTCCATGCGATAAAGTTTTTGAAAGCAAGAAATATAACTCAACACAATTTTACAGTCAAGATTAGTTGAAGTCCTAGAATCTTTCAAGAAAATCCATAAACTTCAAGCATAACATATATGTGTGTTCGTGAGGGTGTGAATAAGTTCATGTCAACATCGATCATCACATGTACAAGAATATGTGTGTGTGTAAGCCAAATTGTAGAATAATTTATACAATAAATATCAAAATGAGTTAGTCACTAAAAATGAGATTATGTGTATGTAAGTATTAAATAAGTCAAATACTGTGTTGGCCAGACAAGGATGCTTTTTTTTTTGTAATAAAAATTGAAATTCAATTTGAGGGAGAAATTCCCAAGGCACTTCTGAGATATTCAAATCTTTGAGTGTCTATGGCTTTAGTGAATATATCAACTAGTTGTCTCTGGGTACAAACTCAAGTGTTACTATTTTCTCTTCAACAAGTTCTCGAATAAAGTGATGCCTAATGCCAATGTGCTTAGTTCTAGAATGTTGAACTGGGTTCTTAGAAATACATATAGCACTAGAGTTATCACAATATAAGGGCATCATACCTTGTGGTTGACCGTAGTCCTTGAGCATGTTTTTCATCCAAAGCATTTGTGTGCAAGAGCTTCCTACAACAATGTATTTCACTTCAGCTGTAGAGAGTGAGATAAAGTTCTTCTTTTTATTGTGCCAAGATACTAAGTTGTTTCCAACGTAGAAACAACTACCTGATGTACTCTTCCTATCATCCTAGTTGCCTGCCCAGTCGGTATCTGTAAAACCATTTACTTCACAAGTAGTGTCAGTAGTAAAATATAAACCATAATTACTCGTTCCTGAGATATACCTGATGATTCTCTTTACATTCTCTAAGTGTGATTCCTTCAAGTCAACTTGATAACGGGCACACACACCAACACTGAAACATATGCCAGGCCTACTTGTAGTGAGGTAAAGTAAACTACCTATCATACTCCTATAAAGGGTTTGATCAACACTTTTACCTTGAGTTTCCTTTGTAATTTTTGTGCTGGTACCTAAAGGAGTCCGTAATGGCTTGCAAGTTTCAAGACCAAACCTTTTAACAAGGTTACAACCGTACTTGGTTTGAGAAATAAATATATTATCATGAGATTGTTTGATTTGCAAACCAAGGAAGAAAGTCATTTCAACTACCATGGACATTTCAAATTCATTTGTCATAACATGCACAAAATCATCTACTAGTGTACTAGATGTGGATCCAAAAACTATGTCATCCACATAAATTTGAGCAATAAAGATCTCGTCATTACTTCTTTTAATGAATAGTCTTATCAAATCCCCCTCGAATAAATCTCTTGTTTAAAAGATAGTTGGTAAGTCTCTCATACCATGCTTGTGGAGCTTGTTTCAAACCATATAGAGGATTTTTGAGTTTGTAAACCTGATTTGGAAATTTTAGATCAATAAATCCTTTTGGTTGTTCCACGTACACCTCCTCATTCAAAAATCCATTCAAAAAGGCAAACTTAACATCCATTTGATATAATTTGAACTTCATATGACAGGAAATAGCAAGTAAAATCCTAATTGACTCTAGTCTAGATACAGGTGCAAATGTTTCCTTAAAGTCAACTCCTTCTACTTGCGTGTAGCCTTGAGATACTAACCTAGCCTTATTTCTAACAATAATGTCATGCTCATCAAATTTATTTTTAAACACCCATTTTGTTCCAATAACATTTTTGTTTTTAGGCTTAGGTACTAATACCCACACATGATTTCTTTCAAATTGAGCTAACTCATCTTGCAGGCCTTTATCCAAAATTCATCCCTAAGGGCTTCATTCACATTTTTTGGTTCAAATTGAGAAATATAGCATAAATGTGTTACCTCACTTATTTGTCTTCTTCTTCTTACCATGCTTGCATTAGGATTTCCGATTATATTCTTAATAGGATGATTTTTTGAAGTTCGAGTTGGATTTATCATTGATGAGGTTAATGCTTCTTCCTTCTTTTCTTCTCTTTCTTCTAACTTTTCTTCTTTTATTCCAATTGTCACTGGTCATTGTTAATTGAGGTGTTATGAAATTTTCTTCATTTCCAACTTCTTCACTTGTAATCTTCTTACCTCCATCATCTATAATGACATTTATGGATTCCATAACTATATTAGTTCTACAGTTGAAGACTCTATAAGCTCTACTATTTAGGGAATAACCAAGAAATATACCTTCATCACTTCTTGAATCAAACTTACCCAATTGTTCTCGATCTCTAAGTATGTAACATTTACTTCCAAAAACATGCATAAATTTTAGATTGGGTTTTTTACCTCTCCATATCTCATAGGGAGTTTGGTTTGTACCTGGGCGAAGATATACACGTTTATAATGTGACATGCAGTGTTTATAGCTTCAGCCCAAAAACTTTTGGAGACTCCCTTGGCATGCATCATTACTCTTGCCATCTCTTGAAGTATCCTATCTTTCCTTTCAACTACTCCATTTTGTTGAGGTGTGATAGGAGCAGAGAATTCATGAAAGATACCATGTTCTTTGCAGAAGTCATCATACTTGGTATTTTCAAACTCTTTTCCATAGTCTGTTCTCAATCTCTTGATGGTTACTATTTTTTCACCTGCTTCAACCTGCACCCTTATACAATATGAGATGAAGAACTCAAAAGCATCTGACTTGTCTCTAAGAAAGTCTACCCACGTGTAGCAAGAAAATTCATCTACTACAACTATGATATATTTCTTACCTCCAATACTTTCTGTTCTCATAGGACCCATAAGGTCAATATGTATCAATTCTAATACTTTGTTTGTATTTATACTCTTGATCTTCTTATGAGCAATCCTAGTTTGTTTACCCAATTGACATGGTCCACATACAGGTGTTTCAATTTTTGAAAGAATAGGTAAACAACGCACAATCTCAATTTTACTTAATCTAACCAAATCTTTTAAATTCTTATGACCTAGCTTTTCGTGCCACAAGGTAGTTGAGTCATTGCTAGCTAGGTTGCATGTTACTGTGGGTGATGTATCAATACAATAAGAATTGTCATGTGATCTGATTCCCTTAATCATACATTCACCCTTTTGATCTATTACAATACAGTGATTGTTTGTAAATTGCACATTAAAATCACTATCACATATTTGACTTATGCTAATCAAGTTTGCCTTAAGTCCTTCCACATATAAAACTTCATCAAGTTTAGGGATACCTCTATTTAAACAGTCTTTTCCAATAATTTTAGATGTTTTACCATCACCAAAGGTAACTGTCCCTTCATTGTATTCCGTAAAGGTTTTAAACAAAGAACAATTCCCCATCATGTGTCTAGAGCATCCACTATCAAAATACCAAGCGGTATTTGATTTAGCTTTAAATTATATATGGGCCACAAAGTAGTGCAACTCAGATTTCTTAACCCATCCTTTTTAAATTTTGGACATTTGAGTTACCAGTTTCTTATATTCCTCTTTTGTGTAGTTCTTGTAGTAAAAACTTTACGTTTTGAAAATTTTTGAGGTGCTTTAGAAACATTTGTATTCGTGATAGAATCATAAGCATAAATAAATCTACACTTAGGTCTAATATGTCCTTTCCTACCACAATGATGACAGATGGGAACAAACTAAATTTTCTTAGAATGATAAGGTGCAAAAACTACCTTCCCTACCTGAGCAATAATGGGTTTTACAAATTGAGTTTTGGATGATGAAGGTGTTGATTGTTCATCTATGTATCCAAGATCTCTCTTATCTCCATGTGGCTTTCCATAGTCTAGGACTTTGGTTAATTTTTCAGCACCAATGGTCAAATTCTTCATCGTTTCTTTAGCAATACTAATTTCTTGCCTAAGATTTTTGTTTTCCTCAATGGTTTCTACAAGTCTCAAATTCAAAGCATTAATATGATCAGACAATTCCTTTTTATCCTTTTCTAGGTTAGAGGAATTTGTTTTGTGAACATTGATGATATCATTAAGTTTAGTTACTTCCACAAGCACTTTATCTCTCTCTTCCCTGGCACCTAGACAATCTATGAATAGTTCCTCATAATTTGATACATTAAACTTAGACAGTAAGAGAGAAGAGTTTACTTCCTCATTTTCTTCATCCGAGCTAAGGTCGACGTCATTGTGATGTGCATTGGCAATTGCTGTGAAGGCACAATAATTAATGTCATCATCCTCTATGTTACTAGCAATGTCCTGCTCACTTTCTCTATCACTGAGTGAAGCATTAAAGGCTTTTCCAAATTTCCTTTTATTGTTAGCACAATCTGTAGAAATATGACCATATCCCCCACAAGTAAAGCATTGGGGACTAGTGGGCTTACTTTTCTTACCATCAAGGCTAGGAGACTTGATTTTCCTTGATTTTCGGTCATTCGAACGACTAGATTGTCCCTTGTTGGAATGATTATTCTGTTGACCCTTCTTTTTCATGAACTTCTTAAATTTTCATGCTAACAAGACTAGTGACTCATCATTCATATCATCATCACTATCAGAGATGTCCTTTTTAGAGCTTTTGAATGCCACATCCTTATTTTTCTTGGGTGGATCAAGAGAAAGCTCATATGTTTGGCTTAACCCAACAAGTTCATCAATTTTTAGTGTGTCTATATTCTTGCTTTCCTCTATCGTTGTAACTTTCATCTTATAGTCTACTGTTAAAGAGCTTAGGAGTTTGCACACTTGTATAGGTTGTGGAATTTTCTTACCAAGGTTAGAACAAGCATTAGTGATATCACAGAAGCAAGCATAGAATTGACAAAAAAGTTTTGTTGTTGCTCATTTTAATAGAATCAAACTCAGATGTTAGCAATCTCAATTTTGTTTGTTTTACTTGGGAAGTTTCTTCATGAGCAAGAGCAAGTGCATTATATGCATCTTTAGCAGTCTCACAGTCGGAGATGCGACATAACTCATCCATCGACACTGCAACAAATATTGAGCTTAGATCTTTTTGGTTTGCCCCACTAAGGGTGCGTTCTTCAGTGGTCCAGTCTCTTCTTGGCTTTATGATTATTACACCATCTTTCATTACCGAAGGTGGTTCCCAACCATCAAGAATAGCATCCTTGACTTTTTCATCTTGTCTTTGAAAGGCTTGCATGCGAGCCTTCCAGTAAGGGTAATTAAACCCATCAAAGAGTGGTGGTCTAACAGATGACCCACCTTCTTTCATTTGGTCCATAAGTAAGTATGTGTGTCCCTAAGGATCAATCTCACTAAGTGTGTCTAGTGTCAGCTTTGATACTAATTGAAAGTTTATAAAATATGGACCTGATTAACCTAGAGGGGGGGTGAATAGGTTATTTTTAATTTTTATCAATTTATAATTTAATAACCTAAACAAAGAGGCCAAACATGTAATCATGTGTAAGAGTAAAGTGCAGAAATTATAACACACGATATTTTTAGGTGGAAACAACCTAGGCCACAACAATGACCTAAGAGGAAAACCACCGGTCCACCGGACCACCTAACTTTCCACTATGAAAATCAAATGTTAGTACAAACTCGGTCTTATGCTACCCTCCCTAGGATATTGCCCCAATGTACTCTACTTATGAGCCCCCGCTCTATTTTTCATAGTTTCTAAAATTAGTGTGAGTGGTTTCCAGACCAACGTTCCAATAAGCTTCTCGCCAATCAGATCGTTCACAAATCAACTGCAAAAAGGTTAGCACAAAAAACATAAGTACTCATGTGTGTTGTAGAGCAGATTTAACAATGAATAATCCTAACTAGATGATTCAAAATATATGTCATTTAAATCAAATCAACTAGAAAATTCTAGAGCAAAAAGATTGAGTACAGATTCAATAAAAATAACTTCCTTAAAACTTAATACTCAAATCAAATAATCATGATTACATATAAAATTATTTAATTTAAATATCTAAATATCTAATCCAAAAGAATTAAATTAATTAAGCAAATCAATATATATTAATTACCTTCTCCAACTTACTTTTCCAACTTCTTGAGTAACTTTCAATATATTTTAATTACCTTCTCCAACTTTCTGAATAACTTTCAATATATTTTAATTACCTTCTCCAACTTTATGTATAACTTTCAATATATATTAATTACCTTCAATGTCGTTGTTGTTTCTTTTTTTTTTTCTTCACCAGATGTTGATTGTTTCTTTGGATTCAATCGGTAGCCCTTTTTTTAAGCACATATATTTTTGTTCTGCCTATCTACATCAACCCTAATGTATCTATATTTATAGATAATTATAATAGCTAATAATATTAGAATTAAATGCATTTTGGGCCTAATTTTTCAAAGCCCATTCAAAGCCTTAAAAAATATTTTTTTAAATCACATCTTAAAAATATTAAGACACATAAAAAATATTTAAACACCAAAAATAATTTTAGATTTATGAACATGTACTATTAAATGTATAAATGCAATCCTATATATCGTACTTATAAAATACATACCTGAAGTACGAATATCTGATACTTGAGCATTTGTTTGACTTTTCTCGAGCATTTTTCTAGGTGTTCAAGAAGGAACAAGAAACAAACAAAGGGAAAGCAATGAAGAAAGACGACATCAGTCATAATGAGCAAAAAAATACCATAGATGAGTTCAATATCATTTATGATGAAGATTTTGTCAATCTTGCATCACATGAGACCAGCTAGGTGATTGATAGTGGTGCTACAATTCATGCTACATAGCATAAATTTTTTTTCTCATCATACACACCTGGAATTTTTGGTGTTGTTAGAATGAGAAATGAAGATCTGTCAAAGGTTGTTGGTAGAGGAGATGTTTGCTTGGAAACAGAGAATAGAACTAGACTATTTTTGAAGGATGTCAGGCATATTCCAAATATTCGCCTGAATTTGATCTCTATAAGCAAACTTGTAAATGAAGGATATTGCAATTCCTTTATTTATGACAAATGGAAACTTACAAAAGTCTCCTTAATAGTGGCTAGAGGTGAAAAGCATACAACTCTGTATATAATGCAAGTGAAGCTCTCCACCAACACAGAAAATACCATAGAGATAGACAAAGTAGTTGAATTATGGTATAAAAGACTTAGTCATATGGGTGAAAAAGATATGACAAGTCTAGCCAGGAAAAAGATACTGCCTAGAATAGATAAAGTACAATTGGAAAAATGTGTTGATTGTCTAGTAGGAAAGAAAAATAAAGTTGTTTTCAAGAGTTCCCCTCCCAAAATGAATAATATTTTAGATTTGATTAATTCATATTTGTGTGGACCAATGCCAAAGTCACTTGGTGGTGCTCAATACTTTGTGGATTTCATTGATGATCATTCAAGGAAGACATAGGTATATCTTCTAAAGACAAAGGATTAGGTGCTAGATGTCTTCAAAGAATTTCATGCCTCAATTGAGAGATAGATTGAGGAAAAAGCTAAAGTGCATCCAGACAGAAAATGGTGGAGAATACACAGGAATTTTTTATGCTTACTACAAAAATAATGGTATTAAAAATCAGATGAAACCTCCAAAGACACCACAGTTGAATGGATTAGTTGATAGGATGAATATAAATTTAATGGAGATAGTCAGATATCTACTCTCACATGCAAAGTTGCCTAAAATTGTTTTCGGGTGAAGTCATACTTATAGTTGCAAATGTGTTGAATCTTTCACCCTATACTCCTCTCAAAATGGATGTTCCAGATAAAATGTGGTCAAAAAAAGATGTTTCTTATGATCATCTGTGGGTATTTGGTTGCAAAGCATTTGTTCATATCCCTAAGGATGAGAGATCCAAACTTGATGCCAAACAAGAAAGTGTACTTTTATTGGCTATGGTCAAGATCAATTTGGCTATAGATTTTATGATCCTGTTGAAAAGAGACTTGTCAGGAGCTGTGATGTTGTATTTGTTAAAGATGAGACCATTGAAGATATTGTCAAAATGAAAAAAGATGTTCCTAATTCTAATGGTGACTTATCAGATTTGAAATTAATTCCTCCAACATTAATGCCAAGACAAGGTGTAAATGAAGACCAAGTTTATCCACCTGATGAAGATGATGTTACCATATAAGTTGGTTCTGAAGTTGAGAGAAATGATGATGCTCATTATCCAACACCAATACCTATGATTTCTCCTATTCCATTTAGAAGAAGTGGTAGATCGAGATGACCCTGTACCACATATCCTCCCAATGAGTATGTAACTTTTACTGATAGGGGAGAACTTGAGAGTTATGAAGAAGCCATGGAAGACAAATCCAAACAAAAATGGATTGAAGTCATGCAGGATGAGATGAAATCCTTGCATGAGAACAAAACTTTTAAGCTGATGAAGCTTCCTAAAGGGAAGAGGGCTTTGAAAAATAAATGGGTGTTTAGGGTAAAGCATGAAAAACATAGTTCCAGTCCGAGATTCAAAGGCAAACTAGTTGTCAAGGGATTCAACCAAAGAAAATGAGTTGACTTTGATGAGATTTTCTCACCAGTTGTGAAAATGACATTTATTTGTACTGTGCTGGGGTTAGCAGCAAGTCTTGACTTGGAGGTTGAGCAAATGGATGTCCAAACTGTTAGGAAATTACACAAATTCCTGATAAGTTAGATTTATGAGAAAATAAGAATAGACAAAATAACACACAAATTTGATAACAGAGTTCGGCCAATCTTGCTTACGTCTCCGGACCTACTGCAAATATTTTTACTAAAACAGGAGAAATTATACAATGTGTTTACAACACTCACAACTCACAAATCACAACCCAATTACACCTAAGAAAACTACTCTCAATTTTCTCTCACAAAAGCTTTTCTCTCAATTGGAATGAACACTTGGTTGATTAATTCGTTACAATTACACATCTATTTATAGGAAAATTTACTCTTTGAATTACTCCTTAAATTAATGGTTCCTTGAATTAAGCTCCTTGTTTCGCTCTTTGTTTTGCTCTATGTTTTGCTCCTTAATTTAAGAAGTTTTATAACAATCTCCCACTTAAAGACTGATTTCAATGTCTTCACACCTTGATCAATACATCATCTTTTCTAGTCATTTTTACTCTAGAAAACCAACTAAAGTTGAACACAACTTCAATTTCATGGTAAGCTCTCACTTGCTGGCATCTCAAGTCTGACAAGCTTCATCATAGCATTTAGGCTCCCCTCTATCAGTCACCAATATATAGTTCATGTATCTCCTGTTAGGTACATGAGGTTGAGAAGACCTTCTCAATACAGGAGCTAGAGTAGGAGGTTATGGTGTGTCGGACTTCTATGCACTGCTTTTTCCAAAGAGTTCCTCTTGTTGAGGACTTACTACAATTGGTTCCTTCATGGAACTATCTGGGACATCATCTGCATCTATAAATACTAACTCATTCTTCTTTGAGTTGTTGGTGTCTATGTTTATACATGTCCTTATACATCACTTTTTCATTGAAAATCACATCACTACTACATATCACTTTTCATCATCCCAAATGTGGTAGCCAAAATCATCTTCACCATAGCCGATAAAGGTGCATATCTTAGATTTGGGATCAAGCTTATTCCTTCCTTGATCACTAATATGCACAAATGCTACACAACCGAAAACTTTTATATGTGATAGTTTGACCTTTTTTCTGCTCCATACCTCCTCTGGTATTCTGTGCTCCAATGGAACAGATGGGCCTCAGTTGATCAAGTAAGCTGCCGTGTTGATTGCTTTGGCCCAGAATTACTTTGGTAGACTTGATTGTATACGAGTGCTTCTGGCTCTTTCTATCAATGTTTGGTTCATACGCTCAACTACACCATTTTGTTGAGGCGTGACTGGCACAGTTCTTTCCATTCTGATCCTGTGCTCATAGTAGAAATTTTTGAATTTGGTGTCTTCATATTCACCACCATTATCGATTCTGAGCTTTTTGATCTTCAAACCCGTCTCCTTTTCCACCATAGCTTTCCATCTTCTAAAAGCCTCAAATACTTCAGATTATGCTTTAGAAAGTAAACCCATACCTTCCAAAAGTGATCATCGATGAAAATCACGAAGTAGTGTTTCCCACCAATGGATGAGATGGTTGTTGGTCCCTAAACATCAGAGTGGATAAGCTCTAGCCTTTCCTTCTTTAGGTTCTACCTCTTGTTTGAAGGTTAACTCTCTTTTACTTTCCAAGTATGCAATCTTCGTACATGTCTATCTCTACAGACTGTAAATCTAGAAGTTTTCCCTTTGAGTGCATAATATTCATCCCTTTCTCACTTATGTGGCCTAGTCTCTGGTGCCACAGATTTGGTGTTTCATTGCCTATTACAACTACGATTGAAAAACGTGATCTTGTAGTCATGTAAAGACTGCCATTCTTCTTGCCTCGAGCAACCATCATTGCACCCTTTGAAATCTTCCAATCATCACCATGGAAGATCATAGTGTAGCCTTCACTAGCCAACTGCCCTACTGAGATTAAGTTCTTTCTTAGGTCAGGAATATGTTTGACATCCTTCAGCTCCCAAACAGACCTGTTCAACTTAATCTTCACTACACCTTTGCCAATAATAGAAAACGGTTGATCATCACCAAGATACACCTTTTTAAGGTTTCCAGGGACATATTTATCAAAGAATTCTTTCTGTGAAGTAACATCGAACGATTTTCCAGAGTCTAACACCCAAAATTCTTCCTTGCTCTCCAAAGAGCATATCGATACATCATCACCTCCTGAGGTGGAAGTAACATTTACCTCTTCCTTCACTTGTTGGTCCTTCGATGCACTCTTGCACTAATTTTTATAGTGCCCGATTCTCCCACAATTCCAACACTCGATAGTCTTCGAGCTATGGGAATTATTAGGATTCTTGGATTTGGACCTCCTATCCTTAGATCTACCTAGGTAGTCTATTCTACCATATCCATTCCCTCTGGTTGAATTCCTCCTCTTGACTCTGTATGCAAAACTTAAGAGATTGATGATTCATCCAACTCTCTACATCAGATCTCTTCATTGAGAACCATATCATGAACATCGTCAAATTTCAACTTATTGCTTCCTGACGAGCTACTCATAGCCATGACAGTAGCATTCTAGATTTATGGTAAAGAAAACAAAAGTATTAATACTCGTACTTCTTCATTAAATTCAATTTCAACTGAACTCAACTGGGTTGTGACTGTGTTGAGCTCATTGAGATGTTGAGCTACCGATATGCCTTCTGTCATCTACAAATTGAACAAACGCCTCATCAAATTCACTTTGTTTAAAGCCGATGGCTTCTCATACATATTGGAGAGAGCTAACATAAGACCCACCATGGTCTTTTCCTTTATTATGTTGAAAGCAACATTGCGGGATAACATCAATCAAATAACTCCGAGGGCTTGTTGGTCTAGAAGATTCCAATCTTTTTCCTTCATAGCCTCTGGCTTCTTCCTTAAGAGAGGTTGATACAAATGTTTTTGATACAGATAATCCTCTATTTGCATTTTCCAAAATCCAAAATCTGTGCCATCAAATTTCTCAATTTTCACCTTTTCTTCATCTACGGCCATTGCTCCCACTCAAATCTGACTTCTTACAGATCGTTTCTGACTATTTCTACAAACCACCATGTATTATAACACCTCCATGAACGAACAAATATCGTCGACAAAATTTCACTATTCAATTAATTCAATATTCACGTGAATAGTATCCTTGTAGAAAATTGACACAAATCACCACCACGAGCTCTAATACCAGTTGTTGGAAAATAATGCAAATTCTCGATAAGCCAGATTTATGAGAAAGCAAGAATAGAAAAAATAACACACAAATTTAATAACGGAGTTCGTCCAATCTTGCTTACGTCTTCGGACCTACTGCAAATCTTTTTACTAAAAAAGGAGAAATTATACAAGGTGTTTACAACACTCACAAATCACAACCCAATTACACCCAAGAAAATTATTCTCAATTTTCTCTCACAAAAGCTTTTCTCTCAATTGGAATGAACACTTGATTGATTAATTCATTACAATTACACATCTATTTATAGGAAAGTTTACTCCTTGAATTACTCCTTAAATTAATGGTTCTATGAATTGCTCCTTGAATTAAGCTCCTTGTTTTGCTCCATGTTTTGCTCCATGTTTTACTCCTTGTTTTGCTCTATGTTTTGCTCCTTAATTTAATGAGCTTTATAACAATCTCCAACAAAAATTGCCTTCCTACATGGTGACTTGGAAGAAGAGATATATATGGAGCAACCAGAGGGTTTCAAGCAAAATGGAAAATAGGATTATGTTTGCAAATTAAATAAAAGCCTTTATGGCTTAAAATAGGCACCAAGAAAATGGCACAAGAAGTTTGAGTTTGTTATGGGGGAGAAAGGCTACAAAAAGACTACTTTAGACCATTGTGTTTTTGTGCATAAATTCTCTGATGATGATTTCATTAATATTTTACTCTATGTGAATGATATGTTGATTGTTACCCGAAATATTTCTAGAATCAACAACTTGAAAAGGAAGTTAAGTAAGTATTTTTCCATGAAAAACTTAGGGCCATCAAAGTATATTCTTGGCATGAGTATTATTAAAAATAAAGGCGCCAATAAATTATGGTTGTCACAGGAGAAGTACATTGAGAAAGTACTTCAAAGATTTCACATAGACAAGGCTAAAGCGAGTAGTTGTCCTCTTGCTAATTACTTTAAGCTAAGTTCTAAGTAGAACCTTTCTATAGATGAAGAGAAGGAAGAGATGAATTATTTTCCATATGCTTCAGTAGTTGGAAGTCTGATGTATGCCATGGTTTACACACGGCCATATATCGCTCATGTAGTTGGAATTGTGAGTAGATTCCTTTCAAATACTAGAAAGAAACATTGGGCTACAATAAAATGGATTTTCAAGTATCTTCGAGGTTCTTCCAAAATATGCCTTTGTTTTAGGAATGACAAACTTGTGTTAGTTAGATACACAGATGCAGATATGGTTGGTAATATGGATTCCAAAAAATCCACATCAGTTTACCTGATTACATATGCAAGGAGATTTATGTCATGACAGTCAAAGTTACAAGAATGTGTTGCACTGTCCACTATAGATATAGAGTTTATAGCAGTAACGGAAGCATGTAAAGAATTGTTTTGCATGAAAAAGTTCTTGAAAGAACTTGGTTTATAATAAGACAGTTACCAATTATTTTATAATAGTCAGAGTGCTATCCACCTTGAAAATAATGCCTCATTTCATTCCAGATCAAAACATATTGATATGAGATATCACTGGATTAGAGATGTATTGGAGATAAAGCTACTATAGCTTGAGAAGATCTATACAGAGGAAAATGGATCAGACATGTTGACAAAAATTCTTCCAAGATAGAATTTTGAATATTGTTGTTTAGTTGTTGGATTGGTGGAGCCCTCTATGTAGTCGGGAGAGGGATATTTGTAGGTCCCTTCCACATGGAAGAGGACAAAAATAAAAATGTTAGGTGCAACTACATTTAACAAAATAAATTAGGTGTAATCATATTTGACAAATGCATTAAATATTTTTATGGCTAAAATTTGGCTAGCTATGTTGCCAATTTCTAGCCACATAAGAGATATGCAATTTTACCTATAAATAGGAAATGTTTTTGCCTTAGAGAGACACATCAACACACCAAAGAAGATAAGTAAAGCAAAGCTAAATGAACAATTTCCTTTGAAGAAAAATAGTATTGTGTGTATAAGAGAGTGTGAGAGAATATTTTTTTTCTAAAAGAGGAGTGACAAATAATGAGTTTGGGAAACACTTGTGTGGCACTATTTTGGGTTTATCTCAATTTGTTGTATTTTCTCTCACTTTGTACCCATTAATTTTATTAGTGGAAGAAATATTTTTCAGAGTTTATTCCCTAGGCTTAGCCCAAATTAAAGGATGAACCATGTTAAATTACCGATGTCATTATTTTACTCTGTTGAATTTATTTTATTTGTACCCGTTATGTCCCAACAAAAACAACATTGGTACCTTGGACTACAGTCTTCCATAATATTAAAAGTTAATTGTCAATTAACATGTACAGATCGTGTGATAGTCATTTGGTGATAATGTACATCTAACTTATGATCTTATCCAATGCATTTGCACTATATCTCCAATTGTGAAGAACCCAATTCAATTGTATGGGGCTAAGTCATCATCTCACTTTGTAGTTATGTGATACACATGACCGATATTGTTAACCACACAACATCCCCTACGTGGAAAAAAAGTTTCTAGGGGAGAGCAATAAGCGTGCATGAACCCATATGTCAAGCATCATACTTCCTACAACCCCGACTACAAAAACACTAATGCACTTGTTACGTTTTCTGGTTTGGTGGCTATGATCTTCAAGAGGTTATTATATTTATTGTTAAAAATATAGAAATTACCTTTTTATTTAGCCAATAATTACTGAAAAATATACAATTTGAATTTATAGATGACTATTATTTTGACCTATAATTTGTTATGCTTTTAAGTGTTAATTTTATGTTTTATTTTATTATTATGTTGTTTTGAAAGGTATTTTTTGTGTTTTATAAGTTAATGTGCATTGAAAAGAATATTGGACTTAAACGAGCAAAAAGGGTAAAAACGGGACGAGAAATGACAACTTAGATAAGTCAAAACGAATGAAATGTCAAGCTAGTAGAAAATAGGCACATGCCACAGCCCAGAGTTTTACATGCCGTGACAAGGTACTCTCAGGTGGCATTTGGTGATTCAGGATGTTCAGCGTGTATCATATGATAATTCCATAAAAGTAGAGTTATTTGACCACTTATTTGTCTTGTTTTTGCTTAAATATCACGATTAAAGTTAATTTGTGTTTAATATTATAATGTAGGTGAAAATATATCAAACATATTAAAATAGGCCAAACATTAGGACATATATAGGATCGATAAGGGAGTAGAATGATTTAAACATCTATAGATCGATCGAGGGTTCATTACTCGATTGATTGAGTGGCTAGGATTTTACCCCTATGACAAAACATAGCTTATGTGCTTGGCATATTTTGCAAAACCTTGAAAAACATGTTAAGGTAGGAGATAAGAAAGTAAGTATAGCTAATATTTTTGGTCCATTGCAATATCAACAATTGTTGTAGATTGAATATGGGAAAAATATGGAAGGATTGAAGAATGCATGTGTTAAAACTTATGATTGGCTACAAAATAAGGGAACAAATTATTAGTGCAAAGCTTTTTTAGTAGTGATTAACTATGTGATAAGCAATTAAATAATGGATGTGAGTGTTTTGATGAAAAATCAAGAAAGCAAGATCACAAACTACCATAACAATGTTGGAAGATGCATTTGAGAAAGTATATAAGAGATAGATGGGTTGAAAAGAAGGAAAAGGTGCAAAGGTTGCCTAATTTAGTTGGAAAAAGAATGATAGTTACTTTTGATGAGAACATGGCAAAATAAAAAAAATTGCAGTGCAATTCATCACGGGAGAATCTATTTGAAATTGCATTTGAGAATAACAAAGTGATTGCACTGGATTTAAACCAATGAAAGTGTTCATGTTGAATATGATATTTAACTAGAATTTCATGTAACAATGCACTTATGTGTATTACTTTTTAAAATGAGGAACTAATGGATTATGTGCATAGACTACCGAGAAAATTTTATGCTCTTTCCTATATGCTAATATTAAACCTTGTGCCTAGTAAGGAATGCTGGAATAATGTTGAAGGAAATACAATAATACCCCCTCTTGCAAGAAAAGACAAGAAGCATCATCAACACCTTCAAAACATTTATTTTTAAAATTATTTTGGTTTTATTTTTCAACTTATCGATGTGATTATTTACATAAGTACCTATTGGTGACAATTACACAATGCAATAGGTGAAAATGAGGTATTATGTTATCATTTTGTAGATTTTATTGCATATACAATGAGTTCTTTATATGAATAAGTTAGTGTTTATTACATATGTCGTTATAGGAACTCAACAATCTCAGGGGAAATATTTTATGATTTTATCATATTTCAGTTATATAATTGACATATTATTATATTTTAGATATATAATTTACATGTTGTAATATTTAATTAAAAATGTAATCTTTTGATCAATAACAACATTTTATCATATTTGAGGTTGAAGCTAGAAAGGATAGTCCATATGCTCCACACAATTTGGATACTGCATATGAGTGATGTTTAGGACTCATTGATGCAAACTGGGTATTTTGTTTACACTCATGGATTCAAATTTTGTATTTTGTTTAGGATTGATAATTGATAAAATGTGTAAAATGTTAAGGACTCATTTGGGATTGATTTGGATAGTTTTTTAATAGTTTTGTCAATGTATTGGATGGATAGACGTTATGATGAGAAAAAAAACTATTTTTTTTTTTGGGGAAATTATTGATATTTGAAATAAATGGTATTATGGTTTACATAAGCAGGGATGCACAATTTTGCTAAGCATATGTTTAACATCAGCAGGATCTATAATTTTGGCCAAAACGTTGGGCAAAATTTCATTCAGTTAATTTTTGCCTAAACCGTTTGAAACAAATTTCACACATATAAGCAAGCAGTAACAATTTCATTCATTCAATTTAAACATTTACAAAGTACAAGGATAGAAAGAAAAAAAAAATTGAATACTTGTTTATCATGACTAAATTGTTTACATATACAACTTTAAATTTTTTTGGATTCTAAATTGTTTATGACTTTTCTTGTTTTGTAGACCTTAAAAAGGTCTAAAAATGGTGGCATTCTTTGGCTGGGAAGAAGACAGCACAGGAAATTGTGAAAAATGACTAGGAGGGGTAAAATCGTCTTTTACCCCCTAAAAATAATAATTTTATCAGTCTTATATATCTTTTAAAGTTTTATCTAACATAATAATAATAATAATAATAATAATAATAATAATAATAATATGATCAAATTGATCAAAATATAAAAAATATTGTATTTTTTCTATCTATTATAGGATTAAATTAAAAATACTCTTTCAAACATACTAAATTAAGACAAGTAGACTTCTCAGCTTACACGAGTATTTTTTTTATATATCTTATTTTAAGATCATATTTTTGAATTTAATTAAAAAAAATAAAAATAATTTTGATTATTTTAATCTATTAAAATATGTTAGTTGAATTGAAATTTAATAATATAAGATAAAGAGAAAAAGACTTTACAAGCTAATATTATGTCTACTTCTTGCTGGTACGTGACACAATATGGTTGGAGTGTAGACTTTGTAGTTATAAATTTGAACATTTGACTAAATGATTGTGAAGACAGATTTGACAGGCATGACAGATTTGACTATATTGAGCCAATGATATAAAATAAGTAGTTTTGTTATATTATTTTTATACTATGTTGGTTTTAAATTAAAAAAAGTTAAATAAATTTAAATCGGAATTACATATGATAGATTCATTTTATCAATTTTTTTATTGAAAAAATTAAAATATCTTTAAATTATATTATTTTTAAATAATTTTTTTATAATGAAAAAGTGATTCTTAATTTTTTACCACATATGAATCCTTTTTTAAAATAGTTTTTTAATGCTTAATAAATACAATTTTTCGTTATATATAATATCTTATATGAATAGTTTAAATATTTTTATTAAATTAAGTGATTTAATGAATTTAATTCAATAATTATAATAATAAAATGCTTATTTTGTAATAGTTTCTTTTTGCCTTTAATTAATGCTGTCATATACAATAAAGAAATATATGGTTATTAATTAAGGTGCTTGTTTGTTTGGACTAATATTGATTTAGAAAAATAATAGATATTCTCAAACAAGTGGACTATAAATTAAATCAAACCCACGTTTCCCGTCCAATATTTTCGAGCAAAAATGGTTGGTCATAGTCAAACCAAGTGGCTTACATTGAAATTTTGCATCTGAAATTACTGCAAGCTCTTTTAAAAGTATGCAAGTACCAATAAAATTATTATTATTATTATTATTTATCAATATTTTCATTAAATGCCCACAAATTATACAAATATTAATTATAAGGTATTATTTATCAATAATTTCAGTAAATAATTTAACTTTAACTCTTTTAAATTAAAAACGATCTTATTTAATTTATTAATTTTTATTTAAAATATTATTAATTTTTATTAAGTAATTAAAATAAGATTTTAAATGAAATAAAAATAATATTTAATATAAAATAATTTAAAAATAAATAATAATAAAATAATATATATATTTTAAATTTAAATAAAAATAAAATTTATAATAATTAATAAATATTAAAAATAAATATTTTGTAAATTTTTTTGTATTAATTGTGATTTTATTATTATTAAATATATATTTTTAATTGAGTTTAAATATTTAAAAAATAATAATAATATTTTAATAAAAAATTATTAAAATAATATAATTTGTGATATTTATTAATAAAGTAAAGATTAAAAGACAATCGAATTAAATGATATAAATAATTTAATTTAAAAAAAATTCGTAATATTTTTCTTAAAAAATAATAAATATTTTATTTTTAAAGTTATTACGTTATAATTAATATTAATATAAATGTATATGCAAATTTAGAGTTACTTATTATTATTACTTTTCAAACCATTCTAGTTGCTATGCTGAACCAACAACAAATTATTTTTTATTTCAACTCAAAAAGGTATTACATATATTAACAAGTTGTATATGCAAATTGCTTTTAGTTTTCAGAGTTCAGAAGGCTTTTGTAGAAGGAAGAAGATAAGAGTTCTAAAGATGAGCAACTCCATAGCCACAATACATGAGGAATCGTATCCAATGAACGGGGGAGACGGTAGTTACAGTTATTCCAATAACTCTTCATTTCAGGTCCCTTTCTCTTTGTACCTTCCGCTATCTCTATTATTCTAAACTTTAATCTGTAATTATTTATTTCACAATATAACTTTATTTCTACATATTTCACGATTTCATTTTAAACTCAACTACGAACCCTTGTTAAAGACTTCATGTATTTTAAATTATTATAATTTATATTAAAAAGTTCAATAGCATAAATTTTTATATTAAGATAATATTTTATCTATATTTAATATTGTAAGCAAAATATTTTTTTATCAAATTCATTTCAAAATAACATATAAATAAATTAATTAATAAATATTAACGTAATTTTTTATTTTTATTTTTTAAATTTTTTTTTATTAAATATTAAATAAAAAATTATTAATCTAAATACATTAACTATCAAAATTATTAAATTAAAAATAAAACCTTATTAAAAAACAGGTTTTATGTTTTATTGTTAAGTTCTTAAATCGAATTTTTAACTACTCTAATGTATATATTTATCGTTTTTTAGAAAAATAAAATCTTGATATCATATTATAATTTTTTTTTATCTTTGACATCATAAATCTAAATAAGATTTAAATTGATAAAAAACACAAATTTTATAGATATAGATCATGAATATTTAGATGAGAAAAAATTAATTTAGAATCAAATATAGGTAAAAAAGTTTTTTTATTTGACATAACTAATAAAAAGAGATAAATATAAATAAAATAAACTTAAAAGAGATGGTTAGTATCAAAGAAAATCCCTTTCCAAAGAAAATTAATCTTTTGAAAGCTTCAAACAAAAAGAAAACAACCAAAATTGCTATATTTTTCAGAGAACAATGTTAATATGAGGAAATTAATTGGCTTACAGTCTTGCCTCCAATCTTGATTTAGTACTTTTACTTCGTACTTTTAAAGATAGTAAAAGTTATATTTATATGACTTACTATCATTAGCAAATATTAATATGTGAAATAGAACTATGAAAGAGAGTAAAAAATGAACCATCTTTATTATAAACGACACCCCATGCCAATTTGTTTCTTTTTATTAATTCGTTTTAGACAAAAATGACCAAATTGACAAAACTTCTAAACTGTAGATAAAAATAATAAGTTACTATCAGTTTTATTTGGTATATAATTTGATTTAAGTAAATAAAGAAGTAATTACCATAATTATTTTTAGGAATTTAAGTACCATAATTTGGAGCTTGTAGTTATGACTTAATATTAAACAAATTAAATACAACTAAAATTTAAAATATGCAAAAAAGAGAGGTTATGTATAATCCATCTCTACTTCACTTTGCAAAATATATTTAATTTTTAATGATTAATTATAATTTTAATATAAGTTAAGATTAAATAATTATTAATTTTATTAAAATTAAAGTTTTATCGATCAAAATTAAATTAAATATACATTATGATAATCGAATTGGACACATATCTAACTCATTGTAAGTCAGCTCGTATCCCACGTAACATTTGTAATAAAAATAGAGCAGCACATCCATGTTAATAGAGATAGGAGAGTTAAATGCAGGACATAGGAGAGTTAAATGCAATGGAAATACTATAAAATCTGTTTTTTACTAGTCATGCAGAAAGAGAAGACAGTAAATAATCATAAGGAACAAGCATTTCATGAGCATATCTTTTGAAAAGCTTCAACCGAAACTTAGATAACAAGTGTAGCCTTATCTTAAACTCAGTGGAACATAAATTTAATGAAATTGAGCATTTCTCCACTTATTTGACTAAGGAAATGTATTCTAAGAAAGGGAAAACTAACAATGAATCTAAATTGGCCTTATGGTTGATCACTATTTTCCCAACCAAAAGAACTTTCTTGTACATATTATATTACATTTGTTAGCAAAAATCTTTCAGCTCTACATTTTTTATAGTTTTCTTCAACAAAAGTAATCAAACAAGCACCTTGTTGGGAAAATCGGGTATATTTTTCCTATTCTAAGTAGTAACTATTCACTTATGATTTAAATGAATAGAACTCAAACTAACCCGACAAAATAATGCTATTGGAAATATAATGCTAAAATAAACTAAAACAGATATTGAAACAGAAATATTAAAGCAGAAAAATAATAACACCAGAAATTTAACGAGGTTCGGTACAAATGTTACCTAGGTCCTCGGGCGTCGTTGACCACTTCCACTATCTCCAAATGAATGAACTCCAAAATTACAACTAATTGGGCAAAATTGAGCTAATCAATTACCCTTACAAAAGAGAGGAAGATTTACAAATTTTGGGATGTTTACAAATGGTGAAGGAAGATTTTATTTATAGCCCCAAATCCAACACCCATCTTCATTCCTAACCAATGTGGGACTTTTCTAATTTGCTCACTAAGGAGCTATATAACAAATCTCCACCTTTGCGACTTAGTAATATTAAATGATTTCTTCAATTACTAGATCAACGACGCCAGTGCCAATTCAGATTTGCAGGATGTTAATCAAGTCCAGACAATGTTTGAACTTGATTGCTGTTACCACCTTAGTCATCATATCTGCAGGATTCTCTGTCGTACTAATCTTCTGAACTAGTACTCCACCTTCTGAACTAGTACTCCACCTTCTTCAATAATCTCTCGCACGAAATGATAACGAACGTCAATGTGCTTTGTACGTGCATGGTAGGCTTGATTCTTTGCTAAATGAATAGCACTTTGACTATCACAAAACACCTTAATATGTTTTTGACCAACTCCCAAGTCTTCAAGCAAACCTCGTAACCAAATAGCTTCCTTCACAGCTTCTGTAACTGCCATATACTCTGCCTCTGTAGTAGACAAAGCAACTGTGGACTGCAAGGTAGACTTCCAACTGACTGGTGCTCTAGCAAGAGTAAACACATAACCGCATGGTTGATCGACGTTTATCTAAATCTCTGCGTAGTCGAAATCACAATATCCGACCGCACATTGACCAACAATATTATCCCGTGAAATACTAAACCAACATCTACAGTATTTATAATATACCGTAGAATCCATTTCACAGCCAACCAATGTCCTTTACCAGGATCATGCATGTACCTGCTTACAGCACCAACCGCATGTGAAATGTCAGGTCTTGTACACACCATTGCATACATCAAGCTACCAACCGCATTTGCATATGGTACCTTTGCCATATATTCTCATTCTGCATCATTTTTAGGAGATAATTGAGCACTAAGCTTGAATTGAGGAACTAGCGGAGTACTTACAAGTTTTGTCTTTTCATTCATACCAAAACGTTGTAGTACCCTCTTCAAATATTAACTCTGGGTCAAACTAAGCTTCCCCTTCTTCCTGTCTCTGGTTATCTCCATACCGAGAATCTTCTTGGCTTCTCCCAAATCTTTCATTTCGAACTCCTGACTTAGTTAAGCCTTCAACTTCTCAATTTCTGCTTGGCTCTTCGATGCAATCAACATATCATCGACGTACAATATAAGGTAAATGAAAGACTCATTTTGTAGCTTGCGAAAATACACACAATGATCATGTGTGCTTCTGGTGTACTTCTGTTGCAACATAAACTGATCAAATCGTTTGTACCACTACCTTGGAGATTGCTTCAATTCATACAATGATTTGTTCAGCTTACAAATCCAATTCTCTTTACCAGCAACATTAAACCCTTCTGGTTGAGACATATAGATTTCCTCTTCTAAGTCACCGTGTAGAAACGCGGTTTTCACATCAAGTTGAACTAGTTCCAAATCAAATTGTGCTACCGAGGCCAACAAAATTCTAATGGAGGAATGTTTTACAACTGGAGAAAATACCTCATTATAATCGATTCCCTCCTTCTGAGTGTAGCCCCTTAGCTACCAACCTTGCCTTGTAGCGAATACCATCTTTGTTAGAAAATCCATCTTTCTTTGCATACACCCATTTACATCCAATTGCCTTCTTACCCTTAGGTAGTTGTGTCAACTTCCATGTTTTATTTTTCTGAAGAGACAGAAGTTCTTCATCCATAGCTTCCTTCCATCTTTTAACTTCAGGGCTTATGATTGCTTCTTTATATATGGAAGGAACATCATCATGCACAACTGAAAGTGCACAGGCCACTGTAATCTTAAACTGAGCAGGTAGGTCTTCAAAATCCTTGTATCGAACAGGTAGCTTGACATTTTGTCGTCGTGGCCTATCATCTGTAGTTTCTTCTTGTTGCTGTGGAGGTTCTTGGGTTAAAACCTCTTCATCTGATTCATCTTCTGTCAATGGAGGATCAGCTTCTGTCTTATCTTCACTAACTGGTAGGGGTGTGCAAAAAATCCGATCATCCGATCAATCCGATCCGATCCGTTGATTTTTCATCCGATCCGATCCAATCCGTTGATTTTTCATCCGATCCGATCCAATCCGATGGTCGGATCGGATGGAGATTTTTTCCATCTGTTAAGTGCGGATCGGATGACGGATTTTACTGCGATTTATCCGATCCGATCCGATCCGATCGAAATTAATTATATATATATTTAATTAATATATATTTATTAAATTAAATATATATATATATATATAATTAATATATATTTATTTAATTTTTTAATGTTTTTTTTAAGTCAAATAATTTTATGTTATGATTTATGTAAAAATTTAAAAAAATTATTTAAAAATACAAAAAATAGAGTTAATTAAATTTATTGGTCGGATTGATCGGATTGATCGGATGTCATCCGAATAGTTTACGGATCGGATTGAGCGGATGTAAGAGGTGATCGGATCGGATGCGGATTAGGATGTTTCAATCCGAGCGGATGGTCGGATCGGATCGGCGACGTAAAAATCACGGTTTCGATCCGATGAACTCTACTAATCGATTAACAATTTTGCTTTCAAACTCCACTTGTTTTGGAGTTTGCTCCACCTCGCTTCTAAAGTGCCATCAATCTTCTTAATTACCTTTTGCAACAAGGCATTCATCAAAGGTAACATCTCTCGCTAAAGATTATCTTTTTTGTTTCAAGGCACCATAGTCGATATCCTTTAGAACTGAAGGGATCCCCAAAAAATGGCTTTCTTGGCTCTTGGGTCCAACTTTGATTCTGTTACATGGTAGTATGCAATTGAACCAAACACATGTAAGAAATCGTAATCTCTAGCAGGTTTTCCAGACCATACCTCCATAGGCGTTTTGCCTTCAAGAGCAGACAATGGTAAACAGTTGACGAGATGACATGCATACGTCACAACCTCAGCCCAATACTGCTTGCCTAAACCAGCATTTGACAACATACATCGAACCTTCTCCAGCAAAGTCCGGTTCATACGTTCTGCAACTCCGTTTTGTTGTGGTGTTTTTCGAATAGTGAAGTGTCGCACTATTCCTTCTTCTTCACAAACTTTCATAAATGGATCGTTTGTGTACTCAGTGCCATTATCATACCTCAGACGCTTGATCTTTTTCCCAGTCTGAGTCTCGATCATCTTCTTCCACTTGAGAAAAATCCCCAACACTTCATCCTTCTTCTTCATGAGATACACCCAAACCCTTCTGGAGAAGTCATCAACGAAAGTGACATAATAATGTTTGCCACTCATTGATGGAGTTCTTGTTGGCCCCCATACATCAGTATGGATGTAATCCAAAATGCCCTTTGTATTATGGAGAAGCGGTACAAAGCTTACTCTTTTCTGCTTCCCCAATACACAATGCTCACAGAATTCCATCTTGCCGGTTCTTGCACCTTTTAACAGGCCTTGCTTTACTAGAATTTGCAAAGCTTTTTCACCAGCATGTCCCAAACGCATATGCCACAGCTTGGTAGTTTCTAAATCTCTTTCATCTTCTGAAACTGCTGCTGATGCTGTCCCAATAACCGTACTACCAAGGTAATAGTACAAGTTATTCTTTCGAACACCTTTCATCGCCACAAGTGCTCCAGAAGTAACCTTCAATGCCCCATTTTGTATGGTTATAGTGAAGCCTTTTGATTCTAAGACTCCCACAGCAATGAGATTCTTCTTCATATCTGGAACATAATGAACATCTGTCAAGACCCTGGTTGAGCCATCTTGATTCTTCAAACGAATTGTACCGATTCCCAAAACTTTGCATGGATAATCATTACCCATGAAAACAACTCCACCGTCTAGTTCTTCAAAGTTAAAGAACCACTCCTTGTTAGGAGACATATGGAAAGTACATGCTGAATCAAAAATCCAATCACCAGGATGAGATGCTGTTGACGAACCAACCAATGCAAAATCTGAATTTGAATTGCTTTCAGCTACACATGCATCAGATTGCACAGCTTTTCCTTTCTTTTGCAGCTTCGGACAATTTTTCTTCCAATGGCCTTTTTCATGACAAAAGGCACATTCATCTTTACCAAGTCTTCCTTTTGATAAAGATCTACCTCTCCTTCCTTTCTGTTGTGTTTGTAGACGTCCTCTTACAGTCAATGCCTCTGCTGCTTCATTCCTGCTTTCTCTTTTATCTTTCTTTCTAATTTCATAGCTATACAAAGCAGTACAAACTTCCTCAAATGATACTTTATCCTTCCCAATGAGTAAGCTCGTAATAAGATGATCAAACTCATCAGGAAGGGAGGCTAACAACATCAAGGCTAAATCTTCATCTTTAAAAGTTTCATCCATATTTAACAAATCTGCTACTAATTGATTAAAAGCAGTAACGTGGTCGTTTATTGTAGTACCTGGAAGGTATTCAAACCGGAACAACTTCTTCTTCAAATAGAGCCGATTCTGTCCACTCTTCTTCATGAACTTGTTCTCCAATGCCTTCCACAACTTACTTGCGGATGTCTCCTTCATGAACGTATACTTTTGTTCTCTTGAGAGACACGAACGGATTGTACCACATGCCAATCGGTTGATATTTTTTCACTCTATTTCATCTGCTCCATCTGGTTTCTCTTCTTCAATAGCGATGTCTAGACCTTGTTGAAACAGAGCATCTAGAACTTCGCCTTGCCACATGTCGAAATGACCGGTTCCATCAAACTTCTCCACCTCGAACCTTGCATTTATCACCATAGTTCTGCTTGACGTGGATGACTGGCCTTTGTTTGAAAGAAATTTTTCTTCCGCCATTTCTTCAAATTACAACAATTAGCAACTATATTCCAATAGCAAACAAACGGAATACAAACAAATGCCTAGGTAGAAAACCTTCGGCTCTGATACCAATTGTTGGGAAAATCGGGTATATTTTCCTTATTCTAAGTAGTAACTATTCACTTATGATTTAAATGAATAGAACTCAAACTAACCCGACAAAATAATGTTATTGGAAATATAATGCTAAAATAAACTAAAACAAATATTGAAACAGAAATATTAAAACAGAAAAATAATAACACCAAAAATTTAACGAGATTCGGTACAAATGTTACCTAGGTCCTCGGGCGTCGTTGACCACTTCCACTATCTCCAAATGAATGAACTCCAAAATTACAACTAATTGGGCAAAATTGAGCTAATCAATTACCCTTACAAAAGAGAGGAAGATTTACAAATTTTGGGATGTTTACAAATGGTGAAGGAAGGCTTTGTTTATAGCCCCAAATCCAACACCCATCTTCATTCCTAACCAATGTGAGACTTTTCTAATTTGCTCAATAAAGAGCTATATAACACACCTAGAAAGAGAAAAAAGGAAAGATCTTGTCCACATCCTCACCAATATTGAGCTATGAAGTGCTGGGATTCTCAGAACCTCTACCTGAAAAAGAGAAAAATAAAAA
Source organism: Hippophae gyantsensis (assembly GCA_030763125.1). Classification (NCBI taxonomy): domain Eukaryota; kingdom Viridiplantae; phylum Streptophyta; class Magnoliopsida; order Rosales; family Elaeagnaceae; genus Hippophae; species Hippophae gyantsensis. Next base: position 46,653,241 of record CM061032.1, on the reverse strand, counting down.
TTACACATATACACAAGGAAGATACTTTTGTTAAAATCTCAATGCAACTTAGTTATCAAAATCTCAAAAAATCCTCTCTTTTTTATTGTATTACCCATACATAAATTCCCCCATCAGCTTACAATTCAGAGTTTGGAATAAGACTGCTAAGCTCAATTTGATAGCTTATAAAAATTCACAAATAAATAAATAAGAAAAAACTGCAGAGCACCTGTCCTACAATTTCAGAAACACAAGATGACAAGTGAAATGAATAGACATTGGATACAAAACCCCAATGTTCTCCGAGATGGACCCCTCTAGTATTTCATTTGGAGATTCTAGAGAACTCTGAGACTGCAATACTTCAGTAGCAGCACTAACCCTAGTTGATGAGCGTCGAAGTTTTATAGCTCTGAAATTTAAGGAACAATTGACACAGACAAGGAAGAGAAAGAAAGCTTTGGGTTTAAAATGGGAGAGGAAAAGAATTGGAGAGTGGAAGAGAATGAACTAGGTTCGCATATGGAAGAAACTGCCATTGATTTTATTCCAAAAGCTCTGTGTTTGCTTGAGATAGTCTGAAACAGCTTCACTTCCCTGTTTTCTGCGTACTCTGCCTTGAATTTATCCAAAATAATATAGGGAAATTAAAATAAAATAAAATAACAGTAACAGTAAAAATAAAATTAACAATAATTTAATTAATAAGTTCAAAATAAAATTATATATCAAATATTTTTTAATAATTAAAATATATAACGTGAAAAAAAATACTATTTTTATGAATAAATTTTTTAAATATATTATTTTTATTGTTTATTTATTATTATATTTAAAAATATTAAATTTTGAATATTAATGGAGTTGTAAACAAGTGTTTAATTTAGGTTAAAAATAATAGAAAGATAATAAATATGATGGTGAAAAGCATGTTATTATTTAAAAGTTATTATTTATTATTTTTAAAATATATAATTTATCAATTAAATTATTTTTTATCTTAATCTTATATTAAATATTTATTTATTTTAAAAAAAATTATACTAATTTTAAATTTTATTAAACTCAAATACTATATCATCACAACCGATCAATAATTTATGTTTTCCATCTGGATAATGAAAACTTAAAATAGAGAAGGAAAAAAAATACGAATATACAGTGACACATATAACAAAGTTTTCTAAATAATCACGTAAAAGAAGTTTTATAAAAATAATGTAAGTCCGTAAAAAAGATCATGTACTCAAAGAATTAAAAAAAAAAACATGTAGACAACTAATTAGCTCTTCAATAACAAAATACACCATATTTATATATATAATAATACAAACTATCTTTAAAATATAATTGTATGATTGAATATGTGATGGTTAAATCAATAATTGGTATATGTTTTGTGCAGAAAGAAGCCGCAAATGTTGCCAATTCTAGGATTGATGATGCAATTGTAGGAATGCTTGACGTAAGAAATATTTTTTGTAAACAAACAAATAAATTTTGTATAGCTGATTTGGGATGTTCAGTTGGACCAAACACCTTCATTGCTGTGCAAAACATAATAAGTTCCATAGAAAACAAGTATCGATTCCAAGGCCTTGCTTCTGAAATACCTGAATTTCAAGTATTCTTCAATGATCATGCTTCTAATGATTTCAATACCCTCTTCACTTCTCTCCCTCTTGAAAGAAAGTACTTTGCAGCCGGCGTGCCGGGATCGTTCCACGGCCGGTTATTTCCAAAGTCTACCATCAATTTGGTGCATTCTTCATATGCAATCCAATGGCTCTCTAAGGTTCCTGAAGAGCTGCTAGATAAGAACTCTCCAGCATGGAATAGGGGTAGAATTCACTACACAAGTGCTCCAACTGAAGTAGTTGACGCTTATGCTGCCCAATTTTCAATGGATAAGAGTAGCTTTTTTGATGCTAGAGCTAAAGAGCTTATTAGTGGTGGAGTTATGGTATTAATCATGCCAGGTATTGCAGATGGTGTCCCTATGTCTCGCCTATCATCTGGGGTCATGTTTGATCTTCTTGGCTCTAGTCTCATGGACATTGCAAAGAAGGCAAGTTCTCTAATTTTATCTATTTCCCGCCATATATAGCTTCTTCTTTTTCAGGGCCAACTTACAGTGTAGGTAGTAATTTTTTTTTTTGGACTGAATGTAGGTACGAGTTTGCAATAAAATAAACTAGTACTTTTAGGGCTTAAAGAGCATGTATTGCTTCTAGATGATCAAATTGAGTTGCATACACATATGTTATATATATGTAACTGTATGTTCATTTTCGACCAATATGTTTATCTACATATTTGCATGCAACTAACGTGTAGTTGCATTATTGCTTGTTTACTAGTTCTCTCTCTCTATGTTTTAGTGAATCCACTAAGTTTGAATCCTATAACTGCCACAAGTGTATGTATGTGTACGCTTTTTAACTCTATATATTGTGATTAAGACATTAAGCCAATATCTAATGCAGGGACTAATAAGTGAAGCTCAAGTGGATTCATTTAACATACCTGTATATAATGCTTCTCCAAAGGAGATGATACAACTCATAGAAAGGAATGGTTCTTTTAGCATTGAAACAATGGAGTTAACAAATCCTAAGTCGAGGATTAAGGGTCTAGTGACGGCGCAAGCATGCACAATGCACCTGAGAGCTGGCTTTGAGGGAATAATTAGCAAACATTTTGGAAGTGAGATTATTGATGAAGTATTTGAAACATATTGTAAGAAATATAATGACTTCTCCCACCTGATCGAGGCCAGCTTTGAAGAACCAAGTCAGCTGTTCATTGCACTCAAACGCAAATAAGTAATTTGAAATATAGACGCAAATAAGTGTAATGACATATGCGGGCACTCAGTATATCAACGTGAAGGATTGGTTTAAAGTAAAATAATAAAATTATTCACCACGAGTAATTAAAGTTTATATAATATGATATTTAAGTAAATTACTAGTATTACTCATATTCATTTAGAATAAACTGACTTTTATTTAAGATGATTGATGTTGATATATTTAATTATTTATATAAATAGTGAGTATTCAACGAAAAGATGTAATAAAAGAGATAAAATAAACTTATTGAGTTCGGTTGTTTTACGAACTTGATGTGAAGGATTGAGTTACATCTAATGGACATATAAATAGATTACTTATCTACATTGTGTTGTGTAAATAATTGTTATGATATTCGAGAGTTTTTAATCTTAAATTTATATTAGAGTAATTTTGAGATTAATAAAAGTTGATAATTGATTAAGGAATTAATTAATATATTAATGTTTTATTTAAATTTGAATTCATAGTTTTATCGATCTTAAGTCTTAAGTTTGCTCATAATAACAACTAAACGATATTATTTATGAGATAAATAAATAATTAATTAGAATTAATTATTTCATGCTATAGAAAATACATATTTATTTATTAGGGTATTTATGATGATCATGAATGTAAAATAAATATATAAGGTTAAAATAGTAATTTAATATTGTTAAATTAATCTAATTAATTAATTAATATTTAATTAGATTAAATATTTATTTGAATTAAATAAAATAATAAAATATAAATTTTAAACTTTTTTATAGTCATTTAAATACTTGTGGATAAGAAGGAAATTTTAATAATTATCAAATGGATATATTTTGAACTAATTACCGAAGTAATTTTAATTTCAAATTAAGCTATAGCAGACGATTAGGAGTAGACTTATACATGTGGTGTGGATAAGGCATTGTGGCAACCTTGCGACAGCTGTTAGGCCAACTGCTATATCGGTGGGAAGGTGTCAGTCCCGCTTGGGTAGTTCTTTTCAATTTCTTTTTCGTTTCAATTTAGTCTCAGGCAAAAAGAGTTTTTTTATTGGTTCCCAGATGTAAAGGGCCAGCAAGACCTAAGAAGTGAAGAATTGAATGTCTAATTGAAAAAAATATTTAATTAATTTTATTTTATTTATGTTTGAACATAAAAGGAATCCGGTTATAAATAAAGTGATATTTATGTTATGTCTTGTATGTTATTTTTTTTAATGTATGGATATTTCATGACATAATAATATTAAAATGCATATTTCACATTTTATAGATTTAAATTGTATATCTATATAATTTAATTTAATTTTTGAATTAAATATATGTGTCACATGTACGTAATTGTATGGTTAAAGTTTTGTAAAAAGAGTTTTACAGAAGAAAAAAATTAAATACATTGATTTAATACGGTTAAATCACAAAAGTAGAATGTGAATAATCTTTTTGTGATTAAATTAAATTATAAAAGTTATAATTTAAAATTGTTTGGATTAAATAGGTAAATTAATTTAAATTAAAAGTTAGTGAAAATTTACATAGTTTAGATTATCTAATAATAAATACAAGATATTTTTTCAAAATTAAAATTAAATTATTTAGAGTATTGATTTATAGAAGGAGGATTGACAACCTTTCTACGATCTCTGCCATTAGTGCATACTTGCGAAAAATCAATCGAGACCTTGTGAAATTATAAAACGTCCTATTAAAAGAGGGTGTTTAATTGAGGTTAGTAACAATGATGACTTTCAAGTTGGATATATAGGTATTATAGAGGCTAATGGGGAAGTCGTCCTTAAAAAAATAGTAGGACCTAAATGGTGGGTTATACTTAACAAATATAATTAAGAAGTTAATTATGTTTGGAACAAAACATAACGATTATAAATTATTTATCAATATGGTGATATTGGATAATTTCATTAATTGAAAAAATCTCATCTAATTAAGGGATTTAATGATCGAGACAAAACCGACATCTAAATTTCCTGTGAGTTGGATAACCATTATCATAGTAACATATAAAATTATATGTCATGCATATATACATCATTTATTATGTATGAATTCATAGCTAGAAATGTGACTTCTATTCCTAAGAAATACCTCATTTTTTTTAGATCTTTGATCTTGAATTCAGTGGATAAACTCTTTTTCAACCTCTTGATTTCTTCCCGATTGTTTCCAATCACGATGATATCATCAACATATATTACTAAAATTATCTTCCTTCCATTATTTGTGTGTCAAAAAAACATTGTATGATCTAATTGTGCTTGTTGGTGCCATTGTTTCCTCGTTACCTTTGCAAATCGATCAAATCTAGTTTAGGTGATTATTTAAGTCCATAGAGTATTTTTTTAATTTGTATATTGTGTTTTCTCCTTTGTGGAACCCTAGGGACAAGGTCATAAAAACCTCTTCTTTTAATTCTCCATTCAGAAATTTTTTTTTTTTATGTCCAATTGATGAAATGGCCAATCCAAGTTTTTTTATAAGAAATAGGAGGACTCAAATAATATTTAGTTTGGCAATAGATGCAAATGTTTCAATGTAATCAACTTCGTGTATTTGTGTGAATCCTTTTGCCACTAGTCAAGATTTGTATTGCTTTATAGTCTCGTCAACTTTGTACTTTATTGTGAAAATCCACTTACAACTAACATGAATGTTTCCATTTGGTAGTTATGTTACATCTCATGTTTCATTTTTCTCAAAAGCTTTTATTTCTTTCATATCAACTTTTCTCCATTCTGAAATTTTCAAAGCCTTATAGATGTCTTTTGATATTTTTGTCCTGTCAAGATTAATGGTAAAAGTAAGAAATCTAGAGTACAAAGTTCTATATGAAACAAATTTTTAGATAAGATGTAGAGTACAAGACCATGTTTTTTCTCTCAGTTTCTTCCCCTAAGTTTGAGTTACTCTCTCTATATATAAGAGTAGTATGGGAACGTATGTTTGAGCTAAGATTCTCTGCCTAACTTATGAGATTCATTACTCTTATTTGGAGTAGTGAGATTAAGGGAATTGAGTTCAAGGGTAAGATTAAAGTTCAAGTATTTATCGAAAGTGAAGATTCTTATACGTAGGAACCATTGCACGAAGGAATTATTCTTCTAGCTAAAATAAGCACTACTACAAAATGTGACATTTAAGTCGATATGTAAAGTCAATTTTTGGAAAAAATTGACTTATAATCAATTTAAAGTTAGTTCGGTGAAAAAATGACACTATACACGTGGATAACATCGGTTGACACGTAGAACCGACACTACGTCCTACCTATAGCGTCAGTTCTACGTGTCAACCGACGCTATATAAAATTACTCATTATTTTTTTTATTTTAACAGTTTTTAAAATTGAAATTACACAATACAATATTTTTTATTTTTTTGGTCAATTATTTTTTAAGATTTTATTTTAACTATTTAAAATTGAATTTGGATATATAGTATAATTTTTTCTTCTTTTTTTTAGTCAATTGGTTTTTAAAATTTTATAATTTATAAATTTTTGTGTATTTTTTGAATACTTTTATGTATATGTTTTTCATAAGTAGTTATCGAATTTGGATTGTGTGAAAAACACAATATAGAGAAGTTTTCAAAAAAAAAAAAAGGTTTATAGTTAAAATCTTAAAAAATAATTGACCAAAAAAATAAAAAAAATTGTATTGTTTAATTTCAATTTTAAAAACTGTTAAAATAAAAAAAAAATTAATGAGTAATTTTACGTAGCGTCGGTTTTACGTGTCAATCGACACTATCCATGTGTGTAGCATCGGTTCAACACGTCAACTGACGCTATTCACGTGTATTTTTCCTTTTGTCTTTTTTATTCTCCATCAAAAACATAATTTTTAATTTGCAGCACCCAAAAACTCAAAATCGAGCTTCACTTACTCTACTATTTCGTATTTTTCGGCCACCTACGACCACCATTTTCAACGTCATTTAGTGAGTTTTCTTCCTCTCCAAATTATCTTCCAGATCTCCTATATTTTTTTGAGCAAAATACTCAAATTTTTATACTCATTTTCTCACTTACATAACACCATTTCTTCTTCATTTCCTTCGTTTTGTCACTTCATTTACTATTGTAAATATTTTTATTAATCTTACGCATTTATTATTCACTTTGCGTTATTTCTTTGGATGATTTTCTAGGTGGGTCAGGAAAAATTAAATAATATCTGGATGTTGTGGGTTTAAGGGACTAATATTTACCGTGGATAAATTTATTTACATATAAATAATTATATTTTATTTAATAAAAGTAATACAATTTTAAAATGATTAAAATGATAAATTTTTGTATTATGTATGTTTTTGAATATATTCTAATAATTAGAAAATTCATATATAATAATACATGAAATATATTGATTGGATACATATTTAATATGTTTAATGTCATTAATAGAAAATGGACAAATCTTGGATGTCAAAGTGTCGAATTGAGCAGGACTACATTTTTTGGTGTTGAAAGTTTTTTGGAATTTTCTTGTAGAAATAATAATAATGAAATTAGTATGATTAAATGTCCATGTGTTAAATGTAAAAATGAGTGATTTCATGAAGTTGACGAGATTAAGTATTACCTTATCCGTAGTGGTATTCTTTTGAGTTATAAATATTGGTATTATCATGGAGAAAATATTGATAATACTCATGAGGAAGAGATAAATAAGAATGTGAGTGGATTATATACATCTTATCATAATGTACAGACAAAAAATATGTTTCATGGTGTTGAAGATGAACTACATGAGGATGATCCCGAAATCTTTAGAAAATTTCTAAAAGATGTCAAAAAATCGTTTTATCCAAAATGCAAGAAATACACTAAAATGTTAGGATTGGTTCATTTGTACAATGTGAAGGAAAAATATGGTTTTTCAGACAAGGGATTCATAGAATTACTAAATCTACTAATAGATATGTTTCCTGAGGGTATTGAATGGGCAGAACACATGGTTCAAATTATATCATCACAAGAAGATTCAAGAGAAGATTCTGATGATCTTGAATAACATATGACAACATAACGGTAATTTTTATAATGTGTTAATTTCTCTATTCTCGTGTCTGAAGTCCCTTGTTTGATAGATGTTTATGTGCTCATGAAATTAAGGGAATGAATTTTTTTATGGACCTATTTTTTGCCTAAACTTCATCTCATCTCTCTTACCTAGTTCCCTTATGACAACATCATAGTAGTCATTGGCCAGCCAAGTACAGGAAAACCACTAAGAACCATCATTCTAGTGTAATATCATGAATTCACAAAAAATAACTTATATATATTAAAAGATTAGTAGAAGAGATTACCACATTGACACTCGAGTGATATAATAATAACCTTATCCCTTCGAAATCATATTAGCACTGTATTAATCTTTTGTCTATAAATATGAAGCTATCTGGAATCAAGTTGGTATTTTTAATGCTATAATGAGCTCTAAATATGAAGTCAAATGTAAATTCTATTTGTTACTTGGGTTGGTTGAGTTTTGGTGCCCATAAACTTATGGAACAATTGTTTTTTCCCAACCAACTCAAGTAACAAATCGGAGTTACACTTGACTTCATATTTAGAACTCATTATAACATTAAAAATATCAGCTTGATTCCAGATAGCTTCATATTTATAGACAAAATATTAATACATTGCTAATATGATTTCAAAGAGATAATTATATCACTAGGGTGTCGGTGTGGTAATCTCTTCTACTAATCTTTTAACATATATAAGTTATTTTTTGTGAATTCATGATATTACATTCTTATTTTGAATTTAATTATGTATATTTCTTTGGTTGGAACAAGTGGGGCTATGATATGCATATTTTTGATGATTTACAAGAAGAATGGCAGAACATTTTATTCAAATTATAACATCAATAGAAGTATACGATGATCTTGAATAACACAGGGTAACACCATGGTAATATTTATAATGCTTTAATTTCTCCATTTATATGTCTCTGAAGTTTAGGCTGCTTGTTCGATGGATGTTTATGTGCTCATGTATTTAGGGAAATGAATTGTTATATGCATCAGCTATTTTTTGCCCAATTTCCTTGTCAATATGCTGGCGATTCTAGGCCAACCAAGCTTGCTCTCCTTGAAATAAAGTGAAAATATCACAAAATTAATGACACTTTGACGACATCATTTTATTTGTAATTTAAGTTAAATATATATGTATTGTATATAAATTAGTTTTTTATAATAAATTTAATTATCAAATAATTAATTATATTTAATTTTTAAATTATTTGTATTATTATTAAACTTTGTTAAAAAAATTTGGTTTTTTTCTGCTATATGTGATCGAATACAGGTTATTAGTAGAGTAGAATATGAGTAAAATATGTAATATATATATATTAAAGTCAATTCAACGCGTGAACTGACTTTAAATTTTAAGTGTTACAATTTAAAGTCAGTTTTTAACCGACTTTATTGCCCAGTTTTGTAGTAGTGAGGTAATTGGGACCTAGATGAGGAATGGATATATGAATCTGTGGAATCTTTTCCCAAGCTCTATACCATTTGGCCAAGTTGGCCTTATAAACATGAATTAAGAAAATTACACCACTAGAGTAGAAGACAACATGCTTAATTTAACACACAACTAAACACTCAATAGATACAAAAATAACAATCTACAAAACACATACTAGTGATTCTATGTCTCATAGGCTCCTGTCCAGATGGCAGCATGCATACAAAGAAAAATATAATAAAGATTCTGACACCTAGTACATTACCACAATAAGGTGATACAGACTCCTTAGATACTCACACCAAACTCTCATGCAGATAAAAGGCAGATTATACTAACACACAATCTGATCATGTACGACCACAAAGGAGTCTAAGAATTGATACACAATCATGTTAAGGAGATACTGACTCCTTAAGGACTCAACCAAAATAGGAAAACAATAGAGAGAAAACTCTTGATAGATAAGCATAGTTGTAGTAAAAAAAATAATGATAGACAGTACGAAGGAGAGTCAATATTCAATAATCAAATGCTGGTAATAAATAATAAAAGCTTTCTAATTAAAATTTAAAATTTAATATGTAGAAACATACACCATTTAAAATCTGGTTGTACTAACTATATATTAGGGTATGCATAACACATGAAATAATGAGGTAAACCCATACATAACCCCTATTTATGTGGTAACATCCTCAAGTTGTTTAAGGCAGCCACTTAGTAGCAAACAATCCACTAAATAATAAAATAGCTACAACTCTAAAAGAAGTGAAACCACCAATACCTATATCAGTTCAGACCTCTATCTAAACTACATGTTATTGCTCTTACTTGCTACTTCTACAATGACCTAGTTTGATTCATGAACTAACTCTTCTCCAAAGCCCACACCACCCAATATGGTATGGTCAATAACTACATATTAGTAACCAAAAGTGTAACAAGTCACACTCTTGAGAACTACCTCAAACTCAAACAACCTATCTCTTATTGCACATAGCAAGAGATATGAAAATGCAAAGCATTTAACTTAGCTCACTCTTACAAAGGAGTTCCTATAACATCAATAAAATATTTTTAAGCACTCATAGCTTAAGAATACTATTTTACTCTAGCTAGAAAATTTTATCTCGAGTACTTAGTACTCACAAACATGATTTTGCACACATAGTTACAAATCACTAATACTAAACAACACACAAGATACTAACGATCCAAAAATAAAAAATTGAGATGTCAAATCGATAAAGCTTTGCTACATACTTTATGGATAATGAAATCAAAGAAATAGGTATTTATAGAACTTAGTCAGCCACCTAGCCAGCCACTTCGCTATGGACCTCACCAATGACCTCACCGTGGGTGATTATGAAGGTGGTGGTAAGGTGCCAAAAAATTATCGATTAATTTCTATAAATACCCACACCCAATATGAAACAAAAATACGAACAAAAATATTGGTTCACTCATATGCTCGCTTGCCAAAACCCACAACACTCAACCTAGCATGCACACTATGAAAACCAATCCCGTGGTGTGTATAAACATGCTCGCATACAAAGTGTACCTAACTATATGTGTGTATGTATTACTAATCCGCAGTAACCAACCTTACACAAAGGAAGATCAAACATTGAATAAAAAAACAAACATTGTATTTTATACATGGGAAGCCAACTCACAAATACAGAGTATAATAGAACTTATAGAAAGTTGTATTCTTTCTGACATTATTCTCCCCCTCAGGAGAGATATTTTGGTAGTAGGGAATGTTTTCAAAGAATGTATCCTTTTTGAATAGGTGAATATCTAATAAAGATACATTTAATAACTTTTAGATAAAGTTTGTACCTATTTTGTGAATGGTGTTTAATAAAAGCAGTAAATCCAAACACTTTCAAAGACAAATGTGTCTATAAATAAGATGTGAAAACAAAGGATTGTAATCTTTTAAATGGTGTTTCAAAAGAGAGAATCTGACTAGGTATATGGTTGATAAGATATGAAGAAGTGAGAATAACATCTCCCCATACGCTTTTTAGCAAGTTTGATTTAAACATTAGAGCTCGACATACCTTGAGAAGGTGCCTATTCTTTCATTTATCTACCTCGTTTTATTGGAGTGTGTTAACACAAGAAATTTGGTGTATTATACAATATGTTCGAAGGTAATCTTACATAGTCTGATCGAAATATTCAATGCCATTATCAATGTGCAAGATTTATATGTGTGTTTTAAGCTGGGTTTGAATCATTGTATGAAAGCTAATGAAAACATTTCGAACCTTAGTTTTTTTATTTTAATATATATACCTAACAAACTCGGGTATGATCATCAATGAAGGTAATAATCATTTACTATGGGTTTTATTAGTGATATTAGGTGGATCCCATACATCACTATGAATTAGAATAAAGGGTTTTGGAGGTCTATAAGGTACCTTTGGAAAAGACGAGCGATGATATTTTGCAAATTCACAAACTTCACATTAAAAATTGAATGTTTTATTATTCGTAAACATATAATGAAAATTTTTATTTCAAATATTGAAAATTAGGATGTCTCATTCTATAATGCCAACATAAAATTTCAATACACATAGGGTTTGAAATAATATCACAAGTAACAATTTGACAACTTTCACTCATTTTAGCCTTATTAAAGTAGTATAGATCTTCACACTCTCTAGCACTGCCAATCATTATCCTAGATTATAGGTCTTGAAAGACACAGTAAGATGAAAAAAAAATAAGTGTTACACTGAGAAGATTTTATTAGCTGGCCAATGAAAATGAGACTACAAAATAAGTTGGGATTATGAAGTACATAATTAAGAGTTACAAAATTTGAAAGCTGAATGACTTTTCTAGCAACTAATAAGAAAGACCTATGTACAATTTTAACTTTAATATTTCTAATATAGGGTGAGTAAGTTGTAAATGAGTAATAGTCATCAGTCATATGTTCTGAAACTCTAGAATCAATAATTTGAGGCATTTTTGTTTGAGAAGTGGAAACAATGGAACTTAAATAGTTACCTTTGTAGGCTATTGAAATATTTGCTAATGACTATCTAGAAATTTTGAAAACTAAAAACAACTTGTAGTTGATCTAGCTATTTTGGATTGAAAGTTCCCCTTTTTTGGTGGTCTACTAATGTTTGATAACTTCGAGATCTATTTTTCCTTAGTTTTCAATCTATGATTTTTTCATGAATTTCCCAACAAGTTTCTTTAGTGTGATTGGCTTTTTGACAATGGTCATAAATTCATTATGAATTTAGGCCTGGCTTAGAGTTTGAATAGGGCTCATGGGTTGACTTACTCAAATTTCCATGGATCGGCCCACTATTTTTTTCATTAGGTCCAATTTCATTTTTAGCCCCATTAAGCCTAAATATTTCTTTTCCAAAAGCTAGCCCATTATTAGTTTTTCAGTTCCATTAAAGCCCAACCCAACTTCATATTTTCTTTGGCGATTTAGCCTATTTTGAACATAAATTAGATCATTTTGAGTAGACTTTAGTGTTGATTTCTTTGAATCTTGCCCAAGAGTAGCATGAGGCATAAGTGATGGTGATGGTGAGGCTCCTCCCAGCATCAACCACTGATATTGATCTTCCTATTTTATCTCGAAAAATAGTTCAAGAACTAAGAAATAATAGTAGGGGTTGACGATTGAAGGCTCTTTCTGAGACACCATCCAATTCTCTATTTAGCTTAACGAAAAACTCAAAGACTTGTTCATTCTTTAGCCTTTTCCAATATTGTACAATGTCCCATATGCATTCCTACTCTCAGCTCTGATTCCTTTTGATAGGAATAAAATTTTCCTATAAATTTTTTATACATCCTTCCAATTCATCACGAAACCTAGAGGAAATAATGTAAACAATACCTTGTCCCTATCTTTGAAGGTGTAGGGGAAACACCACATTCTGAGTTGATCTTTGGTGAGTACATTGAGGGGAATGTTTGGGTTGTATGGTAAAAGTCCTTAATGAAAGAAAGTGAATCTTCATTAGACAATCCATGGATATAAGGTAACATGAAAAAAATGAATGCTTCATAATTCATAGATCCTAACAACCTTATTTAAATGGATAGAGACAATTATAGTGTTAATTTCTAACCTTGCAAACTCCTTCATTGTGGTTTCTCCCATGTATATAGGTTCAAGTAAAAGGTTAAAGTCAAGTTCAGAATTATGCTCATTAAAAAGACCATGGGATGTAAAATCTAACTTACTTAACAATCTATGTGGTCTATTTATATTATTATTGAAAGGTGTGAGAGGGTACACTTAAAGACCTCCTACTTCACATATGCTAATTAAAATATAAATTAAATTCACTTGTTGAGTAGAAAATATAAAAAGATAAAATAAATATATAAATGCATAAAATGATAAATACTCTCACGTTTATTATGAAAAATACTTTAAATCATATCCATACAATGAAAGAACATCATTACATAAACTAAACTATGTCTCAAAGTTGGGAGAAGAACTTTGAAAAATTATAAAACTAAGAAACTAAAAAAGAGGAAAACTAAAAAGCTGAAGGATGGAAGGGATGATTATTTTGAAAAGGGAGTGGGTTTCTCTTATAGGTTTCTCTTATTTTGAAAAGGCATGAGCCAACCTATACCACATCTACTTGATTCGTAAGTCCCAAGTCGTGACAAACAAAAACCTACACCATGGCAAGCGTGTTGTTGCACTTTTAGAAACCCTTTTGTATTTCACCTCCTTACATTGGTTTGTAACACATTTAAAGCTTACATATGTTATTCTTTTATGTTTTATGGTTGTAATTGAGTGCTTCTAGATACTATTCTTTAAGTGTTTAACAGTTGAATCATTTTAAATCTATAAATATCATAATAACAATAAACATTCCTATTATTCTGAAAATATAAATTTGCAAAAATGATGATAAAATTATGCAAATAGAAATATATTTTAACATTTAAAGTGCATAAAATCACACTATATTTTAGTGCTTTTAAGCACTTATCAGTAAGCATGACTATTGTTAGAATATCCTAGAAACCATGTCACTTTTAGCTTCAAACTTGTCTAAATTCTCTCTTTCTCTGATAATATAGCACGTACTTCCAAACACACGAAAATGTTTCAAATTAGGCTTCTTTCCATGTATGAGCTCATAAGAAGACTAACACCTACTAGGTCTTAAGAAACAATGATTCCATGTGTAGCAAGAGGTGTTAAATACTTTTACTAAAAATGATTAGCCAAATTTTTGCTAGTTAGGATTACTTTAGCCATTTCTTGAATAACATTGTTCTTTCTCTCAACAATACCATTTTGTTGAGGGGTGTTTGGAGCGAAAAACTCATACTAAATACCTATATCATCACAAAAGAAAGTAAACTCTAAATTCTCAAACTTTTTACCATGATCACTTCTCATTTTAAAGATAGTTCCAATGGACTCAAACTTCTCATTTTGTAATTTAATACACAGAGTCTTAAACTTAGAAAATGCTTATGGTTTCTCTCTTAGAAGCATAACCCAGGTATATCTTGAGAAATTATCAACAACCACCAAGATATATTTTCTCCCACCAATACTAGTAGAACACATAAGACCTATCAAATCCATATAAATAAGTTCAAGAGGTCTCATTATGGAGAGATGTTGATTCTTCTTGTGTTGAATCTTACTTTGCTTTTCCAACTAACAGAGGCCACACACATGTTTAAGAAAAGTAGTGATGGTAGGAAGATTTCTAACAGTATTAAAGCTTGAGATTTTCTTCAAAAGTTTGTAGTTGACATGACCCAACCACTGATTCCAAAGCTCTTTTGTACTCAATCTGTTGCACACAACCTCATGAGGGTTACCAATACAATAGAAATTTTATTTTGATATAGTGCCCTTGACCATAATGTTACCCAAAATATCATACATAGTGAACTTCTTTTGAGTCAATTTGACAGAGTACTAGTTGTCACAGATTTGGCTAATACTAATAAGGTTAACCTTGAGACCTTCCACATAAAAAACATCTTTAAACTTAGGAATTTCAAAAGCACTAATGGATCCTTTTCCATAAATCAAAGCCTTATTTCCTTCACCAAAAGTGACAAACACATCATTAGCAAGTATTAAATTAATGAACGAGGACTTTTCTCTAGTAATATGACGTGAACAACCACTATCAAAGTAACAACATTTGAACGCTTAAGCCTTTAGATTTTTATGAACAACATTATAGTTTAGGTTCAGACCACCAGAAGTATTAACATGTGAGGACTTTAACTCCTAGAGAGGCACAATTGTTTCATTTTGTAAAACCAAAGCTTCGTTATTCAACTTTTTGACTCAACATTTTCTTGTCATAACAAGGAGACTCTTGATGAGTGCTTAAAAATACTAAATATTATATGATTTATTTGAAATTTAATGTCAAAAATAGATTTATATTGACATAATTTTATCATTATTTTAAAAAATCTATGTTTTTAGAATAATAGGTGTGGTTTACTGCTGTTCAAGATGTAAGGGGGTGAAATACAAAGAAAATTGGAGACAAACAAAACAACGTTGGCTACTATGATGAATAATGTGTTCTGTGGTACGAGTGTCTCGAATTGTAATTGAAACGCATACCAGATTGATGCAGGCCATAGTAGTGGAAAATGTGTGCCTCGATGCACAATCTCACTATCACTTTTCTCTCTTTTTTGTATCATTTTTACCTATATAAACCTCATTCCCTCGCTAATATGTACACCACCTTCAAACAACAAAAGTTTCTAACAATTCCCTCTAAATCATTATATTTTTTAGGTTATAGATTTCTTAGTTTAATGTAGTAGTTTTTTTATTCAATAAATAGTATAGACAGATAGATATGTTTGAAGGTTTTCTTGATACATGGTAGTACTAAAATTATGTACATTGAAAGATACAATTAAGGTATTAATTTAATTGTATTTTTTTATTTTTAAAATTAATTTTATGTAATGTTCTCAATACTATTTTAATAACTAATCATTTGTTAAATCTAAGCATGTATGGATGAATATTACCAAGGGATATTAGTTATAATATTATACTTACGAAATATTAACTTAGATAAATATTTTTATAAAATAAATTAAGTTGTTATTTATTCAAGATTTCTACAAAATTTATTACAAAAAATATATTGATAATATATTTTTGATAATACATTTAAAATATGAAAATTAGATTTATTATTTACTTAACTAGATCTGATTTAGAATAATATTTAATTTTAAAAAAGTTTTATAAATATTTACTATTGAAAAATATATTAACGACATATTTTTCATAATAAATTCAAAATTTAAAAGTTAGGTTTTAGATATATCAATCTCAAATCTAACTTTGACACCTTGGATAAAAGTTTGAATTTATATCCCCATAATAAGCATTAATTTAAATGGTTTGTTATTTTTTAAGAATAATGTATAATTTAATTATTATGAATTAACTGATCCCGTCGGTAGATTTTGATTAATATTGATTAACAACAAAATTGATTCCTATCAAAAGACTTTTTCATACAAAAAAAATGAGAATCAATAACCTTAATTTATATCTTCAATTACCTAACTAATTTTGACCAAGTATGATTACATAACTAATATATCTCATAAATTTTCTATTGAGTTTTAAAGGTTTATCCATTTGCTATATGTTGAATCAAATATATCTTTAAATTTATGTTATTAGTTTAGACTTTTCAAACCCAAACAATTGTGATAGTGTTTAGGTTTATTTTTAATCTTTAAGAGTTTGTTGAATTATTTAAAACCTCATAGTTTCTCTTTAGACTAACCTTGTAAATATATTTATCATTTCTTACAAAGTGATTTGTGCATTTACGAGCAATTTTAAAATACAAAATTTATGCACCAAATTTCTATGAGTGTTGGAGGTAGAGAAGAAACCAGATATGCTTGATACTAGAGAGAGAGAGAATCTTTGTACTTAATACATTAATTATGTAGTCATCATAAGAATCCTTAATAGAGGTAGTAGGATCCTAAACAGTAGCAATAGTAGAGGAGGAAGGAGTAAGAGTATCATTAAACTTTAACAACTTGTCAAAACAATTATTTCCAAGAGAACATTTTCGACTAAGGTCTCAAAATTCTTTGATTTTTCTCTCTGTATCGTAGTGTTGAAGATGAGTCTCTCCCATTTCATCTTTTTCTAACAAATATTTTTCAAGAAACATAACTTTAGTAATATCTGCATCAACACGAACCTAAAGATTATGCTTCACATTCATCCAACAGAGACTTAAGCTTGCAAGATACGAATATCTTTCTTCAGATTGGAGACAACATCAGAATTACTAGTAGAGGACTTAGGAAAGCTTTGAACTTTGCAAGCTTCTAAATTATTATCCTAAATAGACTTCTCAAGCTCAATGATGCGAACGAGACAGTTCTCATTATAATGAAGGATAATTTGAAGAGACTTGATGTGATTATCCAATCTCATCTTTAAGTTACCCACGTCCTTCTCACCTTCCAAAGTGAGATTGAAGAATTAACCAGAGAGGTCTAAATGCTCTATATCTTTTTCTTTCATATTGTTGTTAACTTTGGTCATAAACTTCTTCAACTTGAGATACTCATACACAAGTTGTTCATATGACTCTTGAAGAAAAAAATTTCATCATCAACAACATCAATCCAATAAGAGGTTCTAATATAGATGATCCTAGAGTGAGAAGCCATGAAAGAAGAACGATAAGAAGAAGTAATCATAGCTTTTTCTTGAGGAGACACAATTATCTGAGAGGAGTACCCATCATACTTTCTTTCCAAGAAGTCCTATGTTTCCTTAGACATACTAAACTTAGAAATCAAATTTGAGTCTTCAGCAATAACAAAATTGATAAGTAGTTGTAACCCTTGACAATTGAGATTACTAAGATGTAGCTCTTCATTGTTCCAATCAAAAATAGGCTTAGATTCAACAATACTAGTCTTTGAAATGTACATAACTACTTCCAATCGTTCTCAATCAAGGAACAAACATCATTATTTGATGATCTCAAATAAGAACACATGCAGGATCTCCAGTAAAAAAATTAGTAACCATAAAACTAAGGAGGTCCATTGACCAAACCTCTAACATCATCCATCATGAAAGATTAATGAAATTAAACACAAAGAAAGGAGGTAAGGGTCAACAATAAAGCGTTTAAGCTCAAAAAGGGTGCACTCTCTATGATGTCAATTGAAAGAGTATGAAATCAAGTACCCAACTAGGGTAAATAGATACTAACACTTTAAGGATTCTCCCCCACAAGCAACGAAACAAACAAAGATAAAGAATAAATACCATAAATAGGAAGCAATAAAAAAGCTACTCAGTCAGAAAATAAAGTATGCTATATTTAAAGTAAAAAAGCTTTCCAATCAGAGTCCAAGGCCTATATGTTAAAACATATACGATCAAGACTCAGGTTGTACTCATAACAAGGTAGATCATGCAAACATAATCATATAACAAGATAAACCCATATAGAATCCTTGTATATGTGGTAAAATCTTTGAGTTGTTTATGGAAAACATTCGACACCAAAAAATCCACTAAAAAATAAACATATACAACTTGATAGAAATATGAACTCCAATAACTCTATCAGTTGGGATTACACAGCCCCAATTATCTATTGTTGCCATCGTCTGCTAGCTTCACAACTACTTGATCCAACACACGAATCCGACTCTCCTCCAAAGCCAACACCACACTTTGCAATGTGATTGGATGCCAATGATCAGTAACGTGAACAACAAAGTGTACAAACAATGTGGGAAACACTTCAGCCACGATCACCCATAATCATTGTCTTAGAAACTCTTAATAATCACAAATGCATAGTATTTCCCAAACCTCACAAGTAAATTAGTCTTAAATACTCACAGCTTAAGAACGCTATTTTACTCTCACAATCACTAAGAGTGTGCCTAACTATGTTACCGAGTAATTTTTCATAAATACTCGTGAACGCAATAAAACAAAAACCACAACTCTCAACCTAGCATGCATACTAAGAAAACAACCTTGTAGTGTGTGTAAAACATGCTTGAGAAAAGTTTGCCTAACTATATGCGTGTATAAATTATTGATCATCAGTAACTAACCTTACATAGAAAAAGATAAATGCACTAAGTAAAATATACAAACTACATGTTTTGTACATAAAATCTCCGATAAGACTTGAAGGACTACAGTGCTTACATTTTTTATTTGCTAAACCTTGATTTGTAGTAGAAGTTAAGTTAAATAAGTGTTTTTTGAAAGATTGTAACTAGTAAACGTGTTTATCATAAAATTTGGCCAAAAATATAAGTTAAAACCAAAGGGCATAGGTTGTCATACCTTATCTTATACCTATTTTGAATAGAGTTCATATCTTCTGTCCGAAATTGTTTATCCCTTCTTTGTCACTTCAATAAAAAATCATGACATATATTAACCCTTTTACATTAAACAACTACGTTCCTTATCTATCAACCTCTTATACCTTTTCATTAATATCAAATATCTATTAGTTAGGAATAAAGATCAAATTTAGTTTATTTTTTCTTTATATTTTTCATATAAATTTGTATCTTTTTAATTAATAGATGTTCCAGGTTAATATAAAAGTTTAACAGGTTGATAGGTAAAAAGATAAGTTGATTGACATAAAAAAAAATAATACAAGTGATAATTTTTGATCGAAGAGACAAACAAAAGACAATTTAAAATCGAATATCTAGACATTTCTAGATAAGGGAGTTTGCACATTTGAACAGAATATCTGGACTCTTATAGAATAACATGTATCTAGACATAAGACATGTCATTCTATAAAAGTAAAATATACTCCAAAATTAAATATTATACATTTTTGTCTTTTTAAGAACATTAACATGACACTAATAAAGCTTAATTTCGATACTTGGACTTGATATGCAAAAACAAGCCATGAGAATCAACATTCTTGTTAGGAAATGATAACTCAAAACTTATTACTTTTAAGGAAAGTATAACTTAATCCTCTATCTACTAAATAAAAGACAATACAAGTCATTAATTTTAAAAAAATAATCGCAAAAATCTATTTTATAAATTAATAAATATGACATCCCAATTTCAAAATATACAAATATAATAACATAAATTCATTATATTTTATAAAAACAGCAAACTGTCTCAACTATTATGTATAAATCTAAATTATATTTTCATTAAAAATAACGACAACCTTTCACCCTCTACATTAACCACATTATTACACAAATATGTTCGAGTGCACTTGCTTATGATCACATAACAATTGGATTATCTATATATTAGGTATGTAAAGTTAGACCAACCCGCTCAATGAACCCCAACCTAATCTGATCTAACTCAAAGTCCAATTAGGCTTTAAAAAGGTCAACTTGACCCAAGTTAATTAATGTTAAATTCGAGTTTAAAGTCAAACATAAACATACATTTATACTATCAGCCAAACCCAAAGTGGAAGTATAAATTTTATAAAATATATTTACTTCTGACAATTTAATGACATTTTATAATGTTATATTACTCGAACTTGTACATTGATACAAGTCAATTCAAAGATTAAAAAAAATTAAACCCAAACCTACCCGAATCATATTTGTGCCAGGCTTTGAGCTTCCAACCTGACCAAGCCAGAATCCAAAGTTCGGATAGCCTGGCCCGCTTAAATTTACATATCTACTATGGAATATCAAAATTTAGTCACACAAATACTATTTAGAACGAAAAGTGACAGGCAAATGAAATTAAAATAACAAAAATAAAACTAATTAACAAGATGAAACCAAACTCAACTCAACACAATTAGGAACAATCGACATAAGAAATTCTTTAGAGCCCTGGAAAATGGCCCTAAGAAACTGGGATAGCTACTCGTAGTCATTTACAATGAATTCACATGTTCAAGTTTGGAAAATAATACAATAAATGCAAGTCAGAGAGAGGGAGAAGAAAGCCCAAAGAAAAAGAAAACACGTAGTTGGCATACTATTAAAACAATAATGGCTCAAGTAAAAATCTAAAGTCATAGTGACAATATCTTCTGACGTAAACTTGAAATTGTCAAATCTGCACCTCCGAAGCCATCTAGAGTGGCATTTGCTGAAGGGAACTCAGCTCTTGATGTTAAACTGCAAATATGGTGATTCAAAAGTAGAAAACATCAGTTCTATATATTTCCACACCCACACACCTTCTACGTACTCCACATACACAGAGTGGTAGATGTGGACATGACACAACATTCATGCTTATTGATATCTGAAATAAACATTGCTTTTCACCTCTAACTTCTCTCCATAATAGCTTTAGTCATTATGACAATTTCCAAAGCACAATAGTTGTTTTTGAAAATTTGCATGTTTTAATGCATATATTGTTTACCACGTTTTTTAGTTTTATATCTCAGATAAACTGAGAAAATTATGCTTGTGCTACATGAGCCCACACAGATGAATATAGAGAGCACCGGACTTGTAACATTTGAACTGTGGGGACGTGGGCTAAGTGAGCTTTATTAAGACTAGTAAA
This sequence comes from Hippophae gyantsensis, assembly GCA_030763125.1. NCBI lineage: Eukaryota > Viridiplantae > Streptophyta > Magnoliopsida > Rosales > Elaeagnaceae > Hippophae > Hippophae gyantsensis. The sequence goes on along the minus strand of CM061032.1, from coordinate 46,631,305 downwards.
AAACAGGACAAGTAGTGGGAACAGGAGAACAAAACAAACGACCAGCAGAATAGTCTAAAAGAAGCCTAACCTACTGCAACACTAACGCACAATCAGCAAACCAAGTAAGAAAAAAAGAAATAATCACCTCCTATTAACTCTCGTATTGAGATACAAAATATTGTATGTTGCTCCAGCTAGTAAGCTCGACAAAATGCATCCAGACTTTTACCCTTATAAGAAGCACTGAACGGGAATTCTTATTTTGCCATTTCAGTTTCCAATACAAGTAATTGACATCATTCGCATTACATAATATATTTGTACATTTTCATTAAAAAGGCATAAACTTTAGAGAATGGGATAATTGACATCAAAATTATACAATACCGGAGGCTACTGTTATAGTATTCTTTTAGGTGACGTTTGGTTCACATAATGGAATCGGAATCAGAATGGGAATGAGAATGGAATGGAATGAAAAGGAAACAATGTTGTTTGGTTTGACCATTGGAATCAAAGAAGGAATCAATATTACAATGTTTGAATAATATTATTTAATTATTATTTTTTCATCAGACAAAATACATTATTGAAATTATTATTTTTCTAAATAATTATTACTTAAAAAGAAAATATATTTTTAAAATTATTATTTTTCTAAATAGGGTTTAGGGTTTTGAGATTTGAGGTTTGAGATTTGGGATTTAGGATTTGGGATTTAGGGTTTAGGGCTATATTTGTGGGTTAAGGTTTAGGGTTAAAATTATTATTTTTCTAAATAGGGTTTAAGGTTTTAGGATTTTGGATTTTGGATTTAAGATTTTAGGATTTTGGGATTTAGGATTTAAGTTTAAGGTTATATTTAGGGTGGAGTAAAATTGGAAAAAAAATTTAAGATGAGAATGAAATCATGATTCCTAAAGGGAGAGAAGGAATTGTGATTCCTTCTCCTTTAAAAATCGATTCCATTCCTGACTCATTTTTTAACCCAACCAAACACAACATTAATATTGTTTATTTAGTATCTTGTCCTTTAATTTGTTGTGCCGTGTTTTATTTAGTATTTTATACTTTGTTTTAACTAGCATTAGTCTAGTGAGGTGACATTTTTATGTCTTTTAGTGTAATAAACTTTCTTTAAAAAGGAAAGTTAATGGAGCGGATATGTCGACAATGATTTGTAAAAGCTGAAAGCTATTTTGAGAGACTTGGGTCTCAAGTTTTAATGGAAATACAAAGAATGCTTCAATTTCTAATTTGATTTTATTTTCAGATTAAATTTTCAACACTAATTGGTATCAGAGCTCCACATTGCTTCCTTAAGATGAGATTGTCAAAGACCCAAAAGAGTGATTCACACAAAGGGATGAAGAACCCCAAGCGACAGCTCTTCTTCAATTACTGCAATAATTTATGCAGAAAACAGAAGCTCACCATCACTCGTTTATGGAAGAAATCCGCACCTCAATGGCTCAGCTGCGTAACGACCTTGTAAGTGAGTTTCAAACTCAACTCTCAGATGTCATTAAACAGCTTCCTCCTATTCCTTTTTCATTTCATATTTCAGCTAACCCAGATCACCATAGCCAGCCAAGCTCTGACCACCATACCCAAATGAACTCGAGACCCTCACATAGCACCAATTCCACTTGTCCAATCATAGACTTGAAGCCCACCCATCATCCAAGGCCCAGAACACCCATCACCCATAGCCCACTTGTCCCAGCCACCCAAGGCCTAGAATACCCATAGCCCACTCACCCCAACCCAACATCACCTATGCTGAATGAGACCTTTCCAACATCCACCCTCCATCAAGTCGGCGCCACCCTCTCCTACCAGCCCATGAGCACTCACACCACCACCCAGCACATCACTACCACCTTTCTGATTTCTTCAGCAACCATCCCCCTCCAGCCAATCGCTACCCACCAAATGCATATATCCTACAACCACCCACCCAGTTTGCTGAATATAGCAGCCACCGCAACCCATCCCCCTGTTGCAGCCCTCAGACCCACACCCATTCTTACCCAATAACCTGAACTGCTGATTTTGAAACCAACCAGCAAACACCCACACCTTTCCATTGTCAAACCCCTGAATTTTCAAATTATCACACTAAGAATGACAGTCTGTTATCGAGCACAAATGAACATTTCAGAATTTTCTGTTGATAATTTTTTAAAATACCTGATGAAAAATACATTAAAATGGTGGCATATAAACTCAAAGGAGGTGCGAGTGCCTAGTTGGATAGAACTCAGATCACATGCAAGAGACATGGAGAGTTGCCCATTACTTCATGGTCAAGGATGAAATGACTCATGTACTAGCAGTTTTTAGCTTTCAACTACGTTCAGACACTGTATAAGCAGTATCATAATTGTCAACAAGGCAATAAGAGTATTGCTGAATAGTTGATGAATTTCAAGAGCTATGGGCTTGAAATGATCTCAATGAGTGAATCCCAGGAGGTTCTGAGGTTTGCTACCGGACTAAGGGAACCAATTAGAAGAAAGGTTGATGTACGAAATGTTATGAAATTTTCAGATGTTGTTACTTTGACTCTCCGATATGAGGCCCAACTTTTAAGGTTTTCCAAAAGTAGCTTTCCTAAGAAATCCTCATCACCAGAATTTCAAAATTTCAAGTCCAATTCACCTTCTAAAGAACCACCTGTTTCTACCCCCAGTAGCCAAGATTTGACACTTCTTTACAGTTCAATACCACACGTTATCCACAAATACATGGACAAGCTGAAGTTGTCAATAGGAAACTGGGAAATATGCTTCCATGTATATTTGGTTGTAAACCTACACATTGGGACTTAGCACTAACTTAGGCAAAATTTGCATTTAATGGGATGGTAAATAGATCCTCTGGGAAAACTCCATTTGAAGTGGTTTATACTCAGATATCCAATTTTACAGCTGATCTCACTGAACTACCCTTATTTAAGAGTATTGCAGCCTTAAAGACTGCTGATGAAATTCAACAAATGGATGCTGAGGTGAAGCAACACTTGGAGTATTCTAATTCCAAGTACAATGGACATGCTAACCAAAAAAAAAAAAAAAGAGCTCAGCAGTTTTCTGTTGGAGATCTGGTAATGTTCCACAGAAGTAAAGGAAGGACTCTTGTAGGTAGCTACTCTAAGTTACAGGACAGGAAACTGGGTCATTTCAGGGTGTCTCACAAAGTTGGGAATAATGCATGTGTTCGAACTTCCAGAACAGCTTCACATCTCGTCAACTTTTAATGTGGCAGACCTCTATCCTAATTTTCCTCCTGACAGTGGTATCTGTTACCTGGAAGACTCAAGAGAGTCTTCATATCCAGAGGGGCAATTGATGCATGAGGTCCACATATCCTCTATAGTACTATTTTACTATTGTTTATTTAGTGTCTTGTCCTAGTGAGGTGGCATTTTTATTTGTCTTAGTGTAACAAACTTTCTTTAGAAAGGAAAGTTAGTGAAGTGGAGAAGTACAGTGATTTGAAAAAGCTGAAAGCTATTTTTAGAGACTTGAGTCTCAAATTTTAATAGAAATACCTCAAGATTGAATCAAAGTGTTTCAATTCCTAATCTGATTTTATTTTCAGATTGAAGTGTCTACACTATTACCTGCTTCTTAGAACAACACATGGCATCCCTACTTGCTGAGCTCCATCTACTCCAGCTTGGCTTCCAGCAATGAGGACACAATTGTTGACAGGTAACCTTACACTCTCTGCCCCTGCATGCAGTGCAGCTACAATCTTCCCTAAGCTGGATAATTCTCAACATATTAGATCAATTTTTATCACAAATAGAAAAGAAAAAGAAGAAATCAAGAATCTAAAACAGAAACTATATTAAAAAAAATGTTTAAAAAAAAGATAGGAGAAACTACATAGTAATTCAAAAATTGTGTCTGCCCAAAGAGTCCTATTATATATTAGTAGCTATATATCAACACCTAAACAGATTCTATATGTGCTCATCAAATCCCAATCTATAACCTTCCTAATAATCCTAATACAAGAATTGCAAGTAGAAAACACATTCTAAACATTGTCAAAATCCGACTGCACTTGCAGAAGCCTTGACAAAAGCAACGCAATTCACATGTGTTTTCGTTAAGTTATTCTTTCAGCTTCATTATCGGAACTTTATACTGCAAATGGAAATAATAGAAAAACTTCAGTTCCTTTCCTTTTCAGAAAATGCATTTAATACTCACCAAAATATCTTTTCTATTACTGATTATCACCATGCATGAGTTGCTGTGAGAGAAAATAATGTGATTATTGATTATCTTAGATGAAATACATGGGAGCATAAACCCAGCCCCAATAATCAGGATAGCCAAAGGGAACAATATTGGGCTTGAGATCAAACTTTTGAGAGAGAAAAAAAGAAAAAAGAAAAAAAAAGAGAGAGAGAACGGTTTCTTTTTTTTTTTGGAGGGGGAGGAGGAGGGAGACGGTAACCTCTTTGAAGAGCCAGTTTCCACACTCAACTTCAGTACAGATGCAACACCCTCTGCTATCCTTTGTTTCTCAGCAGAAACTGAACCGGAAATTAAGAATACATTCTTTAGTTAGAACAATATATAAAATGAGAGTTTTATTGCTAAGTACATAATGTGAAAATAATGTATAAAGGCCTGATTTGCAAGACAATATTACCATCTAAACTGGAATTATTCAGTACTGATTTTGTGGTTATTTGTTTCACAAAATGAGCAAGCTCCAATAGTAATTATTCATAAGTTTCTCGTCATATTCTCAACTCTATACAAAGTTGCACATATAGACATGAGTGGACAATTAAGAAGAGAGAGTGAGGGTAAGAGGGAGGGGAAAAAAATAAGATGAGGATAAGCTGTAGCTTTTTATTATTTTGATACATCCGTGTAAATCCCTGATTTTCAGGAATTAATTGGTCATATTCTATAGCTGTGTAGTTGTATATTCTATATATTCCTAACTTCTATTTGCTTTTAAGATTTAAAAATTTCATAGGTTTTTCCTCCCAAAAAAATGCTTCACGGTCTTAGAGCCAAAACCAAAGCTAACCATATTCAAATGGTAAACTGGTAAAGTACACAATAGATACTGAAAAAAGATGGGTCGGTCTCGGTTGTCTACCTAACCTGAAAATGTAATTCCCCCTCCACAAGTAAGCATCTCAGATGCAAGTTGAACGACCACAATCACAAAGGAAAGTCCCAATCTGTCAAGATGTTCGTACATCATAAAGGCAAGGTGATGAGTGCTCAAAAAGCACTAAAATAACCATGATTTTATGCACATTAATTGATTAAAAATATATATATTTATATGTTTTATCATATATTTATATAAATTTGTCTTTTTCGGAATCACGGGTATTTTTATTGTTTTTCAGGTTAAAAACGCAACTTAAAAACTCAAAGAGGAATACTGGAAGCAATACATCACAAATATATTAATAAATAAATGGGGAAAGGTCAACAAATATGGAAAAATTGGACAAAATGGGTCAAAAAAGACAAAAATGTCAGAAAGGAGAAAATCGCGCCGCCGTGCCGCCGCGCCCCAACGCCCAGCTCCGCCCACTGTTCATCCGCGCGCACTGTTCATCCGTGGGCACTGTTCATCCACGGGAACTGTTCATCCGCTACAGCAGTCAGCCGCTTCGCCATACGTCAAGCGCTATCAAATGACGTCAGCAATCACTAATCCGCGTTTTTACATTTTTTTTCTCTACTTTTTCTCTCCATCCTCACCTATAAATACCCCCCTTCCCTTAACTTCAAAACACACTTCTCTCTTCTTTCTTTCTCTCTTTTCTTAGATTTTTAGGTTTTTTTTGTTTTTCTTAGTTTTTAGTTAATTTCTCTTAGTTTTAGAGTTCTTCACTTTTTGGGAAGAACTAGTTATGTTTTTGTAATATATTAGCTTTTGATTCAATAAATGAGAGTGCAAATTCCACTTGGAGGTTTTTCAAGAATCGGGAATAGCATCAAGTTACTGTAAGGATTTTATTTTCTTTACAAATATTTTTTTATGCTTTATTCTTACATGTTATATTTAATTTGTCCGTGATTAAATTTAACTCACTGGTAGCTTATAAACATGATGTAATAATAACGTTGTTATGCTTTGCGAAATATTAAATAGATAAAAATCTCTAAAATGAATTGATTTTATTTTTATTCAAGATTTTATATTAAAAATGTTAGAGAGAAATATATTATTTTTCATTACAAACTTAAATCAAAATTAGATTTTAAGGTTTAGTTATCCTGTCTAATTTATAGTGCTCTTTTATTTGTTGGTACAATCGCCCGATAGTTAGAGTGAAGCTCTATTTCAAAAGTTTTTATAAGAATTATTATCTCAAAAATGTATTAATGACATGTTTTCGTAGTGGTTTTAAAACTTGAAAGTTAGTAATTTGATAACTAAATTCTTAGGTTTAATTTGGACACCTTGAATAAAGTTTAAATCGTCTAACCCCACCAAAGGCTGGCATTTAAATGGTTGATTTTCAATCTCTTAGAAAAAGAAATTAATTTAATTAACCAAATTAGTTATCAACCCCACCCATAGGTGTTAATTGATTTGTTTAGTTAACAAAGAATATCTAACTCCACTAAAGGTGGTATTCATATAAAAAAGAGAGAATCAATAAATATCAATTCATATCTTTAATAACCTAATTAATATGAAATGACATAATTAACTTAATTATTATATCCATAAATAGTACAGGATTATAAATGATAAAATTTGCATAAATGTTTATTGAATCTATGTTTATTTTTATGTCAGTAGATTAAAAACACAAAACCCAAAATATCGTGACAGGATGTTTAGGATTTAATTTCGTTTTTAAAAGTTTGAATAATAAATTAAAAACCACATACATTCCTTCCTTAGATCGACCTTGGGAGTATACTTATCATTTTCTACGAAATGATTCGTGCACTTGCGAGAGTTTTATAAATACATAAAACCAAAGTAACGGCAAGATCGGCGAAGTCGGTTCTGCCCTATCAGTGATCCCAAATGACAACCTAAAGAATGGACTAATTAGCTAATATTTGGTTTATACATCATCCAACCCATGTGATCAAACCTATGTTAATACTTCTAATCTTAAAGGCTACATTAGTCTAATAATTGTACCTATGTCTTACAATGTGTCCTAGGTTTTGCACCTAGGGAAGACATATTTGACCATATAGACATGGCTTGAAGTATAAATATGTGGGGGTTGAAGCCATTTGGGGACTTTTCAACCCTTATATATTGCAACCCCATCACTTATTTTCCATCATTAAGAGTCCAAAGGAAACTCTAAAGATATGTATTTATTATTATTATTACTACGTAAATATTTGTATTTATTACCCTTCCTTAATTAGGATTAACATATATGTATAAATACCCTATTAGGATTAATAAAAATATATGAATTTTTTTCCTATTCCAAACTTAATTTGGTATCAGAGGAAGAAAAGTAGTTTTTTTTTTAGGGGAGGGGGTTGGATCTACAAGCCGCCATAAAAATCTACCAGTCGACGTAACTGTTCCTGTGCCGTTGGAAAGGCTTCCATCATCTCTACCCTTCTTTCGATCGTGCCTTTTTTTACCAACTTCACTGGTTTTTTGCTGCGATTCAAGTTTTTTTTATTGCCACCGTCATTGCTTTATACCAAGCTCCAGTCGACGCCATTGCTGCCTTTGCTACGGGTAGTTTGTTTTTCCCTTTCCATTCCATCTCCCTTTTATACAAATAATACAATACATTATACTATTACTTATATTCTAATATATAATACTACTTATTACTAATATATAATATAATATGTTATTCTATTATAATATTAGTTATATAAATCTTTTAATATAATATGATCTGGTCTAGCACATTATTTATATATATATATATATATATATATATATATATATATATATATATAAAAGAAAAAAAAATAGACTGTACTATTTTATTGTCACAATTATGTTTAAGGATCAAATAAATACTCGGACTTTGTCCAAAAGTAAAATTATTGCTACTACCATACATGATAATTTATCATCTATCAATATTAAATTGGATAGTACTATCATATTTGGTGAAAGATTTTGGAAATGCATATTGTTGGTAGGAAAAACAAAATTATATCATAGGCAGAAAAGTTGCCCCAAAAGATGATGATTCAACTTATGTATGATAAATGTGAAGCTAAAGACGTCTTAGTAAAATCATAGCTCATCAAAAGATGATGATTCAACTTATGATAAATGTGAAGCTAAAGACGTCTTAGTAAAATCATAGCTCATCAACTCTATGACAGACAAGTTGATGTCTCATTTTGTTAGTATGGAACTACAAAAGAGGTGTGGGATGCAATGAGAAAGAGTTACCTAATCGTTTCTGACTCTTCACAAATGTACAAGTTCATGAAGAGGTCCTTTCAACTTTACAATGAAATGAACTATCTTAACAGAGTCGAATTATCACAGGCTTGATGATATAACATGTGCTATTGATATTAAGAAACTAAAGAAACGTATTGTTAGGAATCGTATTTATATGTTTTTGACTAGTTTAAATCGAAATTTGGATTAAGTTAACAATCATGTTTTGGCTATCCTTCCTTTACCAAGCCTAGCCTATTCTTAGGTCTACCGTGAAATATAGAGGTAGCTCACGATGAACATTGAGGACCACCCTGAACCATCAACTTTTATTGTTCAAAGAAATAGGCCATGTTTAGATCTTCCATCTAAGGACTCAGGATCTCATTTTGCACCTATTGCAATTATTCCAATCATACTATTGATATTTGTTAAAAGAAACATGACTATCCAAGATGGTACAAACTTAAAGCGAACTGAGCGACTAAAGAAATATTCTCATGTTGTTACGTCTACCTCAGGTTTCTCAAGTAACAACCCAATGAGGTAATTTTAGTTCCGTATTTATTTCTTCTTCTGACACTTGGTTTATTGATTAAGGAGTCACTAATCATATGACTAGTAACCCCTCTTTTTTTGATGTTTTTGATTCTTTAACTTCTCATGTTAAGCCTGTTCAAGCTGCCAATAGGACACCAATGTCAATCTTAGGAGCTAGAACTGTCTCACTATCACCAATTTTTTCCATGAATTCTATTTTATTAGCATCTACTCTTAAGAATACCCTTTCGTTAATTAGTCAACTCATTAACAATATTATTTCCTCTATAACCTTCTATTCTACTTACTGTGTACTTCAAAACAATCAAACAAAGATGATTAGCATTGGTAGAGAGAGAAGTCTTTATTACTTAGAGAAGAGTTATGGCAATCCTAGTTGTGGCTTTTAAGTGGATAGAGAAAGTCATAAAACAAGAATTATGTTATGGCACTATCGTCTAAGACATTCATCGTTTACTTATTTGAAAAAGTTTGTTTCCTAAACTTTTATCTAATATTTTGTATCCAGTTTAATTTATTAACAATACATCTTTACAAAAAAAATTGGGCTAGTTTCAAAATTAGTTCTCATAAAAGTTTTGTTCCATTTCTTTGTGTTTATACTAATGTATCGGTTTCTTTTTCTACTCCTACTACCTCTGGTCATAAGCATTTTGTTTTCTTTATTGATTATTACACTTGAGTCACTTGAATCTTTTTGTTGAAATCTATGGGAGGTGTTACTCATATCATCCCTTAAATTCATAAAATGATTATTACACAATTTCATATATCAATTAAGGTTTTTCATTTTGATAAAGGTCATGAGTTCGTGAATCAGTTTCTTACATTTTAAAAAAAAAATCATGACATTATTCATCAAACACGTGCTTATACACCATAACAGAATGGCGTAACAGAGTATAAGAACTGTCACCTTCTTGAGGTGAGGTGTGTCATGTTCTACTATACATGTTCCTAAACGTTTCTGGACTGAGGTTGTCATGACTATTGTTTTACTTATAAATCAAATGCCTACTAGTATTCTTGACTATCATATTCCTTTGAAGAGATTATCTCTTTTTAACACTTTATCCTCTGCACTTAATATTTGTCCTAAAGTGTTTGTTAATATTTGTTATGTTGTGTCCATGCAACTCATAGAGACAAATTCGATTCACGTGCTCTTAAATGTATTTTTTTATGGATACTCTTAACACATAAAAGGGGTATGAATGTTTTCATCCACCTATCCATAAATATTTTGTGTCCATAGATGTTCAGTTCTGTGAACATGAGTCTTATTTCTCCAACGATGTCTCTTTGACTCCCCTATATAGGGAGTTAAAAGTAAGGAAGAGGAAAAATTATGATTGGAGGAAAAAAAGTTGTGAATTTATGGAGGGAGAACTCTTCTCCTTAGAGAGAACCAAACCTGAAAAAGAGAAACCAATTAATGAGTTGAGGAACCTCATATGTTCCACCTGCAATTTAGTAGGAGAAATAAGGACGTTATTGCTATGGCCCCACCTTCAAACTTAGATGCTCTTTTTGATGATATTACTATGTCTTCAAATGAATCTTTCGAGATTGACGATGAGGTATATGTTCATCCTTTAGCTTCTACTAATGATATACTGGCTTCTGACATACCTTATGACCTTGTATTGTCAGCACCTATTATCTTAAATGTAATGGACGATGATCAAGGTAAGAGATATCCTCTTAGAACTCATAAATAGCCTGATAAATTGGGTTTTTCTAAACATTCATCTAATATTGTTCATCCTGTATCTGACTTTATTTCTTCTCACCGTTTGTCTAAAACTCACCTAGCTTTTGCACTTCCGGTTTCTTCTGTACCTATCCCAAGTCATTTTCAAGAGGCTCTTCAAGATCCTAAGCGGAAACAGTTATGTTAGAAGAAATAATTCGACCCAAATGGGTCGAATTACTAACAAGGAAGAAGATTGTGTGTTGTAAATGGATATTCAATATCAAGTTTCATTCTGATGAACACAAGGTAGAATTAAGGCCAGAATAGTGGCCAAGGGATATGATATGCTCAAACTTATACAATTGACTATCAGGAGACATTTATTCTGATGGCCAAGAAGACTACTATTCAAGTTATATTTTCTATTTATGCAAATTTAGGTTGATTATTACTTCAACTCAATGTAAATAATGCATTTCTCTATAAAGATCTATCAAAGGAGGTGCATATGGATCATCCTTCTAGTTTTCCAACTAAAGATGGGAGGGTGTGTAGGTTGAAGAAAGCTTTGTACTAGTTGAAACAGTCACCCAAGACATGGTTTGACAAGTTGAGTCAATCAATGAAGGAATATGGTTTTAAACAAGCCTAATCAAATTACTCATTTTTATAAAAGAAATGTTGATGATATTACCATTTGGTTTATATTGATATATGTAGAAATGCTAGTGAGATGGAAAGATTATGCAATTAGTCGGCCAAAAAAATTGAAATGAAGGATCTAAAAATCTGATATATTTCTTAAGTATTAAAGTTTTTGAATCTAAGCAAGGATTCTCTCTCTCTCAATGAAAATACATACTAGATCTCTTAATTGAAACTAGTAATTTTGCTTGTACTCCTATAGACATCTATTGAGATGAATCATGGTTTAGCTAATTATCGTGACCATATTCCAACTAATAAGGAGAGATCAAAGATTAGTAGGAAAATTAACTTATTTGACTCATTCTTAGCCTGATTTATCTCATGCTGCAAGTGTGATAAGTCAATTCGTGCATACTTCGAGTGACCGACACATGAAAGCTATAAACCGAATTTTGGCCTATTTGAAGTCCTCCCCAGGCAAGGATATATTGTTCTCGAAACATGGACATCTAGACATTACGAGTTACACTGATTCTAACTTTGCAGGTTCCAAGATGGATAGAAAGTCTACTTCAAGGTATCTTCCTTTTATAGAAAGAAATTTGGTAACATGAAGTAAAAAGCAGAATGTGATATCGTTGTCCAGTGCAGATGCCATGTACTGCACTCTTCATCATGGCATTATGGAGATTTCTTGGTTAAAGATTTTGTTGAGTAAACTCGATTTTGATCCTAAGAAGTCTATGACTTTATTCTGTGATAATAATACAACAATTGAAATTGCCAATAATCCAGTGTAACATGACCAAACTAAACACATTGAACATGACAGAAACTATGTCAAAGACAATTTTGATGCTAGCATCATTAAAGTCCCATACATTAAGACTGTTGATTAATTAGCTGACATTATGACGCATGTTGTTACAGAAAGTTCCTTCCATACATCACTATCCAAGTTAGGCATGTATGCTCCAACTTGAGGAAGAGAATTGAAATGATACATATATTCTAGAGATATGTATTTATTATTATTATTATTTTGTAAATATTTATATTTATTGTATTTATTGTCCCTTAAATAGGATTAACATATATGTATAAATACCCTATTAGGGTTCATGAAAATATATGAAAACTCTTCCCATTCCAAACTTAAGATTGATGTATAAAAACAATGTTGTCCCTTCTTCCAATAGCTTAAGCTTTTAGGAGAGTTAATTTCCCAACAACTTCTAACATAGTATCAGAGCTGGAAGTCTTATGTTCGAGACCTAGTAACCCCAACTATTGAATTATAAATGTTTGGCCTACATGGCGCGTAAAGCCAATATTTATACGGAGTGATAGATATATATAAAAGTAATGTTAGCCCTTTTCCTAATATCTTAAGTTTTTGAGAGTTGATTTTCCAACTTTTAACAATTTCCACACTTGGAATCCTTTTTGGCAGCAACTAAGGTTGATTGTCCTAAGTTCAATCTTAAATATAAACAGATTGAAGAACAAGAGGGGGCTTTTAGGTTTATGTTCGGGTTAAATAATAACCTAGATGAAGTCTAAAACCACTTCTATCTATTCGAGAGGTTTTTCAAAGGTGAGAAGAGAGGATAGTAGGAAGATCATGATGTTAGGAGGTCAAATAACTTCAAATGAAGGGTCTTTCCATGCTTCCAAAGCTCCAACATCCTAGGACCCAATAACTATCAATTTTTTGAATTCCAAAAAGAGATGCAACAAGATTAAAGAAACCAATAGTGAAGAAAGTAACCACTTAGTAAATTGGGAGATATACAAAGACAAAAAAAAGGGATTAAGCAATAGAAATATCATTACAAGAAACAAAGCATTGTTAGGAAAGTGGCTTTGGTGATTCCCGCTCGAGTAAAATTCTATTTGTAATAAAGTTTTTAGAAGTATGGGTTGAATAAGAATGAGTAGAATGCGGATTATGGTTTGCAAGGTGGTGGTCGCAATCCTTAGATGGAAATTGCTAAATAATTTAATTTCTTTTTTAATTAGAGTTGCAAGTTGGGGAATGACGTTAAAATTTGATAATGGGAAGATTCTTGGTTGGATGTAAATTATATTCAACAAGATATCTTATGTTATATAATACATCTAGATAAAAATATACTAATAAGCATGTTGTTTTCACTAGAGGGTTGTAATCTCAGAGTTAGAAGAAACTTAAGTGATTGGAAAGTTGATGATTTTATAAGTTTGATGTTAGGATTGAAATGAATAACTATCATAATCAATAGTAGTGATACAAAGACATAGATTAATGTGTCATATGGTAGTTTTTTAAGTAAATCTTACTTTGAGCTTGTGTATGATCCCATTATACGACTTTGATCACTATGCTTCAACGTGGAAGTGCCCTAATCTAAGTAAGGTCAAGGTGTAGCATCTAATTGTTCTTAGTAAGGTTAACACAATGGATCTAATACAATCAAAGTTTTCAAAGCTTTTCTTTTCTCTTAATTGATGTGTGCTTTACAAGAAAAGTTCAAACGACATTGATCAATTATTTCAACATAACTCAATTGCACACAATATTTGGACAAGCTACAAAGTAACAGAGGTATCAATAGGCCATTCCAATTTTCCATCGGAAAAAATTAATATGCATGTGAGTGGTCTGAAAGCTAATAAGGCCATAATTTCGTGAAGCTATAAGATTGGAGCAATTCTTTGAGTTTATGAGTTAAAAGGAATAGTAGAATTTTGTAGGATACTAAAAATGATAGCAATCTATTATGAAAGAGTTTTACTTTTGGCTTTATCATGGGCTTCAATATCAAGTGATTTTAAAGATTATTCTTAGAGTTGGTATATCCTAAGAACATGTGATGGGGTTTGTAAAAAATAGGCCATCTTATAGTTAATTTTTTTTTAGTAGATTTATTGCCAACATTTTCTGTTTTCGTAACTATTTTTATATGTAATATATTATGATGTTTCTAACCAACTTGATCCAAATTTATCCGAGCCACAAATCCCCATTCAAATTTGTTGCTAGGTTCACCCAAACCTATGGCATTAACTAGTAGGAAACATTTGTTCCAATAACTAAACTCAATATTATCTATGCATGTTATCCTTTGTTTCTAACTATGACTGGCCACTCTAACTAGATGTGAAAAGCACATTCCTTAAAGGTGATTTAAAGATGAAGTATATATGAAGATTCCTCTGGATTTAAAACAGTTGTTAACATCCATGTTTTTGGATAATAAGTCAACTTTTAGTATAAAATTTAAGAGTATACAAAACATTAACATACTTGTTTTTCAAGAGCCGCATCTAAACCTTCCAACCCTTACCCTCGGTGATGTGTGGGGTCCTCCATTATTCCCAATTTACACAAAATAAGTTATTTGTTATCTTTATTGATGATTATACCCGAATTTATTAGGTTTATTTGTTAAAAGACAAATCCAAATAATCTACACTTATAATGGCATTGAATATTCAAATCATGTCCTAGCTGAGTTCTTTCTTTAGAAATACCTTTCAAAAATTATCACACTTCTTTACTATATCTCATCTCCAGCCTAATCCATCTCTGAAAGTGTTTGGTAACACTAAATTTGTTTAGGACTATTCCAAAAAAATTCTGAATTTGATAGAAAAATGTCATTAAATGTGTCTTTACTGGGTACTCTCCTACTGAAAAAGGCTTCAAATGTTATGATCCCTATAACAGAAGATTTTTTGTCAATCTCGATGTTAAATTCTTTGAAAACATTTCCTACTATCAAAAGTCCTCTCCTCAAGGGAAGTATGGTGTAAATGAAGATAGAAATTTTGGTCAATACTTTAATCTCACCCTTGATCATAATCAGAGTAAGAAGTTCCACAACCTATGGAGAATCCGAGTTAAACACATCTTCCTATACTACTTTGTCATTTATAGTAACTAACTTAACATGGGGAGATACAAAAAAAAACAACAAAGAGACAATTACTTACTCACAGAGATCAAAGGTAAAAGGTAAGAAAAACTTTACACTTAAAGCACCAAAAGAATTAGAACTGATAATAGATCCAGATATCCATGAGACAACATTGAATTCAAGTAACTCTAAATCCCTCAAGTCTCCTGAGTTACCTATTGCTCTTAAAAAACAAACACGATCTTGTACTCTCTCCATCACATATCTAGATTTGTTTCATATACTATCTTCTAGATTTCGTGCCTTTACATCTAACTATGTTAGTACCAAAATTCCAAAAAATATCCATGAGGTCTTGAAAATCCCAAAATGAAAAATTATTGAAAAAATAAAGGCACTCCAAAAAAAGGAACATTAGATGTAACATAACTATCAAAATAAAAGATTCCAATTGGATGTAAATGAATCTTCATAGTAAAATATAAAATTGATGGGATGATAGAATGATACAAAACTCGCCTGATTACAAAATAGTTTACAAAAACCTATGGAATTGACTACACAGAAACATTTGCACTAATGACTAAACTGAATACAGTCTGGGTCTTTCTGTCTCTAGCAGCAAATTTATATTTGTCACTTTACCAATTAGAAATTAAAAAAAAATGCATTCCTAAATAAAGAATTAAAAGAAGACTTTATGGCTATGCCTAAAGGGTTTTGCAAATGAGAGAATATTGTGTAAGCTAAAAAAATAACTCTATGGTCTTAAATAATCGCCTAGAACATGGGTACCAATAGGAACAATCATATCATACAATTTTTTTTTTGACAAACTAGAAATGGAAGTAAAACAATTATGATGATGTATGTCGATATAATCATGACTGGAGACAACTTGGAAGAAATCGGAACAAAAGAAAAACTTCGCCATAGAAATTGAAGTAAAAAATCTAGGACAACTAAGGTACTTTTTTAAGGATGAAAGTTGCAAGATTAAAAAAAGGACTTAGTATATTTCAAATAAAATACATCCTCGATCTCCTCACCAAAACTGGTATACTCGAGTGTAAACCAAGTGACATTCCAATAAAAGACGAAAAGAAAAATAAAGATATAGGATAATCAGGGACAAAGACATATATCAAAAATTTGTGAAGCAGTGCTGAAACAAAGTTTAGAACAATTACACAGAATTTGTGAAGCTTTGTAGGTAAAAAACTAAGTAAACTTCAGGTTTCAATAAAGTCTCCGATTAAACTTTATTGTGACAACAAAATTGAAATCATCTCTTATAATACAATTCAACATGATAGAACCAAGGATGTAGAAGTGGATAAACATTTCATTAAAAAAAGATTGAAGATGAGACTATTTACATGACTTAAGGAGGAGTATTCCTTTCATATGAAAATTGAATATGATCAATATTTATGATCCAGTTTGAAGGAGTATTTAAATCCTTGACTAAAGTTGTAAATCCCTAATTTCTATCAATTATAATTATGGAAATGATTCTAGCAAATGGGAAATAATTAGGTATTAATTGGTATAGATTATTAAATTAGCTTCCTTATTTAGTCTTATACTTGTATCATAAATTAGACCAACCTGTACAGATTGAATACACAGCAATACAATATTTCATTTCTCCATTGTCTTTTTCTAGAATAACAGTAAAAAAAGATAAACGATGACACTTCCCTTTTTGACAGCCTACACACATCATGCTTATTATCTTTAATAGAGATAGAATGATTATTAAACTGATTAAGAACATTACACAACTTTTGCATTAGGATGACCTAAATGCTTATACCACAAATGAAACTCAGAGGGTTGATTATCACTATCTACAGAATATGAGTTCAAGGATCTTTATTAACCTGAGTAACAAACACCTGAAATGAGCTTTGATGCTTGCCTTTGTTGAGTGAAATATTGAAAGAGTATAGTCCTTGCTCAACCTTCCCTTGCAGAATAGTTTGCCCAATGAGCTTGTCCTTCACATAGCAACATTCAGGGTGAAACTCAGTAAACACTGCATTATCTCTAGTAAATTGAGACTCCGAATATTTTTAGTAATAGGTGGAACATGAATTTTGTTGAGAAGAAATTTTATATTATTCATTTTGTCAATAGTGAAAGTGTTCATACCAAAATTGGCTATTTGAAGTCCATCTCAACTGCCAACTATCACCTGCTGATTACCTTCATATTCTGTCTTAATAGCTACATTTGATAGATCAGATGTCACATGATGTGAAGCACCTGAATCAGTAAACCATGTTGGATCACTTGTCACTGGTGCAGGTGCAGATACTTACATAGTTGAAATTGGTGCAAATGATGTAGGTTGAGAAATAGTCTGATAACTTGAAGGCATTAACGTCAAAGGCTCACGTGTTGGACACTGTTGAATTAACAAACTATTTTGAGAGGTTCCAGGTTGTTGATAGGGTAATGCAGGCTATGAGTCGAACATAGATTGAATAGGAGCAAGAAAACTGGTTGATATTGGGATTATGGATGTGCATACTCAAAGGGTAATTGAGATTTAAAATGTGGTTGAGGATTAAACTGTTGAGAATTGTAATGGTGTTGCTGAGAATTAAGTTCAGGCCCTCTACTGGAGTTAGTGACTGCAACATAAGATAAATTAAAACGAAACCAACACGAACCAGCAAACTGGCATGCCTTACCACAAATTTGGCATTGAGGTTTAATTCCATTATTAAAGTTCCTCCCTCTTTTCTTATTTCTATAGGGATCAAATGGTTGTGGCTGTTTGGACACATTGAAAGGTTGATTTTGACTAAAGGCTGGTTATGCACAAATGCTGACCGAGCCTAAGTATTCATTGGGTTACTAGGTATCATTGAAGATTGATTAATGCCTCAATTATACATCTAAGCAGAATTCACTAAAGGTAAATGTTGGTTAAAATTCACAAATGCAGGATTTCCAATGACTTAAAGAAGTCACAGTACCAAAAAATTTAGGAAGAGACTTTTGCTGCACTACGTTTACCTAGATTCGATCAATTTTATTACCAGAACTAGCAATATTAACTGAAGGCAACAAAGAAATTGGGGTGTTTCTTCTTTCCAACCAACCTTTTTAAGCTAACAACTTATAGGTCATTCTTGAATTGAAACTCCTCTTTACACATTAACAACAGCTGAATCATACTCTCCATCAAGTCCATAGCAGATTGCAAAAACTTAATCATCTTCTCTAATTTAACATCCAGCAGATCCTAATTGAGAAGTTAGGGTTTTAACTTTTTCACAAAGTCTCCAATGGACATTCCTCCTATATTGAATTCAACTCAGCTTTATACTTCATCACTTTAGTTCTTGACTGACAACCAAAGAAATTCTCAAGAGTCATCCATATCTGTTTACCTGTCCCATAGTCCCCAACTTTCTTTACAAAAATCTTGAACCATCGAACTTATCAACCAAGACGGGATCATTTGATCTTGTCTAAATATCTATAACCAGGATTAATGGCTCCATCTGCATAAGCCATTTTGGGAATCTCAGCACACCCAACACAACCTTTCATCTCATAACTCCTCAGAATTCTATACATCCGTCTTTTCCATTCATTGTATGAATCTTTGTCTAATCTGACTGTTGATATCTAATTATGAAATGTAATAATCTCTTCTTCTTGTTGTTGATCAATTGCTACATTATTTCTTCAATTTTCTTCTAGCAAAGCTCTATCTTGATTTTCCATTCTATGAAAGAACTAGCTCTAGTATCATGTAACTAAACATAAAAGAAAGAGAAAGAGAGAGAAAGAAGAAGAATGAGAAATGAAAATCTGAAAAGTACTTCTTGGAGCTTCTTGAGTGTATTGATAATTCTGAATTGATTACAATTGTATTGAGAGTTGTATACTTACAGCAGAGAGTATACATTAAGCTTCATAGCTTTAGTTTGTTATACCAGAGTCATATTTATAACAAACTTCAAAACATAAAGAAATACAATTATACAATACATCAGTTCTAATTGCTTACACTACACCAGTTCTACTAGCCTTGCTAAAATCATTGAGTACACTAATTACACTACATTATACTGGACTTCAACAAGCTGCATCTTCACTTTTATTTTATCACTTTCAAACAGCCACCATGCAAGCACCCACAATATCAGAAAGCAATTGATCAAATACTGACTCTAATCTTTCATAATCTCAATATCTTCCCTGATACAATGGAATCCAATTTAAAATTGTATTGAAGGCTGAGTGTGCATAGACAAGGTAAGATAACAGCAATTGGTGGGTAAAAATCATCTATCTCGTATGAAACCTGACATTGGATTCCCAATAAGAGTTGTAAGTCCGTTCATGAACAATCCTAGTGAGGAGCACCTTAAAGTTGTTTACAAAACCCAGAAGTACTTGAAAAAGACACCTGACAAGAATTTGTTCTTTAAGAAAGGAATAGAAAGAGGAATTGAAGTCTCTTCGGATGTTGAATGGGTAGGTTGTACTACTGACCAAATTTCCCCAAACATAAGTACAATAACAATTGTACTTATGTTTGGGGAAATTTTGTAATTAGGAAAAGCAAGAAACAATTGTTATGACTAGAAGTAATATTGAAGCAGAGTATCGAGTATTGGCTTTGAGCATATGTGACGGAATTTGGTTGAAACTATTGGGTGAGCTAGAAGTTAAATCAAGTGATTCAATCGTAAAAACTTGGCTCCCATCAGTATTGCCAAGAGCACAAAGCATCATGTCCACACCAAGCATGTAGAGTTGGATTGGATTGTCATTTCATAAAGAAAAAAGTCCAAGGAATATTCAACTTGGTGTGCACTCCAACAAACTCTCAAGTGGCTGATATGCTCATTAAAGCTCTTCCTAGAGTGAGGTTTGAACATTTGAGGAGGGGGTGGAAGTAAGGTATAAAGGCCTGATTTGTGGGACTGTTACAGTTTAATTAAAAATAATGCAGTCCTTATTTGGTAGTTTTTTTCAAGTAAGAAAAGAATAAGTTGTACCTTTTATTACTATTAAAAAAAAACAAAAATAACACTCCTTATGTCCAACTCACATTGAGCATCATCCAATTGGATGTCGTTCAAGTTAAACTTTAGTCATTTAGACCCGTTCAATATTAAACACGATAATTCGACATCGTTCAATATCACTAAGATGCTATTTCTGTTGTCCTAAGTTTTATGGTGTTAATTTATGTACTTTCTCTTACTATTATGATACAGCCATGTAAATCCCTGATTTTGACAGATTAAGTGGTCAGATTCTATACTCACAATAGAAGCGTTGCATACTCTATGTATTCCTAGTTGTATTTGCTTTAAGATATAATAAAACTTCAAAGTTTTCCTCTTCTATATAAATTAAACAGGTAAAAATATTATTTAAACAAACTCAATATAGTTCAGCCAACTAAAAATAATAGCAAACCTGCTATTTTTGCCTCCTCAGCGAGTTGGTCGTCTAAACCAGAAGAAAATCTTTTACCAAGTACAAGTTGGCCATAGCAACTTTGTTCTACCTCCTTATTGCTAATAACTTGTAGTTTTGAAACTCTTTCATGGCCAAGCTTTTCAACAATGTGCCTGACATTTTCAAATGATAAAATATCAGCTTGTTATTCTGCTCGAAAACAAATGTAACTAAGAGTCCATCAAAAGATAAGCATTAAAAGGAACAGAACGTATTATCATTTATACGAATGCACCTCCCCAAAGAATGAACAAAAGATTTAATTTCAAACAACCTCACTGGCCATGATTCCTGCCTCATAAAGTTTAGGTACACTCGAAGTAAGATTTGAGCCTAAATTCAAACTAGTTAAGGAAAAAAAATGAATTTAAAATGGAACATGTATACAATACTTTTGAGTTTGAAATAATGAATGCGACTCTCAAGAGGCATAGTTCATAGAGTGCTTGTTGGAGGTGTGGATTGGATTTGACAATAATGAACTTGTTATGATCTTACGAGGAAAGAAAAAGAAAACACCACAAAATCACTTTGAAGTTTAACAGTCCTCACTGAACAATCTATGCATAGCATTAGTTTAAAACAATCAACCAAAGAGTTCAAAAAAAAAAAAAGAGGAGGCAGAAACAAAAAGCCTTGACAAATTTTCTCTCCATTAGACTGAATATGTTACAAACTCTTTTAAGACACCAAGTACCGTAGAAGCTGAAAATTAATCTACGAAAGCTCGAACAATCTCAGAAAATTGGAAGAACACTAATTCTAACCCAGGTCTATCATTAACTTGAAAGGAAAAAACAGGAAATACAAATTTGAGCAGCAATCAAAATTGTTTTTGCTCTCCACTACTCTCACTATACTAAAGCACTCATTCAGTTATGCTAGAAGACAAAACTAGCACCTCCAATTGACACCTCAGCTTTAGGGAAATAAAATAGAATAAACATAGAAAAAGGCCTCTTAAATGGACTATAACAAATGACATGTAAATAGGAAATACGATAAATAATAAAAAAATGAAAATAGAGTTAGAAGACTTATGCCCCTACATCATTGTCCTCTTGAAGCAAAGTTCCTCCTGGAATTGTGTTGAAAGCAGTTGTTGGAGGTATAGGAACTTGAAGAAAAATATGTGAGAGAGAAACTAAATACTTCTTATTTTCAATTGTGTCTACAGCGATATAAATAGAACTAAGAATAAATTTAGGCCACTAATCTAAGGATACATTTGATATACTTCCTATAATTATTTTATATAGAAAAGAAAATTAAACTCTAAGGAATTAATTTAATCAATTTTCCTTATTTACAACTTAGGAAATTAATACTGATTTCTGGGGATTAAACCTCAAAAATTCTACACTCTCTCAAGTTGGGTGATAGATATTAATCATTCCCAACTTGCAACTCAGTTCTTCAAGCATGATTCGAGGTAATGCTTTGGTGAAGATATCTGTAATTTGATGACAAGTAGATATATACAGGAGGTCCACAACTTTGCCATCTAACTTCTCTTTAATAAAATGACGATCAATTTCTATATGTTTGGTTCGGTCATGATGAACTGGATTTCTTACAATTCTTAATACAGCTTAATTGTCACAATGCATATTGATGGTTCAATAGTTGTGAAGTTTAGTTCATCGAGTAATCTTTTGAACCATATTCCTTCACAAATTCCATTGGCCAAAGCTCTGAATTCAATTTTTGTACTGCTTCGAGCAACTATTGACTATTTCTTACTTCGCCAAGTTACGAGATTCCCCCACACGAATGTGCAGTACCCAGTAGTAGTTTGCTATCCACTATAGAGTTTGTCCAGTCAGTATTTGCAAAGATATTTGAAAAGTCTCAGGGCTAGTTCACCACAGTTAGAGAGTACATCGAACCTCCCCCCATAGTTTGTGGGAGGGGTCCGACGCTTGAAGGGTTCTCAAGGTTGACGGATTATCCTGTGAGGGGGCTCAAGGTCGTGATAAAGACATCCATATTGGTATCAGCCCAAGTGCTCCTTATCAACCTAACATCGCTGTTTAGGGTCTCCCACCGACTAGATACATAGAAGAAATACTCCTTCCAGTTCTTTTCATTCTCGGGAAGGATCACATTCAAGCCCCAATCTTGTTTCACAAACAAGTAGACCCTCCTCGTGTCCGTGGGATTCTACTTCAGTACATGTCTCATTAAACTCAGGCATCTCCAACTCAACCCAAGCTCTCTGCATATTAGTGTGAGGCAGAGCAGGTACCTCTACCCATTCAGCATCAGTTGGCCTAACGCGAGCTAAGTCTTGGCCAAAAGTTTTCTTATAAAAGGATACAGAGGAAATCTGACCCCTAGCCACAAGACCTTCTCATGGAAGGCTGTCCATCTAGTTGGAAGTGGATCGCTATCAAGAACACCCGATCCTAGGATCATTATCTGAACCGAGGAGGTAATAACCCATCGGTTTTGACTTTGACTGCCCAACCTTTGGTACGACGTGTAGGTTCATCGATTCCTTTCTTCCTCATCTTCTTCCTCCTCGACCTCGGGATGGATATTTGAGTATAGAGCACGTTCAACGTAATTGTAAATACGCCTGTGGGCAAGACGTAGAGGTGGAAGGACGAGGCTCAGATAGATCCCCTCCCTCGAGGTGCTTGTCTCATTGGTTGATCCCAATACATCACTTTTTACCTGGCCCAAGAGAGTGGAATATTGTGGGCTTTCTCAGAGGGACGAGCCTAAAATAGACTCTCTATGCATGATCTCTATAAAATATCATGAAGCATAAAAATGATAAGGCACAAGAAATAGAAATTACCTAAGGTTGAGTTTGAAAGTAAAAAGGGGGACTGATTCGTTAAACCAACCTGAAAAGAATGTAGAAAACTGTTAGACTTGAGAAGGTTCTCCTTAAAATCTGAGCAAATAAGCTACGTGCCGTACTGATTTTCTTACCACCGAGCTAAGATGACAACGATTTTTGTACTATTTTTTGTCTGATATGTAGAAAACGATGAAATGAGATGAAACTCGTGCTCCTTTTTATATAGAGGTGCATATTTCTCTCTTCCATTAACAAACAAGCATTTATTAGGGGGAGCTGAACGTTTCAGATCTACTGCCCAGTTGTTACCCTTCCACCCCTGTTGTAGACCCGAGCTAAAAGAGTACAGGGACTGAATGTTTGAACATATGGAACGACCATGAGCCTAATTCAACTAACAGCCCAAGCAATCAGAAGAGTAGCCTAAGAGGACTAGGACTTGCCTGTACCCACACCCTCAACAACACTCATAAGATGGGCCTGCCTACACATAGGAGTTTTGGTGTTGAAAGATCGACCTCCAAACCGAGCCATGGTGTGATCGACCTCAAGCTTTATATGTGTTTTCTTATATTTTTGTACCCCTCTGACACGGTGTGACGTGTACTTCCTATGTAATCAACATGTGTAGATTTTCTGAGAATATTAGGCTGGAATATTGTTGTACAGGCTGTGAATTTAGTGTAAAACAAGCAGGATTTTAGTTGTTGATACCAGCTGTATTATTCCTAAGTTAGTGGGAATTTATCTACCTTTTAGTCCTATTTATAGTGTTGTATATACATTTGAATTAATCAGAGAAAATAAAACAAGAATTCAGTTTCTCTCCACTATCTCTCAATATTTTCTTCATGGTATCAGAGCATTTCTGAAATCCATTTTTTTCTCACCAATTATGTCCAAGGAAGATTTTCTGAAATCCAATTGCTCAGTCGCTGTTCTCCAGCATCAATCCTGGTAGTTCTCTGTTTCAACTGTGCATCGTCATTCATCTCTGTTCATCGTCGTTCATCGTCGTTGCCATCTGGTTCATCTCTGCATTCTGTTTCAGCATCGAGATTTTGTAACCAAATCAGCCCAATCTGCCCAGTTTTAACCCAATAGACCCCAATCTGTCCAGTTTCAGCCATCTCAGACCAGTCATCATCGTCGCCGACCATATCTACATCGTCGTCGTCTGCTTCAGTCCTGCAAGTCAGTAAGTCCCATAGTTGCATTCTGTTTTTTTTTGTTTCCAATACCCATAAGCTACCTTTTTTTTGTAATATATCTTGGCTCGACCCGAGAAAACCCTACCCTACCGGCACGGTCCAACATACCCGAACCGACCCGGTCTAACATACCCAATCCGACCCGGTTCAGTAGATTATCTAAAAAAAAAAAATAGCCCCACAAATTTCAGTCCACGTATAATCTACAATTGAAATAAATGGCCACAGAAAACAGTCTTATGCCCATCACCAGTCACAAATTAAATAGGTATAATTATCTTCAATGGTCCCAATCTACCACTATCGCTCAATCAGGTAACACCACCAACGTTTTTAGTGTGAAACAGGTTAAGAGACAATGGATTATAGATTCAAGTGCTTCAAATCACATGACGGGTGATGCGTCTCTTCTTGTAAATCTTAAAACTTCCCAAGAAGAATACACTGTCAGAATTGCCGATGGATCAATATCCAAAGTAACAAGGATTGGTTGGGCAAAAATTTCAAATTCTTTTATTCTTGATTCTGTCCTTCTTGTTCCAACCCTTGATTGTAATTTCTTATCAATTACTAAACTCACGTGATAAAAATTGTGTGGCAAAATTTATTCATAATTTATGTGAATTTCAGGACTGGATTCGGGGAAAACGATTGGCAGTGCTAAAGAATGCTTGAGACTCTATCTTCTCAACAGTGAAGACCTTCCAAAAAGACTAGTCCTTCAAGCTGTATCCGAGGTTCAGTATCAAAATAAAGCTTTATTAAATTTTAATTCCAATAATAATGGTGAAATCATGTTGAAACACTATCGTCTTGGTCATCCTAATTTCCTATATTTGGAAAAACTTTTCTCTTCATTATTCAAAAATAAAAATTCAAAGGATCTTAAATGTGAAGTAGTGAATTCTCAAAACATGTTAGAAATTCATATCCTACTCTTCCACATAAAAAATCACATCCTTTCTCTCTAATTCACTCTGATATTTGGGGACCTTCTCAAATCAAAAACATAACAGAAACACGATGGTTTATTTCATTTGTAGATGATCATACTCGAACCACTTGGTTATTTCTTATGAAAGAAAAATCTAAAGCATGTCAGATATTTAAAAAATTTAATACCATGATTCAAACTCAATTTCAAACAAAGATCTAAGTATTGAAAACTGACAATGCTAGAGAATACTTTGCATCAATTCTCAGTGATTATCTGTCAAGTCATAGGATTGTCCATCTAAGCTCTTGTGTTGACACACCTCAACAAAATGGGATGGCTGAAAGTAAAAATAGACATCTTCTCGAGGTAGCTAGATCTCTCATGTTCACAACTCATGTCCCTAAACATTTCTGGGGGGAAGCTGTCCTTACGGCTACCTATCTTATCAATAGGATGCCCTCTCGTGTCCTAACTTTCAAAACACCCATCAGTACTCTTCTTGAGTCATACCCACACACGAGAATCGTGTCCAACATTCCTTTTAAAATATTTGGATGTTCTGCTTATGTCCATGTACATCATAGAGATAAACTTAATCCCAGAGCTATCAAATGCATATTCTTAGGGTATTCATCAAACCAAAAAGAGTAAAAATGCTTCTCTCCTATCACAAGACGATTTTACAATACAATGGATGTCACATTCTTTAAACAAAATCCATACTATTTCAAACCTGTTATTCAGGGGGAGAACATAGGCAATGAATACCAGCGTTGGAATAGCATTACCACTCAACCTCCCATAAATTCTGTCTCAAATCATATCCCACAAATTCCAGAAAGTGAATCAGTATCTCAAACAAATGCTCCTAATAATCCCAATGAACCCTCAACTCCTCTACCAACGGATCCAAACTTCCATGTCCCAAACAATGATTTTTTTGTCTACTCTAGGAGGAGAAGAACTCAAGAGAGAACGGAGAACCAAGCATATCTTGAGCCAGTCCAAGAGTCCAAGCCGAGTACAGATCACTTCGACAATTCACAAGGTAACATCATTGAATCTCCTATTATTGAGTTACCTCTTAATGATTTGAATTTGCCAATTGCTATAAGAAAAGGTGTAAGATCTTGCACAAACCACCCCATCTACAACTTTGTTTCTTATAAAAATCTCTCACCAGGTTATAAAGCATTTATCAACAACCTTAATCAGATACAGGTTCCAAATTCCGTTCATGAAGCCTTTCAGGTACCTGAATGGAAGACAGCTATTCTTGAAGAACTCAATGCCTTAGAGAAAAACAAGACTTAGGAGATCACAGAACTACCACCAGGAAAATAAGATGTTGGGTGCAAATGGATCTTTACAATTAAACACAAAGCAGACGGCAGTGTAGAAAGATTCAAAGCTCGCCTTGTGGCTAAGGGATTCACTCAGACATATGGGATTGACTATCAGAAGACTTTCGCACCTGTAGCAAAGCTCAACACTATTCGTGTTCTTCTCTCCCTAGCATCTAACTTGGATTGGCCTCTCTACCAATTAAATGTCAAGAATGCATTCCTCAATGGTGATCTCGAAGAATAAGTCTACATAGACATTCCTACTAGAATTGAATCTCCTGTTCCAACCAATAGAGTTTGCAAACTTAAGAAATCCTTATATGGATTGAAACAGTCTCCACGTGCCTGGTTCGATAGGTTCTCTAAAGTTTTGAAGAGATATGGGTACAATCAATGCCAATCAGATCACACACTATTCGTCAAACACTTCTCCAATGACAAAATAGTTATCCTAATTGTGTACGTAGATGATATTGTTCTAACAGGTAATTCTACAATTGAGATGAATAAACTCAAAGAATTCCTTGCCAAGGAATTTGAGATCAAAGACCTGGGCAATCTCAAATATTTCCTAGGAATGGAAGTAGCACGAACAAAAAGGGGCATATCTATATCTCAAAGGAAATATGTACTTGATCTTCTCAAGGAAACTGGAATGATCGGGTGTAAACCGACAGAAACTTCGATGGACTCTACAGTAAAACTCAGAATCAAAGAAAATAGTACACCTGTGGACAAAGGTCGTTACCAACGATTAGTGGGAAAACTCATTTACCTATCCCACACTAGACCAGATATTGGTTTTTCAGTAAGTGTTGTAAGTCAATTTATGAACAGTCCTACTGAAGAACGCATGGAGGCGATCTATCGTATACTCAGGTATCTCAAGATGACACCAGGAAAAGGATTATACTTCAGTAAGAATCCCACCAGAAAAATTGAAGTCTTTGCAGATGCTGACTGGGCAGGCTCTATAATGGATCGCAGATCTACCACTGGGTATTGTACCTTCGTATGGGAAAATCTTGTAACTTGGAGAAGTAAGAAACAGTCAGTAGTCGCTCAAAGCAGTACAGAAGCTGAATTTAGAGCTATGGTCCATGGGATTTGTGAAGGAATGTGGTTAAGAAGACTACTCAATGAACTAGACTTCATAACTCCTGAACCTATCAGCATGCATTGTGATAATCAAGCTGCAATAAGAATTGCAAAAAACCCAGTTCATCATGACCGAACCAAACATGTAGAAATTGATCGTCATTTCATTAAAGAGAAGTTAGATGGAAAAATTGTGGACCTACTATATACATCTACCCATCATCAAATTGCAAATATCCTTACCAAAGCATTACCTCGAACAAATTTTGAAGAACTGAGTTGCAAGTTGGGAATGATTAATATTTATTACCCAACTTGAGAGGGAGTGTAGATTTTCTGAGAATATTAGGCTGGAATAGTGTTGTACAGGCTGTGAATTTAGTGTAGAATAAGCTGGATTTTAGTTGTTGATACCAGCTGTTTTATTCCTAAGTTAGTGGGAATTTGTCTACCTTTTAGTCCTATTTATAGTGTTGTATATACATTTGAATTAATCAGAGAAAATAAAACAAGAATTCAGTTTCTCTCCACTATCTCTCAATATTTTCTTCAACATATATACGTATTGTAAAATCAGAATTCTATCTTCTTATTATCATTCAAAGACACTACCTATTTATATACAAAGATAGAGACAATCTTAGGTGACATACACCTAATACACCACTAAGACACCTAATACACAACTCACACCACTAAGACACCTAGTGTTAGACACCTAATACACACACTCATAAATCATCTTTAACACTCCCCCTCAAGTTGTAGTATAGATATTAATCATGCCCAACTTGTTACAAAGATAATCAACCCGAACCCCACTTAAAGCTTTCGTGAAGATATCTCCTAGTTGTTCTCCAGTCTTCATATATCCTGTAGAAATCAACCCTTGTTGAATTTTCTCGCGAAAAAAATGACAATTAATTTCAATGTGTTTAGTTCGCTCATGAAACACAGGGTTAGAAGCAATATGAAGAACAGCTTGGTTATCACACCAAAATTTCGCTGGTACTGAAGTTTTAAGACCTACTTCATCCAAGAGCTGATATATCCATATTATCTCAAACGCAGATTGTGTCATAGCCCTATATTCTGACTCTGCACTCCATCGTGACACAACATTCTGCTTCTTACTTTTCCATGAGACCAAATTTCCTCCAATGAAAATACAATAACCTGATGTGGATCTTCTATCCACTTTGGAACCTGCCCAATCTGCATCTGAAAAACATTCAATATGAGTATATCCATGATTTGCATACAAGATGCCACGTCCAGGTGCTCCTTTTAAGTAACACAAAATTTGCTCTAACGCTGCCCAATGATGAACTGTTGGGGATGACATAAATTGGCTAACAACACTGACTGAATATGCAATATCTGGACGAGTCACGATAAGGTAATTCAGCTTTCCAACCACCCTTCGATATCTCTCAAAATCTTTAATGGGTTCTCCATCTCCTGTAAGGTGGATGTTCGGAGTTATTGGAGCACTACAAGGTTTTGCTCCTAATTTTCCTGTCTTAGTTAATAAGTCCAAGACATATTTTCTTTGAGATAGAAACATACTTTTTTTACTCCTTGTGACTTCAACACCCAAGAAATACTTTAGCATCCCCAAATCCTTCGTGTGAAACTAAGTATGTAGGAAAGACTTAAGAGATGAAATTCTCGTAGTATCACTTCCAGTAATAACAATGTCATCTATATACACAACTAAAAGAATGATACCAGCTTCTGATTGTTTGTAGAACACAGAATGGTCATACTTGCTTTTCATCATACCAAACGTTTCTATAGCTTGACTAAATTTTCCAAACCAAGCACGAAGACTCTGTTTCAAAAGATACAAAGATTTGCGGAGACGACAAACGTGCCTAGACTCCCCCTGAGCAACAAAAGCAGGAGGTTGCTCCATAAACACCTCCTCTTGAAGATCACCATGAAGAAAAGCATTCTTGATATCTAGTTGATGCAAAGGCCAATGGTGAGTAGCTGCCATAGAAATAAACAACCGAACAGATGTCAATTTAGCAACAGGAGAAAAAGTGTCAGAATAGTCCACTCCATAGGTTTGAGCATATCCCTTAGCAACAAGACGGGCCTTTAATCGAGTAACTGACCCATCTGGATTGACCTTAACTGTGAACACCCATTTGCATCTGATAGCCCGTTTCCCTGAAGGTAAATCAATCAAGTCCCAAGTACCATTGTCATCCAACGCATTCATTTCCTCAATCATTGCATTATGCCAACCAGGATGAGATATGGCTTCATGAACAGTTTTAGGGATAGAAATAGAATCAAGAGAAGCAATAAAAGAGCAAGAGGAAGACGACAAGCAATTATACGAAACAAAAGAAGAAATAGGATAAGTACATTGACGTTTACCTTTGCGTAATGCAATAGGAAGATCATCGTTTAGGACAGGATCTGATGACAAAGGAGCAGGTGCAGGACATGAATTAGAAGGTTTATGTCTGGAGTAGACTTGAGTTATAGGAGGCCTAACAAGAACTGGATCAGAGACAGGCTCAGATGATGTGATAGAATAGACTAACAAATCGTCATCCTCCCCTTGATATGCAGGAGGAGGAGAAGACGAAAAATAAAGTATGTCTTCCATAAAGGTAACATCAATGGAGACAAGATATTTGTTAAGACTAGGACAATAACATCTATAACCTTTTTGGAGACGAGAATAACCAAGGAAGATACACTTCAAAGACTTGGGATCTAATTTAGTATCATGTAGACGAACATCCCGAACAAAACAAATGCTACCAAATATCCTAGGGTCAACCGGAAATAGTGACTTATTAGGAAACAAAATTTTGTAAGGAATCTCACCATGAAGAACAGATGAGGGCATGCGATTAATAAGAAAACATGCGGTTGAAACTGCATCGGCCCAAAAAGGTTTAGAAACATTCATTTGAAATAATAAGGCACGTGCAGTTTCGAGAAGATGTCTGTTCTTACGTTCGGCCACTCCATTTTGAGATGGAGTATCAACATACGAAGTTTCATGAAGCATGCCATTTTGAACCATATAAGATTGAAACAAAGCTGATGTATATTCTTTGGCATTATCACTTCGTAAAGTACGAATTGAAACATTAAATTGAGTTTTAATCTCAACACAAAATGCACAAAAAATAGAAAATAATTCAGAACGACTCTTCATTAAATATAACCAAGTTACACGAGAATAATCATCCACAAAAGTAACAAAATACTTAAATCCAGGTTTAGACAAAATAGGACAAGGACCCCAAACATCAGAATGAACTAATTCAAAAGGAACACTAGCACGTTTATTAACTCTTGGATTTGAACTAAGACGATGATGTTTTGCAAACTGACAAGACTCACAATCTAATGAAGACACCTTACTAAACTGAGGACAAAGTTTCTTCAGTAAAGGAAGAGATGGATGACCCAATCTATAATGTGCCTCGAAGGGAGAGGTTACACTAGAGCAAGCGACAGATTTCGGTATCGGTGTGTCAAGAATATAAAGGCCTCCAGACTCATGTCCTTTACCAATAGTCTTCTTCGTCATAAGATCCTGAAATAAGCAATGATCAGGAAAAAATGAGATACAACAGTTAAGATTGCGAGTAAGCTGACTTACAGATATCAAATTAAAGGATAAGCTAGGTAAATGTAAGACAAACGACAAAGGAAGCAAAGGAGTGAGAGTAATTGTGCCAGACCCAAGAACACGAGATGGTGACCCATCGGCTAAGGTAACAGTAGAGGTAGAAGTGTGTGACTAAAGAGTAGAAAAGAGACTACAATTACCTATCATATGATCTGTGGCACCAGAATCAATAACCCATTTGGAAGATGAAGAAATGAGACACGCATTTGATTTACCTGAATCAGCAATAGCAGTGACAGAGGGTGATGAAGACCTTAGTGATTCTTGATACTGTGAGAACTTGGTAAATTCATCTGCAGAGATAAGAACCGATTTTTCAGAAGTATCAGAAGTGGATGCAATATGAGCCGAGTGACCTTTCTGATGTTTGTACTGAAGCTTTCTACATTCATGTTTCGTATGTCCTAGTTTGTGACAATAGTGACATACAATACCTCCGAGGTCCTGTGGTCGAGTTTTAAATCCGTGCAAGCCGCCTCCTTTATTTCTGTTCATATAAGTTGACCGTCCATGCTCATAATTATTACTTCGACTGACCAAAGCACCGTTTAATTGAGCAGATGGAGGTGGAGTGCCTTCTGTACGAAGTACTCGACTAAACACCTCTTGTAAAGAGGAGATCTCAGAACCAGAAAGAACCTAGGACTTAACAGTCTCAAAAGTAGAGGGAAGACCGGCAAGAAAACTCATGACCGCCATTTGTTCCCGTTGACTTTGTTGAACCTTGACATCAGGGCTAAAAGGCATTAAACTATTGAGCTCCTCATAAGTTCTTTTAAATTCCATAAAATAATTTGTGAGTGACTAATCTTGTTTGTCCGCACGGTAAAATGCTTTGCATACCTCATATATGCGAGAAAGATTTCCCTTACCAGAATATAAGAAATCCAAATAATCCATCAATTCCTTAACGAATTCATAGTGATTGATCAAGTCAATTACATTGCTTTCAATAGAATTCCAAATCTGCAGAAATAAGCGAGCATCGTCTCTAAGCCATGTCTGCTTTGAATCATCTTTAGGAGGATCATTAGTCAAATGAGTATCTTTTTCGATACTTCTCAAATAAATTCGAATAGTCTTGCTCCAAGCCAAATAATTCGAGCCATTGAGCTTATGGTCCGTGATTTTAGACATCACAGGCACCATATCCGTTACAACATTAGATTTCTTTTCAGCCATAACTCTTACAAACGACAAGACAGCGAGCAAACGAACAAACAAAATCCAACAACAGCAGCGACCAAACACGCAGCGACCAAACACGCAGCGAACAAGAACACAAAATTGGAAGAACGCAAACCTGAACAATCACAAACGATGAGTGCCAAACCACCACAGATGACGCAGGGGGACGGCGGAGAGCGGCACTGGGTCTACCGGAGAAGAATTCTACACGAACGCACTGTCACGTGCCGGCGCGTGGAATTTGACAGAAAGTCGCGGTGGCGCGTGTGGCCCACTCGCGGCTCGTCTGGTGACCGGACTTTGGGGTTTGATAGGTCGACGACTATTCTTCCCCCCTGTGCCGGCGGTGAGACGCGTGAAAATTTTGACAGAAAGTCGCGATGGCGCGTGTGGCCCACTCGCGGCTTGTATGGTGGCCGGACGTCGGGGTTTGGCTGGCCTGCGGCTGTTCTTCCTCCCTGTGCCAGCGGTGAGAAAAAATGTGCACTCCAAAAGGGTGTTCCGAGTTGGAACTCAAAAAATGCACCAAATCCTAATTTGTGTTTACCCAAAATCTGCCCCCAATTTGAACGGGAAAAAAAAATTCTCAAATTTTGTAACCCAAATGCTCTGATACCATGTAAAATCAAAATTCTCTCTTCTTATTATCATTCAAAGACACTACCTATTTATATACAAAGATAGAAACAATCTTAGGTGACATACACCTAATACACCACTAAGACACCTAATACACAACTCACACCACTAAGACACCTAGGTGGCGTTTGGTTCGTGGAATGGAATCGGAATCGGAATCGGAATCAGAATCGAAATGGAATGGAAAGGAAACAATTTTGTTTGATTTGACCACTGGAATCAAGCTCAGAATCAGGATTATAGTGTTTGGTTTGCCACTGGAATGGAATGAAAAAAGTTGTAAATGACCTTAATACCCCTACATGCTGTAAAGTTCAAATAATGTCATTTAATTACTATTTTTTCGTCAGACAAAATACATTATTGAAATCATTATTTTTCTAAATAAGTATTACTTAATTAAAAAGAAATATATTATTAAAATTATTATTTTTCTAAATAGGGTTTAGGGTTTTGAGGTTTAGGATGTGTGATTTAGGGCTTAGGGATTTAGGATTTGGGGTTATATTTGTAGGTTAAGGTTTAGGGTTAAAATTATTATTTTTCTAAAAATAGTTTAGGGTTTTAGAATTTTGGATTTAGGGTTTTAAGGTTTAAGGTTTAGGGTTTATGGTTTTAGGATTTGGAATTTGGGGTTTAGGGTTTTGGGATTTATGTTTTAGGGTTTTGGGTTTTGGGATTTATGTTTTAAGGTTTAGGGTTTAGGGTTTAGAGATTTGGGGATTTGGGGTTTAGGGTTTAGAGATTTGGGGTTTAGGGTTTAGGGATTTGGGGTTTAGGGTTTTAGGATTTGGAATTTTGGGTTTAGGGTTTAGGGTTTTGGGATTTATGTTTTAGGGTTTTGGGTTTTGGGTTTTGGGATTTATGTTTTAAGGTTTAGGGTTTAGGGATTTGGGATTTGGGTTTATGGTTTAGGGATTTGGGGATTTGGGGTTTAGGATTTAGGGTTTTAGGATTTAGAATTTGGGATTTAGGGTTTAGGGTTTAGGGATTTGGGATTTATGTTTTAGGGTTTTGGGATTTATGTTTTAAGGTTTAGGGTTTTAGGGTTTAGGGTTTAGGGATTTGAGGTTTAGGGTTTAAGGTTTTAAGATTTTAAGATTTGGATTTAGGGTTTAGGGTTTTGGAATTTTGGGTTTGAGAATTTGGGATTTGAATTTAAGGTTATATTTTAGGTGAGGGTAAAATTGGAAGAAAAAAAGTTTAGATGGGAATGGAATAATGATTACCAAAGGTGGGAGAAGGAATTGTGATTCCTTCTCTTTTAGTAATCAGATTCCATTCCGCCTTCCATTCCGTCTAACCAAACAGACAAAATGGAAGGAATCAATTCTGATTCCATTTCATTCCCTCCAACCAAACGTGGGACTAGTGTTAGACACCTAATACACACACTCATAAATCATCTTTAACACGTATAATGCTCTATATATGCATGGACATCATAAGAGATCCACATATTCTACAAAAATTCTCTGACTTCTCTTACTTTCAAAAGGTTCTTGCTCAATGCATCCCCTACCACCACTGGAGGTAGCAATATATCTAAATAGAATCTCACTTGTTAAAGGAGATAAAATATCGCACTATTAGGTTTATAATTTTTGCAGAAAGTTAATAGATTGTAGCACTGATGTAATTCAATTCAATGCAGTGGTATCTGTGATTGCTTCTTAATTTGACTTAGGCCTTTGTGCTCTTTGTTGCAGTAGTAGCAGTATACCAACACAGAAATTTAAGAAAAGTTTTTGGTCTATGTAAATAGATATCCAGCAGCCAAAGTAGAATGCAAAATAAAGTGTCACCAGCTACCTGGCAATTATATCTCCACTTCTACTGTAGGCAGTCAGTATAACAACATGAATTCCTTCTTCGTTCGCATTATCAATAAATCTGTATTAGATAGATAATGATGGGTTAAAGAAATCTAAAAATGAAAATGAAAAGTGAAGTTTTAACAATTATATTGTACAGGAAAAAGATAAAAGTAGAGAAGCAACAGATCCTTCTTATTATAGAACCTTTAATTTTATGTAAAATAAGAGACTATGAATAAAACAATCAAGCATACTAAGTACCAACCATTGGAGATGCAGACCATCTGGACTAAAGAGTAGAATAACCCCAAAAAGGACAGGGAAAACAATACAGACTAATTGGACCTTCCTACCAAGTATCTTTTATTTTAAAATAAAAGAATTTTATTTCCTATACAAAAGAGATTTTATCATAATATGTGAAGTACTTGGTTTACATAAATAATATATTAAGCATAAGATGCATGTTATGTCTCTAACTCTTACCTATTCGTTCAATTTGCTCCCCAATCTTTCAATTTCTATTTGGTTTGTGACCATTCAAAGTCTAATCCTTTTGGTCATCCATAACTTACTTTTAGATTTTTATCCAATAAGTAAATATTGATAGTAATGCAATTCCTGTCAATTACCTAATGAAAAATTTGCAAACACAATTTCTAAATGAATTACACTGATTAGGTTTTGGCTCTAGTGGGAGTAAGTTGTCCCATGTACTCCAGAAATTAGCTCTAAGTAAGTTGCACCTCAGAAAAAAAAATAATAAATTGATTTTTAATTTGAAGATTAACATTGCAAATATAGTATTTTATTTGACAAATGCACAACAATTTTATAGGTTATGGAACAAATTGACTATCTTGGAAGTTTAACGACCAAAATGACTAAACTAAAATGTTATTCACTAAATTAAATAAGGGGCAAAGGTTTGTGCCTTTTAAATAATATCTAATAACCAAGATTTATAAATTGTACACATCTAGGGGCACGGTTGAAGATTACACACAGATATATGCATTTATTGACACATTACTTGGCTTAATGACTCAACAAGATATCTATGGTAACGAAATGGGAGGGCCTATGTTCAACTCATTGTTCAAAAAGCTTGGGAAGGAAAATTTAGAGTGTGTTTACAACAGGAAATGATTGCTATCCGAATTGGAATTTTCCTTTCGCTAGTTAGTTGTGTAATTTCTGCTTTTATTTCCTATTTTATGATGATATCTTTTCTCAAATATAGTTAGCATATATATTTTGATAAAGCAAAAAGCCCTAAAGGCCTAAAGTATTTTCCTAAAATTTTCCACAAAGCATGCTTCATTGAGGCCTCCACGTTTTTTTAATTGAATAGCTAATGCGAAGAGTTGTGTTACAACCACAATCTATATTTAGTTTGGCTGGGACAACTCACTCTTCAACTCCAGGACGTAATGGAAATCTCTTTGAAACCAGAAGTTCATCCAGTGCATCGCCCTGCCAACAACTAATAGTTATTAAATTCATTTAGCATCAAGAAGAGGGGGAAAAAAAACAAAATGAAATCAACAACTGATATGCAGCAATTAAAAGATTATGGTTCTCTTTCTCAGAAAAGTAATGCAAATGTTAAAATGGTAAGAAAAAATGTAGTAACCCACGTCCTATTAGCTAAGATCATTCTGATGGTACTCACATCATTTGTACATTTAATAAGAAAAAGAGCTAAAGATATTACGTAATCAGTCAAATGGATTCATAAACTAAGCATTGATAAAGGCATTAAAAAAATGTCAACATAAAATATAGACGTAAGAAATTGCATCTATATCTACTTGAAACAAAATAAATATGGTCAAGTGGTTTCCTTTTCTCAATCAAGTTGAAACCTCTCTTAAGAATAAAAACCAACACCTTTTGTCGCAACACTTTTTTTACAAAGGAGCCTTTTTCATTTGTAGGCAATGACGTAGGCCAACCTATCTGCAAACAGATGAAAGCGTTAAGCAATTCAGACATTTAAAGGAAACCACAGGAACCAACATAAAAATATTCATTCTTTTATTTCTATTATTTTTCTCTGAAATGAGAAAAGAAACAACTCACCCGATTAAAGAATAAATTCAGCATCCTTTCCTCATTTCCAGCACCCTTCCTGGAATTTTCATAAAGGGCTTTATGGCAACCTTAGCAGAATTGAAAAATCTTATCAAAATGATTACTTGTTTGTAGGCAATAATGTATTTTTTATAAGAAAAAGAAATCCAAGAAAATAATTTACTTTTATTTTCAAAGTTAATCAAATAAAAAAATCCCCATACCCTGATTGTACGGGAAAGAAGCAAAACAATGATTAATGGGTTAATTATGTAAATAATCACCTTATCTATTAAAAGAGCATTAAATAATGATTTAAAAATTATATGACAATGGAAAAAAAATTGAAATAGGGTACAAGATAATATTAAAATTAATGACCCGTTTAACATAATGGCCAAAAGAGAGCAACAAAAGCAGCTCAACCCCTATAAGCAAAGCAATATATGCTTTCAGATGTATATAAATTTTAAAAAATAAAATAAAATAAATCAATAAATAAATAAAAAAACTTGAAGAGACTGTTAAGTGTACAAACGAGACCAACATTAGAAAATTATGGAAAGCAAATTGGTTATATAGATGAAATAGGTTACTCCTCCTAATAGGTTAACCTTTTAGGTTGGAACCCAAAGCCCAACATATAGTATCAAAGCCTAGACCCAATTTGTATTGCGTGAGTGCACACAAGATGGATCTCCAAGGTAAAAGTGGACCTATATAGGCTACGCATGTGACCCAAGTACAAACGGATAGGGGGAAATTTGGATCGCAATGGGAAGTCCGCAATATTATTCTAAACTCATTGGACTCTCAAGGTGTAATTAAGTTGGCATAGGTTCTTTAGTTAAAGATGCCTAATTAAGGATAGAATATGGATGCCTAATTAAGGATGATAGCTAAATGGCTGCTCCTTGATATAGGGACATTGTTCAAATCTAAGGGGGGCGAAATATTCTCGTTCGAAAGAGGATTGTTGGGTGTGAGAACGAGTCCCACATTAAAAAATTATGGAAAGCAAATTGGGTTATGAGTATATAGTTTGAATGGACTACTCCTCTTAATAAGTTGATCTTTTGAGTTTGAACCTTAGGCGCAACATATACTACAATTAGAAAATAATATATCCAAGTTCCCAAGAACTCTCATTCCAAATAACCGGCTAAAACAATTAAGAAATTCCAAATTTTAATCGATTTCACACCTTATAAGGTCCTTGTAAACAGGTTCAGTCCAATTTGCACAGTCCAGCCCAAGCTTTTGAAATGCTGCAAATAGCATAACAAAAAGTAATTATTAAGTTGATAATTAAAAATAAGAAAACCAGATAAAATTCTAATGAACAATATATATGATTAGCAAACTGGTCCACCTTCATTAAATGCTTGGCGGTTTCCCAAACGATATGCATCCACAAGAACCCTGGATGAGAAAGGAAGAAAAAAAAAGTGAAGTAAAAAGCTTCAAGAATGACAAACATATATATAAAAGGCACAAAATATGCTTCTTAGTTTGTCTAACACTCGTAAACAAATTCATGTATAAGTTTTCATAAACTTATCCCAAATTCCCTTTAAGATATTAAACTATAAAAGGTAAATAGATTTTCTCACACCGAACAATGCTCTTACTTCATTCAAATGTACCATTTAGCCTGTAGATCTTGTAAGCATTCCATTAAACTTCTAATAATTATTATAGGCGTACTAACAGGCGCCCTTTCCATCAACTCTATTGGGGAGCATAATTAAGAGTAGTTGCATGCTGGGCAATGGTGGATCTAGCTTCTTAATTTAGGAGGGATACTATATAAATAGTAAAATAATATTGTTTAATGAAAAAATATGTGACATGTATCTCATTTGAATATAAATATGTTCAAATTATTGAGTTTGTAATGAGCTCTGTTGTGATTAAAGCTTA
This sequence comes from Hippophae gyantsensis, assembly GCA_030763125.1. Lineage (NCBI taxonomy): Eukaryota > Viridiplantae > Streptophyta > Magnoliopsida > Rosales > Elaeagnaceae > Hippophae > Hippophae gyantsensis. The sequence continues at coordinate 46,591,903 of CM061032.1, read as the reverse complement.
AAATTTAGGAAGGACACATATGCATGTAATTTGTCAATAATTTTATAAATATTACATCTAAAATTTTCTTGGTCAAGAGTTGAGGGAGCTATTGCCCCACCTGACCCCAAATAGATAAACCCCTTTGCCTGCATAACCATTTTTGAGGCACAATTCTCAAATTTTAAACGATTTTGCACCATACACAATAAAATTAGAGAGAAGGGCAAAGATTAACCTCGAGCTAATCGCACCAATTTTAGTTGTATATAACTCAAGGTACAAACTCGTGTAAAATTAGGGGATTTTTACCTCTTAAGTGTTCACGTAGATAACAAGTAAAAAAGTTGAAGAAGAAGAAGGCACCAAATGATACATGTATAACAAGTTAATGGTATATTTGTAAATTGAGACAAGTGGCAAGTTTGACTATATAAAAATATGTTTACCCAAATAAACATTCATGTGTCTAAAATTGAAAATTACTCCTTATTTATAGCAAATGATGTAAATATGGAGTTGCAACTTATAGGCATGTGAAACAAAGAAACACTAGGATTTTCAAAATATAGAAATGAAACCAAACAACATCATTAAAATAATTTGACTTTTTTGCATAGCTCAAAAGAAAAACATAAGTACACAACTAAAAAGCACACAATAAATTAGCCAATGTACATGGTTCAAGAAATAAAATGAAAGTACATGACTCCTGTTGACTTGATCTTGACAAGAAATAAGAAGAATGAAGTAGATCCCTAAACTTCCTACTAAGTATCAAAGAAACCTCTTTGTAGGGATGCATTTTAATAAATAATCCTTTTAACCTCTTTCCTATCAATAGAACCCCAAAACACCCTCAAAAATAGCTTAACTAAGAATAAATCAAGAAGCACAAATTGAAGCCAAAACAACTATCTGTAGATGTAGCTTAAAAACATAATGAATTTTACAAATTAGTTTTATGGTGAGAGATGATTGAAAATACAAACCAAAGTCATAATAAACCATATGTTAGAATGTATAAATGTAATGTTGGCTCATCTCTCTATCACTCAAGCTTTCAAAAGGATTAGTGGTCAACACACACTAACATAATATCAGAGTTAGAGATCCAATGTTCAAGCACTACACTGTTGAATGCAAGTGTTCAATCTTCAAGTTATATAGAACCCACACTTGAAGTTAGAATGTATAAATGTAATGTTAGTACATCTTGCAACAACTTAAGCTAAGCTTTTAGAAATATAAGCTACCAAAACACTCTAACACCATCAACATAAGTATCAAAGTCAAATAAAGTCTTTATTAATCTCTCAAATAATTGACCATTTGAGGAACATAGGTTGAGTTTTATTCCTAAAACATTACACTATTTGATTTGGATGGTTACTAGACTGGGGTAATTCTTAAAAGCTAACAACTCATTCTAGTCATAGAGAAATGACGAGTTCAAGTTTTTTTGGACACAAGGATAATCTAAATGAATCTTTTGTACATAAATAAATACAAAAGTAAATCATATACTTAATACATGTAGGGGCAAAAAAATTAATAGTACACATTAAAATGGCATGCCCAAAGTCTGGCCTTAAAAGTATTTATTAATACATCTTAAAGAAAGAAACTGGAATGCAAGAGATGATTGGAAAGGAGAGTGCTGGTCCAAAATGATGACCTGATGAATTCAATTGGTATTTTGACAAACCCTACTTTTGTGATAATCCAATCGGTATAATGATAATTTAATCGAAAATATCATTATTCAAAGTAAGCTACAAGGTGACATGTTATTGTGAATACTTCTATTTTGGAAAATACTATCACACATACCTGATGGTACTTTTCTTTAATATTTTGTTTGAATAAGAAACAATATAAGATTTTATCGGGCACTTGTAACACCTCTGAATGCATTTGACTTACCAACAACCAAAGATAAAACCTAGTTTGTTTACTTTAAGGTGAAGTATGACATAGTCTTATAAGAGACGAAAACATAATCAACTACCTGGCAAGATTGATCAGATGTTGTGCAGAGATGAGATGGGCGCACATCACAGATTCAATTGAAGCTATAGTGTATGCTAACAATAACTGAGACATAATTTTAGACAATGGCAGAACACAGTATAACTTGGACTAGGCTGAAGCATAGTTTCAACTTTTGAAAAACTATTACTTTTTGATGTACAATCCACAATCTTCAAACCCTAGATAACTAAGGTGTTTGTAGCCTACTTAATAATCTAGAATCTAGATGCAACTCAAGATACTAGAATAGGAGAAACTTGTAGAGGGATTATTTTTAAATAAAAGGTATATTGTGGCATGTCAATAAATCTTTGTCCACCACCATTTTTACCAATTGTTATCTTATTATTTGAATACATCATGTAAATATCAAACTATCTTATTTTTTCTAAAAAATATATCATTTTTTATTTGCTAACGAGCATCATATTCATTTTACTTACTTCAATATCCACTCTACTTTTGGGTTAATTTAGTGAAGAAAATAGTCCAATAAGTCCCTTAGCTTTCCAAAAAAAAATACAGTTTATTCACCAACTTTATAGTGTGCCACTGTAACACACTAATTTTACCCAAAAAAATGAAGTTGTCTTTTTAGTTTTATAAAAGTTACAAAATATGATTTCGAACCCCTAACTATTGACAAATTTGCATCATAAGGACCCAAAAAAAAAATTTGCCTAGTAGTTCATCAACTGTAAAATTGGTATCTTAAAATACCCCGTAAAGATAAGAGATTAAACTCCTACTTCTTTTAAAGCAAGTATAATTTTGACACACTATATCCATCCAATGTTAGCCTAGGAAAGAAAATCTTCCTGCCGTAGCCTCTGATTGTGGACATGGCATGAAAGGTGGGATTATCTACTAAACACAAAGAGCTTTAGAACGTGATGTCGTGATCATGTGTTTTGAACCAAAAACCTGATTTCAATATTTTCCTATTTTTTAAGCTTATTAGATTCCCACTCACACATTGATCCATTGGTAGGGCATTTTGAATCAAAATTCGCTCGTATGATTTAAAGTGAAAGACAATAAAAAGATACAATGATGGAAAAGCCAACGAGAGGATCGGAATCCATAAAAGTGAACCACTCAATCCTTATTACATACAATAAAACTGAGAAGAAAGGCTAAAGCTCGAATTGAAAAAGAAATTCTACAAAATCCAAAACAAGAAACCCTAATATATTTCAATAAGAAAAAACAAAATAATAACAGAATCAAAACTGATGGTGTGAGTTTGATTAAATGCATAACTAAATCATCAAACAGTAACGACACCACATGGAACAAAGCAGACTAAAATAAGCCACAAGATCGTATCCGCAGTAAATTAAGAGGCCAAAATCACATTGCACCCTAATGAAGGAAGCATGTAGAAAGAAAAATACAAAAAAATCGTTACCCTTCAACTTCAAGAAGTACAGCGAGTTGTTGAGATGTATTATGGTCGAAGTCGTGAGAAGAGGAGAGTGAAGAGAAAGCGGTGAACCCATTGAGATGAAATTTTCGGCTGAAAGTGGAGCGAAATGGAGGTACTAAACTGAAATTGGTTCTTCTGTTTCTGGGAATTGCATTTGCGTATAAGTGGGAGTTTCTACTCCTGCTGATCGAGCTGGAAAAGCGGCAAGCATGAAGAATCGAACACGAAGCACCTTCCATGGCAGATGGTCCAACGATCTACTGTTCTCGCGTCTTTTGCTTGGTTACGCACCACAGGGTGTAATGAAATTAGGCAAAGATTATCTTATAACCATAAACTCCGACATAGTCATTTTTCAAAAAAATTGTACACTGTAATCTCATTATTATTACAATTTTCGATATTTTAGTGTTTTTTTTTTATTATTTTTAAGTACAAAAATTTAAGTTAGAAATAATTTAATATATACTTTAAGATTAAATTATCACAAAAAATTAAAAATAAAGTATTAAAATTATCAAAATTAATATAAATTAATTAAATTATATATAAATATAATAATACAATTATTAATGTGAACAAATTTAAAATAAAATAATCGATATTGTTTTAAGGTTTATCAAATTTATAGAAAAGAAAATTATAAAAAAGTTAAGATATTTAATTAAATGTGTAGATTTGGTGAGAGGTTCCTCTATTTATAGAACATTACACATACAGTATCGATTATACAATGAATACACATATATGAGTGTTAGAGGGACACAATCAGTATAAAAATACAATATTTTATGTATCGAGCTCGATCTTAAGTTGAGTTGGTGGTCGACCCTATTAGACAAGCGTCTTTTGGGATAAACCTCTTACTTGACTAATGCATTTAAAGTGTATAAAGTCAAATACGTTATTCAAGGTATTCTTTCTCGTGATTAGTTCATCTTCCATAGGCTTAGTCTGATGACACGAGCTCAAGTTGCTTATTTTGCATCGAGTTTTAGTCCTTCATCTTGGATCGAACTTAGGTCAATCTATATGTTTAAACAGATATGTCTAATTTATGGAAATAAAATGATTATATATTTTTTTTATTATGTTATTCAATGATGAAATGTAAATTTTTAGAGAAAAATTTAAAAAAAAACTAACCAAGTATTACAGCACATCTTATTTTATAAGAAAATGATTTTAATGAAAAATTTATTATCGATAAATAGTCGCTTTAAGAATAAAATCATGAACATCCCAAACAAATTCATATTATTATTAATTATTATTCATATTATTATTGATTATTAATGCATGTTATGTAAATATAAATATAAATAAAGATAAAATTATCATTTTGTATACAATGCTAGTAGTTTTTGAAATTTGTCATGCTCTTTTCAAAGCAAAGCCATTAATCTAATTATACAAATATAAAATTAAAATTGGCATTTATCACTTGAAACTTATTTTCTTAGTTTTATTTATAATTTTTATAATTACTTCAACATCTTACTTAATTTAACATTTAATTTAATACTAACATATTACTTATTGCATACAATAACTTGTTACATAAGGATGAGCATGACGACAATTATACTAATAACCATAATCGTCTCACACATGTTTTGAATAAATTCGAGAAATAATCATTTATTATGAGTGGATAGCTATTTTTCATAGTTTAATCACACTTCTTATTTTCTAACATTTATTAAAAAATATATTTAGTTTTAAAAAAATTAAATATTTACACAATATTTATTCTACTAAATTATTTAAAATATCAATAATTAATTTCTATTTTTTAACTATTTAGCAAATGATTTAAGTAAAATGAAAAATATATGTAAGAATAAATACAATTCAATCTAATTATTTTAAGTATTATATATTTTTTATTTTTACATAATTATATGTATATAAATAATATAATATAAATATATCTTCGTTCTTTGTTAACCGTGATTTAGTATTACAATAATCATCTCTCTCATATCCAATCAATTATTGTTATTTTCGAAGAAAAATCATCAATTTTATTTTTGCAAATAACAATGATTTTGGTTATACATGAATAAAATAATCATCTCTAATAGTATTGCATACAACATTACTCTATTTTATAGGAATAATGAATACATATACTACCTTAACATGAAACTTACAAGGATAAACCTGCAAATATATCTCCAAATTATTTGATTTCTAAATTATTTGATTTCTTATGAATGTTAATGGAATTGAAAAAAATTCCAAATGTATCATTCTAAATCTTAAAAAGTTTTAAATTAATCGCTCTATTAGTCTTCTTAGAATGACATGGATGTTAAAAAATTAACTAAATGAGAGTTCCATGCGTCAAAATAATTGCGCTTAGGCAATTGAACTTGAAAGTTTATAAAAAATTAATTTTATCAATTTATAATTTGATAACTTAAACAAAACGGTTAGACATGCAATCGTGTATAAGAATAAAGTGTGAAAATCAAAAAATAATACACAATATTTTTAGGTGGAAACAATCTATGTCATGACAATAACCTAAGAGGAAAATCACCAATCCACTTTGAAAGATGGTGATCTTACCACCCTTTTAGTTGGCCTGAGAAGCTAGCTATTAGTAATTCGACAACTGATTTATCAGATGTACCATTTTGTGTTTTATATGTATTTGATTCCATCATCATTTGCTAAAAGTTGTTTTATATTTTTTATTCTATCATTTTATCTATATTCCAAACATATATAGAAGATGCATTATATTTCGACTAGGTGAGTTGACTAGGCTGGGTACCTATAGTATATGGGTATCTAACTGGACTAGGTCCTTACCATGATAATTTTTGAATTTAAGGTTCAAAAAAGGTTTCCTGTGAACTATCCTCATTAGAGGTAATAAGTTCTAGATGGCTAAGAACACTAAGACTCTGTGTTAATTTGTTGGTTGGTTTTGAAGTCAGTGGAGACTCAGGTATAACCGGACCTAGTTTTGTATTTGAGGCTTGATCTTTTACTTGGAGTTTAAGGATGTTACTCCATTGTTGAAGTTTCTCAAATTTTGATGATATTTCTTCATGGGCTGGTTTGGAGACCTAGAAGGGTTTGAAGATAGGGTTTTGGATTTTACCATCTATGGCTTAGTAGGAGGTAGAGGGAAGATTAGTCTTTTGATTCTTCTCTATCCTAGTAAGCTATTTACCTAAAGTATTTAGGATGATATTAGTAAAATTGTTTTAGGTAACTATGTTTTTGAGGTTGGTTGCCTGGTTTTCCTGAGGATTTTTGAGATGAAAGGCTTCAACCTTACTATCGTTATAGGGAAAGGTAATTGGTCTCAAAGGAGGATGTTCATCCTTGATTGATCCATTTGGGGTTTCCCAAAGAGGTGATTTCTTTTTTATGTTTACCATGTTAATTGATTTAACTGGTTCAACTGCTCCTGGTTTCTCCCATTCATCTTCCAGTAATCTATCAAAATCTTCTTTCATGATTTCTTTAGTACTGATTTCTAAATAGGGATGGGTTTTGGTCATGCTAGCTATTAAGTTAACATGTTCAATAGAGTCTTCTAGATTAACTAGTTTAAGGTTATCTATAGTGATTTTTGATATTTCAACTAAGCTAACTAGTTCAGGGTTAACTATATTGATATTTCTTCCAAGCTTTGAGTCAGTTTTGAAAGGGAATTCTAATCCTTATTTTTCCCAATAATATTTAAACCATTCAAAAAATAATACATTTTGTTGGTTTTCTTTGACATAGCTAGCATGTTTCCTAAGGGCACTTGTTCTTTGGCTTTCTGTGTATGTTTTAAAAAACCATTTGTTGATTTTTTTGGTTATAGGGAGCATTTATGTCTAGACGTAGGGTTTATATATCTAATACCTGATGTTCCAAGGTTAATACATTTAACTCGTTGGTCCTAGTTTGTATAGTTGGGGCTTGGGACAAAATTGGTGATGAGGGAAGAATAGAAGATAACTGAGGTGAATCGCTCATCTCAAATATTTTGTCAATAGTATAGAATGGTCTTGGTACTAGTGTATTAAAGTCTATAGCTTTAAGTTTTGCCCTAAGGATATCTGAGGTAGAAGACCTAGGTTTGGTTTTGAGTGGTAAATCCACAGATGATAAGTCAGAGATACTTATTGTAGAGACAGAAGAGTATCTCAAATTGGTAGACCATTCAAAACTAAGTTCGACACTACCATCTTTATATGATATAATTTCCCTAAGTTCTGTATTTTGGATAGGTTTTTGGGTTTGATGAGGTTCAGACTCTAGCTGAGTCACACCTTCGAGAAGCCACCTATCTGGAAATATGACTTGGCTCCAAGTAATAGGTTTGAGAATTGTTTTGTTGGACCTTGAAAGATCTGTTTGTTGGAGAATGGTTTCCCTTTTTTGGATTGTTAAATATGTATGGTATCCCAAGCAGACATCATAACTTTGTAATGAACCCTATAAATTAATGCTACTTGAGTGGATCCTGCTAATACCCTAGAATTATGGGTTTGGATTTGTAATGTAAGTGATTTTAATATGTTTTGGTCACTTAAAGAGACTATAAAGTTAGGGAAGCAATTGAAGGATATGGGTCCTAAGCCTAAGCTCGTTTCAATTGTTCCTAACAAAGAATCTTTAAAGTCTATAAGTATAGCGTCTCTAAGCACATCTAGTATTGTTAATTTTAAAACATCTCTGGTTAAGAGTCTTAGTCCAACTTGGACTAATCTTATATGAACATATTTGAAATGTTTTTCAAAATATTTTTATAATGTTTTTCTTGAAAATAATTCAATAGTTTCAAAAGGTGAAGAAAAATGGATATTTCTCCCCTCTATTTTAATGATGTAATCAGTTTTGAAAAGATTCATCATCTTTGTTTTGTAAATTTGATCTCTGTTAATCTTTAGAATCTTCCAGTGAGCAATTGATTTTGGAAAATTTTCAATAATGAATTCATTACTATTATTGATATCTTTGTTCTTCAAAGAAGAAGATGATTTTGATAATGCAGGAGAAGATGCAAGAAAATCAAAACTAGACATAATTAAACTAAAATAAAAATAAAATGTTTGTAAAATATGGAGAAAGTAATCGTCAATATAATATCTTCAGATGTTAAACAAGAATCTTAATCTTTAAAACTACTATCTAATATTAATTATCAAGATACATGTATTATAGACATGGGATTAAGTCATGGAAATATGCTAAGTTATCATACATGAAAGAATTAACATTCTATTTCTTGTTCTATCTTTTCATATAATATTTATGACTTTCTTTAGCTTATACTTTGAAGGAGATGTCTGCTACTACTACTAGTAAGGTATTATTGCCCTAACCCCTGTTCGTTGGCTAAACCGGAACTCATTGCTATATAGTTTTTCAATTTTTCAAATTTGAGAAAATCTAAAGATTTTATGAAAAAATATGCTAAATGATTTGAGATGTTTATATACTCTCGATTGATTACCCCAACTTCTATTAATTCTATGATAAAATGAAGTGAATGTCAATATGTTTAGTTCTAGAATGTTGAATTGGATTTTTAAAAATATTTATAGCATTTATGTTATCACAAAAAAATAGTTAAATGTTTTATTTGGCGTATGATTATCCATTAGCATTTGTTTGAGCCATATAACTTGTGTGAGCAGCTCACTCCAGCTATATATTCATCGTCTGCTGTTAAAAGTGAAACAAAATTTTGGTTCTTATTGTGCTAGGCAACCAAACTACTTCCAATATAGAAACATCCTCTTGATGTACATTTTTTATCATTTGAATTATTTGGCTAGTCTACATCACTAAATCTAATAATTTTAGAATTAGATCTAGAAGGTTACCATATTTCAAATTTTATAGTTCCTATCACACATCTTAAGATTCTTTTGATGGCTTGCAAATAAGATTCTTTTGGTGAAGCTTGATATTTGGCACACATTCCTACACTATTAGAAATGTCAAGTCTATTTGAAGTTAAGTATAATAAACTACAAATCATGCTCCCGTAAAGAGTATGGTCTATTTCAATCCCATCTGAATCCGTTGTAACAGAGGTACTTATTAGAGTCCTCATTTCTTTGACAGATTCTAGAATAAACTTTTTGACCAATTCTTTTGCATGTTTTGTCTGAACAAAAATATGCCATTAGTTAATTGCTTAATTTGTATTCCCAAAAAAAAATTGAGTTCTCCTTCCATGCTTATTTCAAATCCGTTTTTCTTTACTTTGACAAAAGTTTTTGCTAGGAATTCATTTATTGTTACAAATATAATGTCATCAACATAAATTTGAGTTAATAGAATGTCGTTGTTTTTCTTTGACTGAGTAACATTTTTATCTTCTTCACCTATTTTGAAACCTTGACTCTAGAGATGAGAGGTTAATATTTCATACCATGTTTTAGGGGTTTATTTAAATCCACACATAGTTTTCTTAAGATGATATAGATTATTAGGATTATGTGGGTTTTTAAAACCTTTTGGTTGTTCAACAATTACGTATTCTTTTAGAATTCCATTCAAAATTGCACTTTTTACATCAATTTGGTATAATTTAAAACAAAAATGACATGTAAGTGCTACATATATTCTGATGGACTCAAGTGGTGTCATAGGGGGAAATTCTCATCAAAATCTATACTTTCAACCTAAATGTAGCATTGAGCAACGAGTCTATCCTTATTCAACATAACTATACTATTTTCATCAATAATTACACATAAATATTACTTAGTTTTCTATCTAACTTCTAGTTTGAACGTCTTTGTCAAGTTCTCCAATTATATCCTTTGATGATTTTGAGCCCAAATTTTCTTGATTTTTCTCAAACTATCATTCTGGCTTAACTTTTGGAGTTTTCAAATCTTCTTCAACTATATTGATTACATCATGATCTTTAATATACGATTCATTAAGTACATTATATCATCAACAATAACATTAGTAGATTCCACAATATAATCAATTTTTAGATTATATACCCTGTAAGCCCTACAGTTAGATGAATATCCAAAAAGTATTCCTAAGTCATTTATTGAGTTGAAGTTTCATAGATTTTCTTTGTGTTTTAGGTTGTAGCATGGACTTCCAAAAGTTCTAAAGTGTTTAATACTTGGCTTTTAGTTTTTAAATATCTCATATGGATTTTTTTCATATGGATAAGAGTGATTAATGATATAAAAAAAACTGTTCATAGCTTCTACCCATTGATTTATAACGATTTTTTGCTATGAAGCATGAATCTTGTCATATCTTGTAATTCTTTAATCTTTCTTTCAATTACACCATTTTGTTAAGGTATTTACGGTGATGAGAATTCTTGCTTAATATCTTATTCATTACAGAACTGTGTAAAGCAAACTGAAGATTCTCATATGTAAGAAAAATACATAAATATCAATTGTTCTTTCGATTCAAATAGGTAACTGAGACCTAGATGAGGGTTGGAGACACCAATCCATGGAATCTTTTTAGGAGCCCTATATTAATTCAGCTTAGTCGAACTTACAAACGTGAGTTAAGAAAATTACATAGTGGAAGTACAAAACAACATGCTCAATTCAACACACAATTAAAACACTCAGTAGATACGAAAACAACAATATGTAGTAAACACACTAGCAATAGTGTGCCTCACAGGCTTCTGTCTTGACTAGCAACACGTGTATATGGCAATCAACACACAATTGTGATATAGGCATACATATCGAAAAGCTAAAAGGATTTTCAATCACTTCAAGACCTCATATGTGGGAACATATTTTATAAATGATGATTGTACTCTCATATCATGCAAACAAACATACATAGCCAAATGTAATAAAGAGTCTGACACCTGGTACACTTTTGGGATAAAGAGATACATACTCCTTAGAGACTCATATCAAACTTATAGGCAAATAAAAGATAGATTATAATAATGCACAATCTAATCATGCATGACTACAAAGAAGGAGTCCAAAATCATATACACAATCATGTAAAGAAGATGCTGATTCCTTAAAGACTCAACCCAAATTTGCAAATAATGGAGATATAAACACCTGACAGATAATCATAACTAAAGTATAAATAAACATAGACATATAGTATAATAAAGAAGTAGATATAGAATTCAGTAAACAAAAAGAAGGTGATAACTATTAAAAACTTTCAAATCAGAGTTTATACTTCAGTATATAGAGACATACACCATTTAAACCCTAATTGTACCAATCATACATTGGAGCATGCATAAAACTGGATATAACGAGGTAAAACCACATGGAATCCCTACCTATGTGGTAACACCCTTGGGTTACTTATGGAAACCACTCGACAGCAAACAAATCCACTATATAATAAAACAGTTACAATCCTGATAGAAATAAGACTCCCATTACCTATATCAATCAAGACCTCTATCTGAATTGCCTATCACTACACTTGCTTACAACCTCTGTAATAACCCGATTTGACACACTAGCCTGGATCTCCTCCAAAGTGAATACCACCCAAAGTGTTGTGATTAGTAACGAAATACCAGTAATGTATAAAGTGAATAAGAAAACATTACAAGAAGAAAACCACCAACTGATAGATAGCTTATAGCCACATAAGCTCCTCACATAAGAAAACGTTACACGAGGGCATCTAACAGCTACCACAAAACTAAACACATAAAAACCATTCACAAACATTACCTAGAGTACTTACCACTCATAAGCATGGTTTTTCTCATACAGTCACGAATCACTAATACTAAATAACACTCAAGGTATTAGTGATCTGAAAATAGAAAAATGAGATGTCAATTTGATAGAGTTCTACTACATTTTTCTAAATGAAGAACCAAGAGAAAGTGAGGGGTATTTATAGAAATCGGCCAACCATCTCACCAGCCACATTTCCATTGAACTAACCAACCACCTTGCCAATGGTGGTAGCAATGGTATTGGTGAGGGCTGGTGGTTAAGGTTGTGGTGAGGTGCCAAAAATCTCATTTTTTATTTCCAAAATTATTCAATTAAATAATTTTCTGAATACCCACACCCAAAATGAAACAAAAACACAAGCGATAACATCGGCTTACTCACATGTTTGTCGAAAACCATAACACTCAACCTACCATGCATACTACGAAAACCAATCTCATGGTATGTGCAAACATGCATATATACAAAATCTACATAACTATATGCATGTATGTATTACTGATTCATAGTAACCAACTTTACACAGATAAATACAAAATATTGAGTATGAAATAAACATACACTATTTTTTTTACACGACAAGCCAACGTATAGATACAAAGTATAACTAGACTTGCACAAACATTCTCAAATTATCTACCACGATCCTTTCTAACAAAACAAATTTATGAGTTAATCTCATTTTGAATTTTCAAACACCAAATTTCAAAGATTGAAAATGCCTATGATTTTTATCAAATGAATAAAACCCAAATGTAGTGAGAGAAATCATCCACATTTATAAACATATATTTCTTTCTTCCCAAAAGTTCATGTTGTATTGATTATATCTCTGACTTCCTCATGTTTGTTTCCCAAGTTGACATGGTTTCCAAACCCATTTTGATCCAATCTCAAATTTAGATGGGAAACCCATAACAATTTCAAAAGTTTCAAGAATTTGAAGGGTTTTCAAATTTATGTGTCCCATTCTTTCATGCCATAGTTCAGCTTGTGAGTTACTTTCTTGAAGACACTTTTATGAGACAGATATATCTATACTATAACAGTTATTATTACTTCTTTTTTCTTTCAAAACACAATCACCATGTTTGTCAAGAATATTACATTCTTTCTTGGTAAGGTGAATTATGTGTTGATAATCACATAATTGACTTGTACTGATTAGATTAGTTTTTAATCCTTCAATGTATAGAAAATTTTATAGTTGACTAATTCTAGGATTATTGATAATACCTCTTCCTCGAACTTGAAGCTTGTTACCATTACCAAAAGTAATAAAGCCTCCATAATTTTCATCTAATGAAGTAAACACTAACTTTATTTTGGTTATATGTTTGGAACATCCACTATCCGTATACCAAAAATCTATGCTAAAATTGAGTGCCTTTTGTGCAACATAACAACTATCCTTCTCATGTAATTTAGGTTTTCTATGATACCTTTCCTTATGATTAGAACATTGTTATAGTTGTTGTACTTAATCTATCTTCATCATCTCTTGAACTTTATTCATCAATGGTGATGAAATTTCAAAGAGATTTCTTATGTGAAGACAATTTGACCAAATGTGACATTTCACTCAAGTAAGCACAAAGTAAGAGGTTTTATTTTTGGGTAAGATTTTCTCTTGAGTGGATTTTTCAAATTGGGTATTGGTTAAGGTTAATGTGTTTTTGTTGTAACCAAGCTCTCTTTAATCACCTACCATTTTTCCACTTTAAAGAATCTTGTTTAGTTGAGTTGATCCTTTTGTAAATTTGAGGATTATATTGCTACATGAGAACATATTTTTATTCACACAATCTTTTAATGATTATGTCCTTTTCTAAAATATTTTTCTCCAAAAATCTTATTTTTTTCTTATGCCAAGAATAATAATTTTTTATTTTCATTTAAGATAACAAGAAAATCTTCTTTTTCTTTTTTTAGTGTGGTAATCTATTTGTATAGACCAACAATCACATATTCTTCAGAAAAAGGATTCGTTTGTTTCTTTGTGAAAGTTTCTTTTTTTAGTTATAGACCTAATTAGCCTAAGGGGTGAATAGATAATTAGCTAAATTATGACACATGAAAATTTCACAGACGACCTTGCAACCATGTGTAAATAAAATAATGTGAAAATATAAAGATTAAGGCATGATATGTTTAGGTGGAAACAACCTAGGCTATATCAATGACCTGAGAGGAAAACCATCGGCCTAGCGGACTTCCTAACTATCCACTATGAAAAATAAGGTCTAATTACAAGGCTAGGCCTTATCCACCAACATAAAGCCCCCAAGTAATATACTTACAAGTTGTTGCTTTCATCATAGCCTCTACAACAAAAGTTGTTCAGATCTAGACTAAAGTTCTTACAATTTGAGTCACACAAGAAATTAAACCTATTCAACTAATACCTTAAAAGTTAGCATAATAACATAAGTGCAAATGTGTGATATAGAGCAAATTCAGTAATAAATAACCTTAGATAGATGATTTGATAAATATACTAGATAAATCAAAATCAACAAGTAACCCTAGAAAAATCAGTTGAAAAACAATCAATTTGAAACACACTATCACAAATATTTTAGACTTGTTAATCCATCAAACACAATCCTAAATGTTTGATAAATTAAGTCAATTAAAAACTACTTGAATAGTTTTTTCAAAACAACATGAAAGAGATTAAGATAAAGAGAAGAATGCTCTTTGTGGTTAATTAAAGTTGTTTTCTTAGGCTTGTATATATGGAATATTTTGAAGCACTAAGTCAAAGTAAAATTACTATATTGTTCATAAAATTAGTTAAAAAAGTTAGTAAAAATTCAATTCAATTTGAGTTAGAAAGGGTTTTTCAATCAAAGCCCTGGTCGTTTGATCGATTTAACATATTTTCAATCAATCGAGTACATATTTCGATCAATCTAGTCAATTCTGGATCTATCCAATGTAATAAATAAATAGTTCTAAACCAAGGTTGACCGATCTAATTGATAAATTGATCGATCTAGTGCTCGATCAATCGACTATCAATTACTTGATCAATCGACTATCAATTACTTGATCAATCTAGTGAATTAAATAATTAGTTCAAGACTTATTAAATTGAGTAGATCAAATCTTGATCGATATAGACATGCCTAAATTGATCGAGTAGCCTAATCTCAAAATTTTCCTATGTATCTAACATGAAATCTGACATGTATAAGAATAACTATATACCTAAATTGTGGTTGTTGGAGCTTGATAGCTTTTCATCTTGAAAATATTCTTGAAGGATACACCTAGAAACTAAAATCACATTTGTATGTTTTGTTAACAAATATCGCCAGCACTCATATAGATATTACAATTTCCCCCTTTAGTATATTCATGTCATAAAATCTCTTTCCCATTACATAATGCTCATAGGAAAAATAAATTTTTACATAGTGGTAATATCTTATGATCCAGTGAAACCATCTTTGCATGAATCTTAAAAGCTCATGTTTACACTAAAAGTCAAAAACATAAATACCCAAACAACTTGTCCCAAAAGATTTCTTGTTCATTAGTTCAGTGTATATAACAATATAAAAGGCCAAGAATATTCATGAATGTGAGTAATCATTAGATAAAATTTAAAAATATAACTCCTCTTATGTGTAATTCTCACCCTAAAATTAATATTTCAATTTTCTCCCCTTTTTTGTCATACAAATAAACCAAAAAAAAATGTTGCATTTTCAATTAAGATGAATGTGATATCTCATGGAAAATTCAACAAAATAAGAAACATACAGATGAAACACAAACTATCATATGCATCAAATGTAGTGTAGTAATTAATATAATTCGAATACAACCCAAGAAATTATCAATTACACTTTAAAATGTGAAAACAACAAAATATATTGACCTCTAAACACAATAATAAAACCATACAAAAAAAATTATTGTTCTAAAGATGGAAACTCGTAATGTGAATGGATGTTTTTAATAATGGAAAACATTGTTTCTTGAAGTTCATTCATAGTATTCATTTGTTGTCCCAAAGTTTCTGTTCTCGTACACATGTCAATTTCAAATAAGTCATGATGAGAAGGTTTAAGAGCATGTATATTTTCCATTTCCTCATCTCCAAAAATATCATCTATAGCTCTTCTGCCACTTGTTCCAAATGATCATTAGCCAAAACGAATCTAAATATTTTGTTGGAGGCACACCCATAAAAAGAATCATTTGGATGATGAGGTAGCCATAGGGAAGCTCGATCCTTGGATTTACTATCTAAGATTGGTTTATTATTTTGTCCTCTATTAATGTACCTACATTGAATGCTTCCTTTTTCAATACAATATAAAATCTTAACATGTAGGTTTCCAATCTCATATGAGTTCTTGGATGGAAGTAGGTTAGCACATACCATTTTAATTAAAACCTAGTAAATGCCCTATTTTTTAAATCAAGGTAATAGATTTATTCAAACATGAATTTCACTCAAATAATCAATTTTGAGGTATAAATCATTCTTCAACAAAATTGAATTGTTCACAATATGCATAAGTATTCTAATAAAGAACACAAACATTTTTCAATACAGATGGTGATAGATTATCAATCGCTCATGGTGGGATAAATATTGAAACTATAACAGTATGTCAATTAGGTCATTTTTGAGTAGTCATGAAGGATTTAAAGAACTGAACATTACCTATCATGCAAAAATTTTAGTTAAATTTATACTTGCATGTAATAAAAAAATTCTAACAAAGGGAGAACTTTAAATAAATTTTTCTTTTGAATTTCTTCTCATTATTTATATGAAGGATTGGTGAAAGTTTATTTTTTATTTATTGACCTAATTAGCTAGATGGGGTGAATAGATAATCAGCAAAATTCTAACAAACTAAATTTTTTGTAGACGAGCAAAAATGCAATCACGTGTGAATAAAATAATGCGGAAATATAGGGATGACACACAAGATTTTTAGATGAAAATAACCTAGGCCACACCAATGATCTAAGAAGAAAACCACTGGTTCACCTAACCAACTAACTATCCACTATGAAAAATAAGGTCCAATTATAAGGCCAGGTCTTATGCTACCCAACAAGATAAAACCCCTAAATAATCTACTTACAAGTCGTTGCTTTCATCATAGTCTTAACAAAAAAAGTGTCCGAATCTAGACCAATGTTCTGATAACTTGAGTCACACAAGCAATCAAACTCATTCAACCAGTACCTGAAATGGTAGCACAATAACATGAGTGTAAATGTGTGTCCTAGAGTAAATTCAATAATGAATAGCCCTAACTAGATGATTTAATAATTATATCAGATAAATGGAAATCAACTAGTAACCCTAAAAAAATCAACTTGAAGCACAATATAACAAATATTGTAAGCATGTTAATTCATCAAATACATTCATAAATATTTGACAAATTAACTCAATAAAAAAGCCTACTTGAATAGTTTTTCCAAAACAAGAGAAAAAAATTAAAATGAAGAAAAGAAAGCTCATGTGAGGTTAAATAAAGTTGTGTACTTTTGTAGATATAGTATATTTTGAAGCACCCAGTCAAAGTAAAATTACTAGGTTATCTATAAAATTAGTTGAAAGAGTTTTAAAGAAAAATGACAATAAATTAAAAGGCCAATTCAATTCAAGTAAAAAATAGGTTTTAAAATCAAAGCCCTAGCCATTCGATCAATCTTACACATGCTTGATCGATTGAGTACTTAGTTCAATCAATCCAATCAATGAAAAAATTAATGCAAGACTTTTTAAATTGAGTAGATTGATCCTCGATCGATCGAGGATCAATCTAGACATGTATCAATTGATCAATCGAGTAGCATAATCTCAAAATGTTTGTATATTCTAATGTGAAATATAATGTGCAAAAGAACAAAGACATACTTGAATTATGATTGTTGGAGATTGATAGTTATTCGGCTTGAAAATATTCTTGAAAAACACATCTATAAATTAAAATTTTATTTGTATATTTTGTTCATGAATATCGCTAACACTCACATATACCTTACAATATTCACCTTTGGCATATTCATATGATAAAACTTTTTTTTTACTACATAATGCTTATAGAAAAAAATATTTTTACATAGTGGCACTATCCTATGATTCGGTGAAATTATATGTGCTTGAATCTTGAAAGCCCATGTTTACACTGAAAGTCAAAAATATAAATACCCAAACAACTTTTTCCGAAAAATTCATTATAATAATATAAAAAAGAAGAGTTTTCATGAGTGTGAGTAATCATTAGATAAAATTTAAAATATAACTCCTCAAGGTGTAATATTTCAAAAAAATTCAAAATTTTCAATTTTGATTATGTCCCTAAATTTAATATTCTAATTTTCTCCCCCTTTTTCAGACTAATAAATAATTTAACATTGAAGCTTAAATCCAATATGAGAAAGAATAAGATGTATGTTATGAATTGACTCTCCCTAAGTTCTATGACTTCACAAAATAAAGTAAAAATGAAAAAAAATTAAAAAATCTTATAAATATAATTTTTTTGTTAATAGGAATAATAGATTGAGCTAGACATGATTGTAATATTACATACAAATACAAAAATTTATTTGTGTGACTATTTATTAACTACATAAATATATGTAAATTAGACACACAAACATACTAACACATATAGTGACTTAACGACAGTCACCTAAAGTGAGATAATAACAGTATTCCAATTAGTACATTTATGATTAGTTATGATAGATTTAAAGAAAAGGACATCATCAATCATGCAAAAATTTCAGTTGAATTTATACTTGCACATAATCAAAATTTTCTTACTCAGATAGAACTTTAATTAAATTTTTGTAATCCTTCTCAATATTTATCATATTATTTTTTATTTTTTATTTGTACGAGGGAAAGATTATTTTTTTTCTTTTTGTATAACCATTTTTTACTCTTTCTTTTTGTGGATTCAATTATTTTTTTATTCTTTATAACTATTTCCTTTGTCATATTATTTTTCTTTTGCAAAGGAAATATGCATGAGCTAATATACCTAGCACATTGACTTTTACACTAGTTGTAAGGTCACCCTATCTTCTCACTGCGGTAACTTTCACACATCACAGTAGGTAACCCTGTTAAAATGAGTTGTCTCTCTATAGCATCATTTTATACAATGAAAGAAAGTTCAACCACAATTTTCACAGTTAAGGTTATCTTATGCCTTAAAATCTTACATAATTAATTATAAACTTTTAGCATGACATACTTATGTGTCTAGTGAGTGTGTGAGTAGGTTCATGTTGACATCAATCACTAGATGTGAGAAATATGTAAATGCACAAGTCAGTATATCTATTTGCACAATGCATAATAAAAAAATATGAATGAAGTATGTATTGATCATGTCAATGTTAAAGCATGTTTACTTGTTATAATTTCCATTCATCTTAGAATATGATGCAACATGCATAGATGAATGATGGTTATGAGCCCTACTATGTGAAGCATGGAAATTATTATTAATTTAGGAATCAAAAGTCTACACTTGGACTTGATATGAAATTTTTTATCACAATGATGACATACAATCATAATTTTTCAATCACAAGTGTAACTACTCTTTGTGTATAATTAGTAACATTAGGAGTAGGGTAATAAGGCCTTACAAAAGAGGTTTTTAATGATAAAGCTATGTGTAGCCTGTGAAGAAGAAGGGTTAGAGGGTTTTACAAACTTAGTTATTCTTAATGTTTCTTTTTTTAGTATCGAGGAATGTATTTCATAGGATTTTAGTTTATCATTTAGTTTAGTTACTTCTACAAGTAACCTATCTTTTTACATTTTGCATCTTACATAATCTATAAATACTACTACAATACTAATGACATTAAATTTATTAAGTAGAAATTTAGCATCACTTTTCTCAAGATCTGAATCAATGTCGAGCTTACTAGAGTGTCCATCAACAGTTACAGTAAATACCAAATAGTTATTAGCATAATTTTTTATTCAACTAGATTGTTATTATCACTTTCAAAGTTAGTAATTGTAGCATTGGAATCTCTTCCCATTTTGTTCTTCTTATTTGCATAATCAATTACAAAGTGACCAAAACCTATACATTTAAAACATTGAAGTCCAGTGGGATTAGATTTCTTACCATCAAAACTCACAGATTTCAGCTCTATTAGATTCTTATCCTTTTGACAACTTGATTGTCCTTTGCATCAATGATTCATTTTGTTGAGGATTTCATTTAATCTTCTGGTTAAGAGTATTATCTCTTCCTCATCATTGTCAATGTCTTCAATCATAGTAGTTTTAAAAGTGATACCTTTTTCTACAGAGGTTTCAAAAGCTCATCTCAAAGGTTTGAAGTGAGCCAACGAGTTTCTCTATTTTGATGGTGTCCATATCTTTTCTTTCATCAATGAAAGTGACCTTTTCTTAGAAATGATTAGGTAGTGAGCAGAGAATCTTTGAACTATTTTGAAATCATTAATTTCTCTCCAAGATATGCATAGTTTTAATAATATCACATAATATAACATAAAATTCAAGGAAAGTTTCATCTTCTTTCGTCCTAAGATTTTCAAATTGACTACCAAGCATGAAAAGTTTTGTTCATTTTACTTGTGTGGCACCCTCATATGCAACCTTTAAAATATCCCAAGCATGTTTAGTAGTGTCAACATTAGAAACACGATTAAACTCATCAGTAGACACAGTACTAAAAATAACATTAGTACCCTTTTGATTCCAATTGCTAGCATTTTTATCTTGATTGGTCCAATTGTTCCTAGGTTCAAGAGTGACTATATTATCTTTGGTAATTGTAGGTAGTTCCCAACCATAAAGCATAGAGTTCTAGAAACTCTCATTTATATAGTGTAAAAAGGCTATCAAACAAGCCTTCCAATATGGGTAATTAGACCTATCAAATTAAGATGCATAGGTTGTAGATGAAACCTTTCTTAAATGATCATAACAAGGTCCTAGGCATACTAACGGTATATAATGATCAACTCCAATGCCAAATGAAAATTTATTTTTTAGTTATAGACCTAATTAGCAAGAGGAGGTGAATAGATAATCAGTAGAATTATGACAAATTAAAAAATTTATAGATGGCCAAACATATAATCACATGTAAATAAAACAACGTAGAAATATAAAGATGACACACGAGATTTTTAAGTGAAACTATTTGTGGCCATACCAATGACCTAATAGGAAAACCACCTATCCACCATACCTCCTAGCTATCCACTATGAAAAATAAGGTCCAATTACAAGGTCAGGTCTTATACTACCTACCAAGATAAAGCCCCCAAGTAATCTATTTACAAGCCCATGCTTTCATCCTAGTCTTAATAAGAAAGGTGTTCGAATCTAGATCAAAATTTTGACAACTTGAGTCACACAAGCAATCAAACCCGTTCAACCAGTATAAGAAATCTTAGCACAATATCATAAGTGTAAATGTATGTCCTAGAGAAAATTCAATAATGAATAACCTTAACTAGATGATTTAATAATTATATTAGATAAATGGAAATCAACTAGCAATCCTAGAACAATTAGTTTAAATGACAATATCACAAATATTGTAGACTTGTTAATTCATCAAACACAACCATAAATGTTTGAAAAATTAACTCAATCAAAAAAAGCCTACTACAATATTTTTTACAAAAACAAGAGAGAGAAATTAAGATGAAGAGAAGAAAGCTCTTGTGTGGTTAAATAAAGTTATATGCTTTGGATTGTATATATAGTATATGTTTAAAGCATTAGGTCAAAATACAATTACTACATTGTCCAGAAAATTAGGTAAAAGAGTTTTAATTCAAGTTAAAAATAGGTTTTAAAATCAAAGCCCTAGCCGTTGGATCAACTTAACACATGTTTGATAGATTGAGTACTTATTTTGATCGATCTAGTTAATTCTTGATCGATCTAATCAATGGAAAAATTAATTTAGGACTTTTTAAATTGTGTAGATTGATCCTCAATGGATCTACATAGCTCGATCGATTAAGTGGCCTAATCTAAAAATGTTCCTATGTGTCTAATATGAAATCCAACATATGTAAGAATAGTGATATACCTGAATTATGATCACTAGAGCTTGATACTTTCTTCAACTTGAAAATATTCTTGAAGGACACAACTAAAAACTAAAATTACACTTGTATATTTTGTTCATGGATAATAGCAACACTCACATAAACCTTATAACTAGCTATTTATTTTACTTTTAGCATAATCATTTATGGCTATCTTTTTTTTATGCATGCAATTATTTTTTTGAATATAACTATTTCTTTTTTTTATCAACATGATGCAATCTATAAGTATAGGGTCGTGCAAGTAATATGATGTAGCTAATTATGGATATCGATCCCATAAGGAGTTGTGTAACTTATAACCAAGTACAAATATAAGTATTATGTATTCTATTTGGACAACAAAAATTATAGAAGATAAAAAATAAATGATAACTAATTTCTTAACAACTACGAAGATATATAAGAAATTGATTAAGGAATCTTTAATCCCCTAATTTCCTAACATGTAAATCACTAAATTTTCCCCCAATATGATCATCAATGAATTATATGATTAATTAAATCTTACCTAGCATGTATTGCTCTCTCAATTACACTACACACCATATAGTAATTAACTTAGTTACACTCTCATGTCAATTAGATTGTGTACTACTTATTAAGTTCATTAATTATAAATAACACACATAAGAATTATACATCTCTACTTAGAAACTTCTCTTGAATTCTTTACAAAGTTGTGCCTTCTTTAATCTCCTTTTGAACTTTTTCTCTACTTTTCTCTTCTTGGTAGTTGCTAAGGTTTGTAATCTTAGATTGTGTGTTGTTTGTGACCTAAAAATGGTGCTTTAAATAGGCTAAAATTGATCCTCATTAGATTAGGATTCGTATTACTTGGATCCAAGGGCAGAGATTGAAAGTTAGGATTTAATTCTAGGCTAACACGTTTTAATCCTCATCGCTCGATCGATCCACTTATTTTTCAATCGATCCAGTTATAAAAGCTTGATCGATCGACCCTATAATTTTGTATTTATCCTCATTTTTTCCTATCTTTGATCTCTTTGATATCCTTTCACCTACATTACCATATTAAATACAAATTAAGCTTATTCATGACATTTTAACACATACAAGACAAATAAGTAGTTTAGAAGTGTATAAATAGCTCTACTTTTGTAAAGTTACCACACCCCCAAACTTAACTCTTTGCTTTCCCTCAAGTAAAGCGAAGTCTATTTAGCTAAATATATATGGGCAGTATATTCATTCATACATATCTATTACTACATGTATATTTAGTAAGAATTATCCCCCTTAAAACTTGTATAATTCTATGACAAAGATGTTCACATTTTCATCAATCAACGTTCCATTAAGATAAGGACATGCAAGATTTTTGACGAATTGATTCGTGCATGTGTGTTGCATATGATGTCATCCAATCCACTCACAAAGTCAACTTGTATGAGCATACTAATCAACTAAGTCATAGAACAAGTTTCATAAGTCTATTTTTCACACTTCTCTCCACTAATATAAATAAGCACTTAGCTAAGGATTAATAGGGCTTGACATGCTTGTAGTGTAAGGCATAGGTAGGAGTAGATAAATGGATATATTTAGGCTTTTTTCACACCTTGTCTCTCTTTTTGTTCATCATGCAACATTTAACTTCAATTGAGCTTTAATTTGCTATTTTGTTTACCCTATCTCACAATTCTTTTCATTCTTTTATTCCATATCTCCTCTTCATTTTCTTTTCTTTCCTTTCATTTTTTTAGACTCATAACATCCCAAAATTATTTTTTCTTTTTTTCTTTTTGCATATAAGAGTAATTGGGAGTTTTTTTTATAGATGTGAAGAAGTAGGATGCCTTATATTTCACCTCACTTTATATCATAGCACATGATTAAATTTTTATACAAGCTAAGGTGGTAAGGGTAAAGGTAATATTTATTGGTTATGCTAAAAATGTGGCTCAAAGATATGAAGGTTCTTAGTAAGGCTCAAAATATTGACTAAAGATATAAACAATGGTTAGCTTGAAATTCTCACTAGATCCAATAAAGGCCTAAATCATTTTTCAAGCCAAATACTATTTAGGATTTCATCTCAAGGGATGATAAAATAGATTCTCATCAGCTAGCATAATTCACCTCAACTTTTCTCCCCATAAGAACACCAAAATCAATCATGAACATGTACATAAGAATCTAAATCAATTCAATCAAATCTAGCAAGCATATCACATGATTAATGTATCTTAACAAGAATGTGACGTTTCTTATCCTGGTCATGACAACCAATTCTAAAATTGAGTTCATATGTTTCATATCAAATATGCATGCATGGTTTCCATTCATTCATCAATTTCTATCCAAATCATTCATATCAGCTCCTAAAGTGCATCAACAAGCACCATGTTTAACATCCTTGTCTAGACATTCATATTAGCTCATAAGGTGCATCCACCAAGGTCGTCATAACTTATTCATTTGGAAATTGGTCTCTAAGATAGTTCTTTACTCTATACCTATTAACAATGAACTGCTCTTTGTTTTTTGTTTGCTCTAATTCAATGGCTCTATGGTTGTTACCTTAGTAATAGCGAATGGACCTAACCATATACCCTTGCATTTGCCCATAAATAATTTGAGTCTTGAGTCTATCCTGGTTCAAAAGTATGGTGACAATTTTCTTATCATGCCATCTCTGTCTTTTCTTTGTAATTCTTGGCATTCTCATAAGAATTTCACCATAGCTTATCAAGTTCATTTATTTGTAGCATCATTTTTCACCAACTGCATCCATATACATTTTTAATTGTTTTAATGCCCAATATGCTTCATGTAACAATTCTACTAATAGATCACATGCCTTTCCATAGACTAGCCTATATATGATGGTACTAATTGGTGTTTTAAATTCACTTTTGTATATTCATAAAGCATCTTCTAACTTAGAGGCCCAATAATTTCTAGAATTATTCACCACTTTTTTTCCAAAATTCTTTTCACCTCTCTATTGGACACTTCTGCTTGCCCACTTGTTTGGCGATGATAGAGGGTAGATACCTTATGCTTAATCCCATAATTAGATAATAAATAATTGAAAGATCTATTTAAAAAGTGACTACCTCTATCACTAATGATAATTCTGGGAGTTCCAAACCTAGAGAAAATGTTTTACTTTAGAAAGTTCATGGTAACTTTAGCATCACATTTGTTTCTATCTATGGCTTCTACCCATTTTTACCCATAATCCATACCTATTAGTATGTACTAGTTACCAAAGGATGAGGGAAAAGGTCCCACAATGTCAATGCCCCAAACATTAAATAATTCTACTTCAAGTATGTTCTTTAGAGGCATCTTATATCTTTTGAAAATATCACCTGTCCTTTTGCATCTATCATATGTTTTTACATAAAGGTAGGCATCTCTAAATAATGTAGGACAAAAATAACTAGATTGAAGTACCTTTGTTGCTATTTTTGTGCTCCAAAATGGCCTCCATAGTATGAGCTATGACAATGGTGAAGGATACTTCCAACTTCATCATAAGGTACACAAATTCCCAAAATACCATCACTATATTTCTTTGTAGAGGTATGAGTCATCCCAAAAATACTATTTAACATCATGGAAGAATTTCTTCTTTTGTTGCCATGTGAGATTAGGTGCAAGGATGTTGGCAAAAAGGAAGTTTGCAATGTCTGCATACCATTGGATGTTAATTTGAGTCATTAAGAAAAATTTCTTATCTTGGAAAGATTCCCTAATTTCCATGTTATCATCCATACTAGCTTCCCTCTTCTATCTAGGTAGATGGTCTCTCACCTAGTTCTTTGTCAATCTTTTAGCATGAATTTTCAAGTCAAACTCTTGTAGAAGGAGAACCTATCTTATCAATCTTAGTTTGGCATCCTTCTTTGTCATGAGGTACTTTATTATAGAGTGGTCCATATAAATAGTCACCTTGGTCCCAACCAAATATGATCTGAATTTCTCAAAGGCATACATAATGGCTAGGAGTTCTTTGTCTATAGTAGCGTAATTTAATTGAGCATCATTGAGTGTTTCACTTGCATAATATATGGCATGGAACATATTTTCTCTTTAACTTTCGCACATTGAGGACAATGTGTATATTAAGTTTAGGGGTGGTTGAGAGATTGAACTTAGTTGAAATATTTTCTTTGTATTGTTGCTTGTGAAGCTTTATTTGTTTGGTTGATTGAAGATATTTTTCTTTTAATGGTGATTTATTTTTATTTATTCGGTGTAAATAATAGATAGCTCTTTGAAAAATTTGAATATTGTCTAATTTTGTGTAGAAGTTTTGCATATGTTTCATTTTTACAAGAATATATATTTATGAGCACTAGTCTTGATGTTTGAGTTGTTATGTTCATTTAAAGAAGG
Source organism: Hippophae gyantsensis (assembly GCA_030763125.1). NCBI lineage: Eukaryota > Viridiplantae > Streptophyta > Magnoliopsida > Rosales > Elaeagnaceae > Hippophae > Hippophae gyantsensis. The sequence continues at coordinate 46,565,278 of CM061032.1, read as the reverse complement.
TTTATGTGAGTATGAAATTCGATTGATGTTTTTTTTTGGTGTCACAGTTCTTAGAATTTGTTTGATTTTCTCTCAAGGCGAAATCCTACATAACACTTAACTAAGAAAATGATTTAGGCCATCTTTGGATCGTTTGAGCCTTTCTATCTAACTTCACATGTTTTATCCATAGTATACCCCTTTTGAGCTTCCAAGTTTTTATATATATATTTATCTCATATCAAAAGCCTAGTAAAAAATAAATATATGTATGTGTATATATATATAGATAGATATATCGATTTTCCTGATCTCACTAACATGTGACTATTGTTAGTAAATTTCTAAAGATATATCGAAAAAAAGAGTTTATTGAAAAAAAAAATAGAAAAGAAAAAAGCAGAAAAAAATAAAAGAAAAAAATAGAAAAAAAGAATATTGCATGTGTTGTTAAATCCTAAATTGGGAAGTATTCATTGAGATGTTAGAAGGTATCTTGTTTCAATCTTAAAATGATGTGTTTAGGAAATATTTGAGCCACATATTATCTTTTATCCTATTTTTACCTAAGCCATACATTACAAGCTTAATAAAGTCCTATTAATTTTTGGTTGTGTTTGTCTACATTAGTGGAGAGAGAAATGAAAAATGAACTTATGAGATTTGTGATTTCATTAAAAATTAATTGCGTCCATATTAGCATAAACTCATCTGGATTTCATGTGATGAAATATGAAAAGACTTCACACACATAAGAAAATTCATTGTGAAAATGTAACATACTTTTAAATTTATTTCAATGCTTAGATAAAATTCTTGTATTTCTTTGAGTTATGTTATTTGAAATGACCAAAAAGAAATTTTTTAAAAATCACTATTTTAAATGCATGTATCCTTGTTTTATTTTTTTTCTTTTGCTCGAGAACTAGCAAAATCTTAAGTTTGAGGGTGTGATAAATGTATATTATACAGTTATTTTATCCATTTTATTAACTATAATTGTTATGTTCTTGATATTTTTAGTTAATTTTAATGTATTAAAATAATATTTACTGTTAGTTTTTTAAGGAATATATTTTTAAGAAAAATTAAAGAATTTGAATTAAAAAAGGACTTAATTGCAAATAATAAAAGATGAAAATATAATTTAAATTAAAAGAGGGCTTAATTACAAATATCAAAATTTAAAAGTTAATTTAAATTAAATTAGAGGGCTAAAAAACAATTAAATAAAACTTTGTTTTTCTCCGGAGGAAAGAAAACCATAGGCACCTATTATCCACGCGTGCCACGCATCGTCAGATCAGAAATCAACAGTGACGATCAGGCGAAAAGATGCACGCACGACATAGGTGAGTGGACACGTTTCCCAAGTGACACACTGCTCGGTGCGTAGAGTGGGGCGTACATGGCCGTACAGGGCGGCGTGTAGGATGGGACCCACGTGTCTATACTAGCAATGTTCCCATGCGATGAGGTCATGTAAACTTCGTGCGCCCTGATATTCCACCCAATACAAAGATGCCACGTGTCTTGATTATTCTTCTAGTAAGTCAGATTTCGACACGTGGCATGAGTTTTGTAAAATAAAAACACAGAAATGGTGCACGTTTTCCAACCACTTTTGTGTCACCCACGTGTTTGCAAAATAAATTTTCCCGTGTGATGCGATCTTCGTGCGCCCTCCCATTCCAGCGAATACGAAGATGCCATATGTCTCGATTATTCTTCCAGCCAATCAGATGCTAACACATGGCATGCATGAATTGAAATGAAAACGCAGAAACGGTGCACGTTTGTCTCCCACGCGTATTTAAATATTATTTTTGATATAATGTTTTGTCTCCCACGCGTGTATTAATTATTATTTTCGATGTAATATTTTTTTCCGCATGTCTAAAAAAATTATATTTTACGATGTATTTTTTTAGAGTGTTGGAGCTATAAATAGGGGATTATTGCGATAAATTTATAGGGATTGGATAGAGCTACACAGAAGCCATTTTTGGCTTTTGTGTGTTTCTACGTGGATGAAATTTTAATTTTCTTTGTATTTTTCTTCATCTAATATTCCTTAAATGTTTTAGTATTTTCGTTTTTTAATTTTAATTTTTCTTATGAAGTAATTTAAGTTTTCTAGGGTTGCGTTGTAGCTAAATTTATGAAGCTTGAATAAATTATTTTTGAAATATTGATGAGATTTTTAATTTATTTATTCTATTTGTGCTTAATGCTTTTGATTGATTGGAAGATTAATCAATTGATTTGTGACACATAAATAAACTTGAGAAAGACATTTTTGTGACACTTAAATAAACTTGAAAAATGAATTTTCGTGTAATTGCTCATGGATAGAATAACATATATATATATAAAAGATAGGAATATACCTTTATTGTACGTGTGGCTATTTGAGAACTTTGAACGTAATGAATCTTGGTGAATTTAATTCTCATAGGAATATAGTGAATTATTTTAGCGAGATGTGTCTATATGGAGCTCGGAAGAGATGTATGGATAAAATTAGTAGTTCTTGGTTGACAAATTAAATTCAAAAAAGATAAATCAAGAGAAAATAATATGATTTGAGTGGATTAATTTGGTGAAACTACAATCCTAGAATTTTCTTATTTATTGTTATAAAAAAAATCATTTTAGTTAAACTCAATCAACGTTTCGTTTGTTTGGATAAAATTAGAGTAAAACAATTTTAGTACTTAACAAACTATAGTAACAAATCTCCATGGGAACGATAATTTTACTTATCAATTTTATTTCGATAATATATCAACCCGTAGCTCTTTTAAATTCATTGAGCACTTTTGGTAGTGACTCTTCTTGCTCCACATTTAGACTAGTAGAGATCATGACTTGAAGTGTCTCATTCTCACCCAAATAGGAATAATAGATATGGTTAGGTAAGAGTTTGAGCTCTAACTTTGGTGGTTTCTCTATGGTTGGTTTAAACCTAGACCCTATCTCAAGATACTCCACAATCACATTAGATTAACACATGAGAGGCATAACCTCCAAATATTTCACATAGTTAATATATCAACTCGCATCATAGACTTCACAATTTCGTCATTAAAATAAGTTCAATTTTTTTCTAATGAATTTATTTTGTTGTTCATAGCATCATGTGTGAAAGTTCTGAATATGGACAGTTTAATAGATTTAGTTAAATTATCATCATGAATATGTGTGCCTAAGTGATTATCATGGTGTTCAATAGTATGTGTGTTTATAGAATTAACAAAAACATATTCTAAAGCATCACTAGGGCATATGTTATGGGGTACATCATTGGCAAGTTCATCAATAACATTTATCTTAAAGCAATCACGAAGTAATGTTAGTATCAGGAAATTTAATTGCTTTAAAAACATTAAATGTTATCTATTCATCCTGCACTCTCATTGCAACCTCGCCATTTTGTACATCAATGAGAGCTTTTTGGGTTGCTAAGAATGGACAACCAAGTATGATAGGAATGTAATGGTCCTCATCTATATCTAGTACAATGAAATCTACCAAAAAGATGAACTTGCCCACTTTTACTAACATATTCTACCACACTTTGGGATCGCTTGATTGACCTATCTGCCATTTATAATGTTACTAGAGTGGGTTTGGCTTCAACAACCCTCAATCTATTCAAAATTAATAGTGACATAAGGTTAATGCTTGCACCTAAGTCATAATGCCTTGTGAAAAGTTACCATGCTTAATTAGAAAAGAAAAAAAAAATTTAACAATTTAAAAATTAAAAAAAATATATTATTAATTTTTTCTTTTTTATGTTCACATCTTCATTTTTTGTGTTTGGTTTTATTTTTGTTTTGTGTGATTTAGTAATTTTGGAATTAAAAAAAAAAAAAAAAAGTTCTCCCAAAAATTCAAAAACTTGATCGGGGCAGAACCGACATCGCCGATCCTGCCCGTTCATTTGGTTTTATGTATTTATAAAACTCTCGCAAGTGCACGAATCATTTCGTAGAAAATGATAAGTATACTCCCAAGGTCGATCTAAGGAAGGAATGTATGTGGTTTTTAATTTATTATTCAAACTTTTAAAAACGAAATTAAATCCTAAACATCCTGTCACGATATTTTGGTTTTTGTGTTTTTAATCTACTTACAAAAAAAATAAACATAGATTCAATAAACATTTATGCAAATTTTATCTGTTAAAACAGTGGAGTATTTATGGATATAATAATTAAGTTAATTATGCTTGCTCATATTAATTAGGTTATTAAAGATATGAATTGATATTTATTGATTCTCTTTTTTATATGAATACCACCTTTGGTGGGGTTAGATATTCTTTGTTAACTAAACAAATCAATTAACACCTATGGGTGGGGTTGATAACTAATTTGGTTAATTAAATTAATTCCTTTTTCTAAGAGATTGAAAATGAACCATTTAAATGCCACCTTTGGTGAGGTTAGACGATTTAAACTTTATTCAAGGTGTCCAAATTAAACCTAAGAATTTAATTATCCGAGTACTAACTTTCAAGTTTTAAAACCACTACTGAAAACATGTTGTCAATACATTTTCGGATAATAATTCTTATAAAAACTTTTGAAATAGAGCTTCACTCTAACTACCCGATTGTACCATCAAATAAAAGAGCACTACTCTAAATCGATAGGATAACTAAACCTTAAAATCTAATTTTCGTGTTTAAGTTTGTAATGAAAAATAATATATTTCTCTCTAACATTCTTAATATAAAATCTTGAATAAAAACAAAATCAATTCATTTTAGAGATTTTTACCTATTTAATATTTCGCAAGCATAACAACGTTATTATTACATCATGTTTACTAAATGACACACGCTTAAATTTAATCACGCACAAATTAAATATAACATGTAAGAATAAAGCATAAAAAATAATCAGAAGAAAATAAAATCCTTACAGAACTTCGATGCTATTCCGGTGTTGGAAAACCTCCAAGCGAAATTTGCACTCCCATTTATTGAATCGAAAAGCTAATAAATTACAAAAACATAACTAGTTCTTCCCAAAAAGGAAGAACTCTAAAACTAAGAGAAATTAACTAAAAACTAAGAAAAACTAAAAAAACCTAAAAATCTAAGAAAAGAGAGAAAGAAAGAAGAGAGAAGTGTGTTTTGAAGGTGTGTTTTGAAGTGAAGGGAAGGGGGGTATTTATAGGTGAGGATGGAGAGAAAAATGAGTAAAAAAAATGTTAAAAAAATATTTAAAAATGTAAAAACGCGTATTGGAATTGCTGATGTCATTAATGACGTCAGCATGACGTCACAGGGGCGGCTGCACGTGAAAAATGGGGCGAAAAGGCGTTGGGGGCGCGCGCGTGAGGCAGGAGTGCGCGCGAGCGCGCGCGAAAGAGGCAGGCGCGCGGCGCGCGCGAGCAGGCCGTGCGCGCGGATCGGCATGCCGCGCGCGCGATCTGGGCGTTGCCGCGCGCGCGGCCGCGTGCCGCGCGGGCTCGGCGCCGGGCGGTAACTGTGCGGCGGCGCGATTTTCTCCTTTTTGACATTTTTGACCCTTTTGACCCATTTTGTCCAATTTTTCCATATTTGTTGACCTTTCCCCATTTATTTATTAATATATTTGTGATGTATTGCTTCAAGTATTCCTCTTTGAGTCTTTAAATTGCGTTTTTAAGCCAAAATACCTGAAAAACAATAAAAATACCCGTGATTCCGAAAAATACAAATTTATATAAATATATGATAAAACATATAAATATATGTATTTTTAATCAATTAATGTACATAAAATCATGGTTATTTTAGTGCTTTTTGGGCACTCATCACAACCCCAACCGCTTGCTAGTCCCTTAGCAAGAGAAGCGATAAAAACTAAAAATTAAACTATCCTAAATCACTTCCGTAGATTGACACGGTTGCATTTAGCCTATGCAACAAGCCTTTAAACCCCTAGGTTGCCCTAGTGGACGAGTTTGAGTCTCGTGAGGGTTTTCAGTAATGATACCCACAAACATTGAACTAAATGTAAAAATCAAAAGAAATAAAAATAATCAACTTAAAAACTAAAATTACAACAACATCAAAAATTAACTTTTAAGAATAAAAGAAAACAACATAACACAAAAATGTCTCATACTTTTTAATCTCTTTTAAGATCATAATTAAAATCTCAAGCATAAGTTATTTTAATCTTCTTAAACAATCATGATTTATTATAATAATTAGTTGAAAATCATTTTCATATTTCATATCAAAAATGTATCAATTTAATTTCACCCAATTTCAGTGTCATGAATCCGAATTCGTTTCGACTCTATTCCTCACAAGTCAATACTCTCAAAACACTGAATCCTATGGGTTCAAACACTCATACTAATTTATATGCGAAAGAGTTGATGTATAGAAATGAACTAATATGTTCGCATATGTATAAAGAAGAAAGGCTCAAAGTGTTATTTTGACGTTGATCTCATGGAAGGAATCAAATGTATAAATTATAAAGATATCATATATAAAAATTATTTTCATGCATAAATCAAACTCATTAAGAAAAAATTTCAAGATATATGCCTTTTACAAATGAAGAAAGTGCAATGACTTTTTAGGGAATTACTTCCTATATCTTTCTTTTGTAATTAGCCTTTACTCACAACTTTCTAAGCAATGTGGGTCATAGTATGTAGATTATACTATATATTCTTTCTCTCTATATTTTTCTGAAGATATTTTTCAATATATATCATTTTTTTTAGAGAGTCAACCCATGTACAGATTGTACACATTTTTTTCTTAGGATCTTGGGTAATGCGGGTCATAGTATGTAAATTATACTATATATTCTTTATCTCTCTTTTTTCTGAAGATACTTTTCAATATATATCATTTTTTTAGAGAGTCAACCCATGTACAGATTGTACATTTTTTTAAGGATTTTGGTGAGTGGTTACTTTTGTGGCTTTTCTGTTTGATCTTGGTTTAGGTAACCCCAGATATGTCTCTTTTTTTTTGTAACAGTCATGCACGAATGAGATAAAAGCATATACTATCAATTTCTACTCAAATCATTTAATCTAAGCAAAAATAATAATAAAGAAAATATACGACACTCTATTAAGATGAGAAAAAATTCATACATTCAATATTAATGCCTATAGAGATCATCTAAGAAATGTGTTTGGAGTAGAAAAAATATATATTTCACTCTGAATAAAGGAAATTAGGCTCAAATTATATCTCACAAAGGTAGTCTCCACTAAAACAAATTCATAAAAACTGATTTTGGGTTTAATATAATTTCTACATCTTATCAAGAAATACTAGTTATGACAAAAATTAACTAATTATCAAAAATAATTACATAATATTTCATGATATGTTTTCAAAAATTAATCTAACAGTACAAAAGACTTAACTATTTACTTAAATTTGATTTAAAGAAATGATAAATTTTTGTGAGAATTTTTTTTTTTTTTTTTTTTAATTCCAAAAATTACTAAATCACACAAGGAAAATAAAACCAAACACAAAAAATGAAGATGTGAACATAAAAAAGACAAAATTAATAATTTTTTTTTTTAATTTTTTTTTTTAAATTTTTAAATTGTTAAATCTTTTTTTTTTTTTTTTCTAATTAAGCATGGTAACTTTTCACCACCCCCAACCTAGAACTTACATTGTCCTCAATGTAACAACTGTAAATTAAAGATAAAGAGAAAAGAGAAGAAATATTACCTATTTCTTGAGAATGTGTAAGTAGTAATGGAGAAATGCAGGTGCATTCATCATATTCATCATTAAAGTGTATACAGACAGATTGCTGTGAACTTCTAACAACTCAACAAATATTTTTAGTTTTAACAATTTAAAAATTATTCACATATAATTAAACTAAAATAAAAAATAGAAATTAAACAAATTAAACAAATAAAATTAAATTACCTAAAATGATGGGTTGCCTCCCATCCAGCGCTTAGTTTAACGTCTTAGCAAGACGTAACTTGGGGATTACCTTTTAAGTAAACTCAATGTCCCCTCATCATTGAGTCAATCAAACCTACAAGTAAGACAATGTTGTCTACCTATATCAAGCTTCAAACATGCCCTATTGATTTTCAAATTTTTTCTCGTACCAAAAACTAGGGGCATGCTTGAGGGTTTTAGATAACCCACATCTAGGTGCAAATCAAATAATTAAGGCATCAAAACACAATTGTACCTAGAACAAACAAAACAACTAACTCCTTAGATTGTAATTAAAGCTTTAAAATTTTGGAGATAGTTTAATTTTTTTTTTAATTTTTTTGAAGTTAAAATAACATAATCAAGATAACCAAGAGTGCTCCCAGGAAAGAATGGTGGGGCAAAGGCTCCTTAAAAACCATCCTCCTAGACAGAACAACGTTCCCAGGAAAAGACTAAATGGCACAAAGGCTTCCAAGAACTAGTCTCCTGTATTTAACTCCCTTAGATCTTTACTTTTCATGCTATTAAAATTAAGTTAATTAAGTTAAGTTAAGTTAAAATTTAAGTTAATTAAGTTAATAAAAAGGTAGGTTAATTAAGTTAATGAAAATCTAAGTTAATTAAGTTAGTAAATTAAATTAATATAAGTTAGTAAATTAAGTTACTAAAAACCTAAGTTAATTAACTTAAACGAAAATTAAAAAAAAAACTAGTTAAAAAAAAATTTGAAAAAAAAAATAAAATAAAAAGAGAAAAAGAGAAAAAATAAAAATTAAGCCAAAAAAAAAAAATAATAAAATAAAATAAATTGAAAAAAATAATTGAAAAAGGTAAAAGAAAAAAAAAGAAAAAGAAAAAACAACAAAAATAAAATAAAAAAAAAATTGAAAATAAAGTTTTTGATTTTTTTTATTTTTTTATTTTTTTTGATTTTTTTGATTTTTTTGATTTTTTTGATTTTTTTTTTTTTTTGATTTTTTTATTATTTTTATTATTTTTATTATTTTTTTTATTTTTTTATTTTTTTATTTTTTATTTTTTTATTCTTATTTATTTATTAATTTAATTTAAAATTTATTTACTTTTTTTTTTTTTACTTCAAATTTCAAAATGCAAAATTATTTTATTATTCATGCTATATTTTTTTATTTATTACGAAATTGAAATTTGAATTTTTTTTTTTACTTTTCACAAACAACAAAATTTTTTATTTTTTTAAATTTTTTTATAAAAAAAAATCAAAATTATTTACAGGACAAAAAGTTTTTAAAGTTTTAAAAAATAATTTAAAAAGGGTATTCTCTTCCCCAAGAATCGCCAAAAATTGATCTAGGCGTAACCGACATCGCTGATCCTCGCCCTGCTCATTTGGTTTTATGTATTTATAAAACTCTCGCAAGTGCACGAATCATTTCGTAGAAAATGATAAGTATACTCCCAAGGTCGATCTAAGGAAGGAATGTATGTGGTTTTTAATTTATTATTCAAACTTTTAAAAACGAAATTAAATCCTAAACATCCTGTCACGATATTTTGGTTTTTGTGTTTTTAATCTACTTACAAAAAAAATAAACATAGATTCAATAAACATTTATGCAAATTTTATCTGTTAAAACAGTGGAGTATTTATGGATATAATAATTAAGTTAATTATGCTTGCTCATATTAATTAGGTTATTAAAGATATGAATTGATATTTATTGATTCTCTCTTTTTTATATGAATACCACCTTTGGTGGGGTTAGATATTCTTTGTTAACTAAACAAATCAATTAACACCTATGGGTGGGGTTGATAACTAATTTGGTTAATTAAATTAATTCCTTTTTCTAAGAGATTGAAAATGAACCATTTAAATGCCACCTTTGGTGGGCTTAGACAGTTTAAACTTTATTCAAGGTGTCCAAATTAAACCTAAGAATTTAATTATCCGAGTACTAACTTTCAAGTTTTAAAACCACTACTGAAAACATGTTGTCAATACATTTTCAGATAATAATTCTTATAAAAACTTTTGAAATAGAGCTTCACTCTAACTACCGGGCGATTGTACCATCAAATAAAAGAGCACTACTCTAAATCAGACCGGATAACTAAACCTTAAAATCTAATTTTCAGGTTTAAGTTTGTAATGAAAAATAATATATTTCTCTCTAACATTCTTAATATAAAATCTTGAATAAAAACAAAATCAATTCATTTTAGAGATTTTTACCTATTTAATATTTCGCAAGCATAACAACGTTATTATTACATCATGTTTACTAAACAGCCAACACAGTTAAATTTAATCACAGACAAATTAAATATAACATGTAAGAATAAAGCATAAAAAATAACTGTAAAGAAAATAAAATCCTTACAGAACTTCGATGCTATTCCCGGTGTTGGAAAACCTCCAAGCGAAATTTGCACTCCCATTTATTGAATCGAAAAGCTAATAAATTACAAAAACATAACTAGTTCTTCCCAAAAAGGGAAGAACTCTAAAACTAAGAGAAATTAACTAAGAACTAAGAAAAACTAAAAAAACCTAAAAATCTAAGAAAAGAGAGAAAGAAAGAAGAGAGAAGTGTGTTTTGAAGGTGTGTTTTGAAGTGAAGGGAAGGGGGGTATTTATAGGTGAGGATGGAGAGAAAAAATGAGTAAAAAAATGTTAAAAAATTATTTAAAAATGTAAAAACGCGTATTGGAATTGCTGATGTCATTAATGACGTCAGCATGACGTCACAGGGGCGGCTGCACGTGAAAAATGGGGCGAAAAGGCGTTGGGCGCGCGGAGGGGCTCTTGGCGCGCAGGGCGCGCGCGTGAGGCAGTGGCGCGCGCAGGCGCGCGCGCGGAAAGAGGCAGGGCGCGCGCGCGCGCGCGCGCGACCGGGAGAGCCGGCGCGCGCGGATCGGGCATCTTCCGCGCGCGATCTGGGCGTCTTCAGCGCGTGCGGTCTGGGCGTCTTTCGCGTCGGGTTTGGGCGGTAGCATGTGACGGCGGCGCGATTTTCTCCTTTTTGACATTTTTGACCCTTTTGACCCATTTTGTCCAATTTTTCCATATTTGTTGACCTTTCCCCATTTATTTATTAATATATTTGTGATGTATTGCTTCAAGTATTCCTCTTTGAGTCTTTAAATTGCGTTTTTAAGCCAAAATACCTGAAAAACAATAAAAATACCCGTGATTCCGAAAAATACAAATTTATATAAATATATGATAAAACATATAAATATATGTATTTTTAATCAATTAATGTACATAAAATCATGGTTATTTTAGTGCTTTTTGGGCACTCATCACCTTGCCAAAATGTATATTCTTAATTATGCAAGCATCACCCAGATCTTCAAGCTTTTGTGGTAGTTTTCTCTCAAGGATGGAACTACAACCTTCAATTAAGGTTATTATCTCATTATCTCTAAACCTTCTTTTCTTAGATAGGATGTCTTTCATGAATTTGGCATATGAAAGAATCTCTTCAAGTGCATCTAAAAGTGGTATGTTTATGTGCAGCTTCTTGAAGACATACAAAAATTTTAAAAATTGATTGCCTATTTTTTGCTTTAAAAATATTTGAGGGAAGGGAAGAGTGGGTTTGTAGAATTTGCTCTTTTTTGGTTGAATCACTTCTTTTTTTCCACTTTTTCCTCCTTCTCTCTTTTAGTTTCCTCCTTCTCTCTTTTAGTTTCCTCATTCTCTTCTAAAGTTTTACAACTCTTCAAGGCTATTGCTTTACATTGCTCCTTACCTTCTCTTTATGGATTAACTTATGTGTTTCTCAGAAAGTTACCTTGAGGCCTTTCACTTATGGTTTGGGCAAGTTCCCCCATTTGAATCTCCAAATTTTGAATAGAAGCCCAAAGAGTGGATTCTATGCAATCTACTTTTGTATTAATTGAATGGATGAATTCTTTCATCATTCCCATTAAAGCACTTATGTTGTCATCACTGGATGACTTATTAACTTGGGCTTTTGGTTGTTATGATTGTTGAAAACTGGTGGTGGAAAGGATTGACGGTTGAATTGATTGACGGTTGAATTGATTATCACCTTGATTGTTGTTATTATTCCATAGAAGCTTTTAATGGTTTCTCTATCCTCGATTGTATGTGTTTGAGTATGGGTTTCCTTGGTGATTATGATTTTTGACATAGTTTACTGCTTCAGGAAGGTTCCCAATGCCTTAGTAGAATAAAGTCTATTTCAATAATCACAAACCACGAATAGGCTTTGTACCATATTTATCCCTATGATACAAACATCTAATTTCTTGGTTAAATCTAGTAGTATAGCATTTTTTGAGCTTACCATGCTGTTATGGTTTCTACATCTACTACTCCAGCCACTCTCCTCAGTTTGGACCTTTCCACAAGCCATTGGCAATTATTGGATGCCATTTCATCAAGTAATACAAAAGCTTCCTCTTCAATTTTACTCATTAAAGCTCCTCTAGTTACAACATCAATTATACTCATTAAAGCTCCTCTAGCTGCCCCATTAATCCATTATAGAATGTTTGCACTTATAGCCAAAAGAGAAGACCATGGTGTGAGCATCTTCTTAATGGCTCTTTATAGCATTACTAAGCTTCATAAAGTGATTCCCCTTCAAATTGCGGAAAAGAAGTGATGTTGCTTCTAAGCTTAGATGTCTTTTAAGGTGGGAAGTACTTTTCTAAAAATATTTGAGCCAGTTGATCCTATGTATTGATTAACCCAGAAAGTAGTAACTGTAACCATGCCTTCGATTTTTCCCCTCAATGAGAAAGGAAGCAAAAAAAGGTGAATTCTATAATTTGATACACTGTTCATCTTGAAGGTGTCACATGTTTCCAAGAATGAAGCCAAGTGAAGATTTGGATCATCGTTGACTAAATCTCTAAACTGATTTGCTTGTACCATTTGAATGACTTCTGGCTTAAGTTCAAAGTTGTTAGCATTGATGTTGGGTCTATTGATAGATAATTGGGCTCTATTTACTTATGGGATAGCAAAATCCCTTAAAGGTTTATTGACCACAATAGCTAATTGACCCCCAATTATGCGATAACCCTTGATCAATCTTGTGATAACCGTTCCTTTCTTAAACGAAGTAAAGTTATCTCTATTTTTGATAAAAAAGAACAAGATTTTCACCAATCAACCTGGGCATGCAACTAAAACACTAAAACAAAAAATAAAAGGTCCAAATTAGTATAATAATAATCATTATTGATATCTATTATAAGTAATTAACTCCCCAACAATGGCGCCAAAACTTGATCAAGGCGATGCAATCCACGAGTATACGGGTAGTGCAAGTAATATAATGTACCTAACACCAAACACTTTTCCGGTTGGTTTGGTCTTGAACCTTTGAGTTGAGTTATAATTTTTAGCTAACAAACTAAAAACCTTTCCCAATGGCTTAGTCTTAAATCTTTGTACTAAGTTTTAGTGATTAACTCACGAACTAAAGCCTTTTCCAAATGTATTAGTCTTAAATCTTTGTGTTGAGTGTTATAGGTTAACTCATAAACCAAAGAATTTTCCAAATGACTCAATCTTAAACCTTAGTGTAGAGTTTTTGTGGCTAATTAGCAAACCAAAGGCTTTTTCAATTAACTTAGTCTTAACCTTAGTGTAGAGCTTTAGTGGAAAACTTACAAACCAAAGTATTTTCCAATTGACTTAGTCTTAAACCTTAGTGTGGAGTTTTAGTGGAAAATTTACAAGCTAAAGACTTTTCTAGTTAGCTTAGCCTTAAACTTTAGTGTAGAGTTTTAGTGGCTAATTCACTAACCAAAGAATTTTTCAAATGGCTTAATCTTAAGCCTTTGCATGGAAATGAAATGTATTTAAGAGATAGAATGAATAAAACTCTTTTTACAAACTTTTAAAAAATACCTAATTTGTTTAAATCAAATTATCATCAAATATAAATAAAGTATTTTTCTCTTTTTGTTTTTAGCAGATGATTCTTTCTAAGAAAAAGATGAAAAAAAAATGATCTCTTAGACCTGTCGGTTGAAACATAAATCACATATAATTACATAAGGATGACAACTATTTTAACAAAACACAAAATTTTAATTTGCTTTGTATTATACCAAGTGGATCCCCTTGTTCTTATATGGTCAAAAATAGTCAAAGTTATTGAAATTCTTGAATCATTAATGATTACACGAATTTTCGTATTAATCAAACAAAGTTGTTCTAAGAGTACAATAATAATAAGAGAAGAAGAAATAACAACAAATAATTTACCAAGAAATGAAAATGAATGGTGAGGTGTTTCTTGTTTATAGTAAAAAAGATGGCTAGGATAGCATATCTTAAAATAAGAGTGAATGATAGAGATTTAAAGATTTAATGCTTAGGTTACACAAATCATACTAAAATAAGATTACCCAAATGATACTATGTCATGCTTACTTAATATGACTATGTTATGCATGATGTAAGATTTGTAAGCTACACTTTATTTACTCCCAACCTTAAAGTAATATAAATATTTCTATGAACTCTATCTTTAAAATGTGTAACTTAGTTTTAAAGAAAAAAAATTATAACTTAGTTTCAAAGTAACATCCTTTACTAAAATCTTAAAGAATGGAAAAGTGTAAAAAGTTGCACAAATTCTATCTTGGAGTAAAGGAACAAGTGTAGCCTTTTTTACTTAAAACCATGTAACCTATCACTACTATAAAACATGCATATGGCCTCGATTTTTAACCGTGATCGTAGGTATATGGTGATAACTGTATTTTATATAGTTATTTTCACCTATTTTATTAATTATAATTGCTATGTTCTTGATGTTTTTAGTTAATTTTCGATTAATAAATTAGTATTTACTGTTTTTTATATATTTTAAATAAAATTAAGTAATTTGTATCAACGTATTTAAATGCAAATTTGTACCCAAAAATATAATTTCAAATAAAAGAGTGATTAATTGCAATTTATAAAAGTTGAAAATATAATTTAAATTAAAGTCGGGCTTAATTTCAATTATTAAAAGTTTAAAATTTAATTTAAATTACCAAAAGCGTATTGCAATTAAAAAAAGTTGAAAATGTAATTTGAAATATATTTGTGGGTCAAAATATAATTAAGAAAATTGAATTTTCTGCGCAGGAAAAGAATCACACTCACACAAATCACGACGTCCATCACGCGCCGTTCGATCATCAATTAAACGGTCCAGATTCGGCGAGTACAACCAGACGAGGAAAAATCGCGTGTAGAATCTTCGCGCGGCTCAGCGTGCCAGTGGGTCCCACGTGTCGCGCAAGCCGGCGTCAGAGTGGGCCCCACATGTCTTCTGCGCAGATTCCCCCGAGGTGATCGCTAACCGTTGGATCAGATCAACGGTCCAGATTGAAGCGCGTCCATCCAAGCTGTCGCGCACCGAGCCGCTCGTGTAAAAATCCTGTGTGACGCGGTCCATCCAAGTGGCGTGCACCCTCACTCTTCAAATGGTAAATGACCAGCCACGTGTCTCAGAAATATTCCAGCGAATAAAATGATGACACGTGGCATGTATTTGGTGAAATAAAAACGCAGAATCAGCGCCCACTTCCAGCCGTTAACCACTTCCAAATCCGAAGAAATCGTGTGCGATGCGTTCTTCATGCGCCCGGCTTACCGCCCAATGAAAAGCTGCCACGTGGCACTACAGTTCTCTCAGCGAATCACGTGGTGACACGTGGCATGCGGAAAAAGAAAAAAAATTCAAAAAATTTGCAGAGTGTGTTTACGCGTGCTACTCCCATACAATGTTGTTCCCCACTGATGATAAAAAAAATAAAAATAAAATAAAAAGAAAAATAGGGGATATATGTTTATGGGGGGATACGCGTAAAGGAGGATTTTTTTTTCTTCTCTTTTTTTTAGTTAGTTTTCCAGTTCGAGCATTTTTCTTTCTTCTTTTTCTCTCGAAACCTTGGGAGAAAACTAGCAGTTCTTGCAAGTTTTTCTTCCTTGTAACATTTTAATTTTTCTGTTTTTCTTGTTTGCGTGTTACACAAACACGCAGAGTATTGATTTAACATTTTATGTTGTATTTTCTTAGGGAAATTACAGAGAAAGAAGACAACAAAGAAGAAGAAAAGGGATGAAATTTATTTTTCATTGAGGAATCGTGAAAGAGTTTTTTTTCTTATCTATTTTCTTTTAATTTTCTTTCTCTGCAATGTTTTATTTTTGTTGTGTTGTAATTTTAAATTCTGCTATGAACTAATACATTTGTTCTAGGATTGCAATGTAGCGTAAATTATGAAATTTGAATTAAATATTTTTGAATGATTTATGGGACTGTTTTAAGTTGTTTATTTTATCTGTGTTTAATGCTTTTAATTATCGGAAGATTAATTAACTGATATGTGACATTTAAATAAACTTGAAAAAGGCATTTTTGTGTGCTGCTCGTGATGAAATAACGTATATACATAAGAGATAGAAATATACTTTTATTGTATGTGTAATTGTTAGAGAACTCAGAACTTAATAAATCTGGTTGAATTTAATTCGCATAGGAATATAGTGAATCATTGTAACTAGATGTTTCTGTATGGAGCTCGGAAGAGATATATGGATAAATTAGGAGTTCTTGGTTAACAACTTAAAACACGATAACATAAATCAAGATAAAATATAATGATTCAAGTGGATTAATCTGGTGAAACTGCAATCCTAGAATTTTCTTGCAATCTGTTATAAAAGTTAGTTAGTCAAACTGCATCAATTATCGACTGTTTGGATAAAATTAGGTTGAAATAATTTTAATAATTAACGAATACTAGTAACAAATCTCTGTGAGAACGATATTTTACTTATCATATTATTACTTGTGACCGTGTATACTTGCACGAGTTCGTGTGTTGAAAAACACGCAACATATGGACACGGTTATAAGAACCGAGGCCTAAGTGAGAGAGACCATAGGTAATGACCTATAACCTCGGTTTTTAACCAAGACCATAGGTAATGACCTATAACCTCAGTTTTTAACCGAGGCCATAGATTGTTATTAGATAACCGAGGCCATAGGTTGTTATTAGATAACCGAGACCATAGAGTGTATCTATGGCCTCAGTTAGCATATAACTGAGGCCATAGGGTGTACCTATGGTCTTGGTTATTAGATAACCGAGGTCATAGGGTATATATAAATTAGGGTATATATAAATTAAAAAAAATACCCTATGGCCTCGGTTTTCTAATAACTGAGGCCATAGGGTATACATAAATTACAAAAAAATACAATAATTAGTAATTATAATATTAAAAATCAATATAAATTAGAATAAATTTATTAATTACAGTATTAAAAATCATATTATATTAAAATTAAAAGTATAATTACAGTTGAGAGTTTATTATACACAAAAAAAACTTAGTATTACAAACTAACTTTTTAGTATTAATTACAAACATGAAAAAAAAACTTAGTATTAATTACCAACACCAGTAGCGCCAATACACCAACGCAGCGTATCAGCACAGCGCCATCAACAACACTAGTGCACAACGCACCAACAGCACCAACAGAGCGCATCACCAGCACAACGCCATCAGCAACACCAGCACCAGTAGTTGAGCTAGCACCAGTAGAACCAACAGCGCAGCACCAGTAACAGGGAGATTTAAATCAATTTAATAACAATAGTACCAACAATAATCAAGTGTTTTAATGCTTACCAAAGACTTGATGCAAAGAAGGCACTTATTGGTATTACACATGTTGCATATCTGTCATGAGAAAAATTATTTTAAAAATTTGAGATTGCACATCAAGGAAAAAACTAAAAACAAACATAAAAGCCAGGGGAGGATCACAGCAAGAGAAAAAAGCTATCACTCACATTTCAAAAGTCATTTTGACTAGTGTTACAACCTATAGCTTGAAAACAAAATGAAGACTAAAATAATAGAATATATAACAGAAGTTGAAACCTAGCAAGAAGAAAAGCACAACCCTTTTGTTATAAAATAAAAGACATGAGTACAATTAGCAGAGACGCACAAGAAGCAATAAGCACCAGCACCAGGGCAGAGCACCAACACCTGCACAGTGCACGCGCACCAGCACCAACGCACTACACTAGCATAGCGCACCATCACCAGCACCAGCACCAGGGTAGAGAACTAGCACCTGTGCAGTGCACGTGCACCAGCACCAATGCACTACACTAGTACAACGCACCAGCACAACGCACCAGCACCAACACTAGCACTAGCACCAGCACAAGCACCAAGATTTCAAGACTCAGAAGCGCATCAAAGACTAAGTAGCACACCAAAGACTAGCACCAAGGTATCAAAGATCAAGATTGCACTAGCGCAACGCACCAAAGACTGAAGACAAGGCACCAAGAACGCCCCAATACCAAAGACTGGGCAAAGACACCAACACCAGCTCCAGAAATTTCATCCTTATTTCCTACATCTTCTACTTTCTCACAAGTAGAAAAACAATGTATAATGTTTATCAGAGTGGTGAAATGGTCAGTGGGGGAAACTTATGTCAATATGCATTTCAATGTCAACTCATCAAGTCTATGCAAGTGATTTCTCAATGGTCTTTCCCCCAGATTGAGGCCTGGTGTGCCTGGTATGCTTGGTATGCCTGATGTTGCTACACCTGGTGCCTACCATGAAAAAAATAGAAAAAAAGCTATAATAGCATGTGATCATCCATAGGCATAATAGCAGCCAATTCAACAGAAAATGCTTTCATTTTATCAAAATAATCTAATACATATAGATTATCCAAGGATGATATTATATGATGTAAGGAAAAATCTTTATATATTTGCAATATATTACAAAGTGCATAACATAGGTACTAATATATTCAACAATTAATTAAAATAATTAAAAAAATAACGAATTAGTACATGATCGAACCAAAGTTTTTTTTAAATAGAACTATACTTGACCCTAGGCACCAGCACAGGCACAACACTAGGTCAGAAGCTCCAATGCGAAGTTGAGCATATAGTCTAGCTTTCTGAATTGTTTTTATGAACCTTACTAGATCATATCTGCCTTTAAAATTGTAATAAGAAACACATAAAATAACTTAAGCATACAAAGAAAATAATTTAGAGGGGAAAAATTAATAAAGCACAGAAGTAAATCCACTGAAGAAGAAGAATGTCCACGTCTACCATGTGCTAGCTCTACCTATAAGAAGAAGGTTAAAACATATGCCATTAAACTACTGTAGCTAAAATATGAGGGAACAAATGAAGCCAAGGAATCCAAAAACCAAAACTCTAGACCAAACACTCTCAGGGGTTGCATTATTTCACAGGCCAAACTTGCCCAACCAGAAATTAAAAGAAATTAAACCCACACTTCTTAATTCATAGTAGAAAATAAAAACAATTAAACAAGCCATAGATGATAGAACAAGTTACCTCAAATAGAAATTTTCGATCCAAACAGAAACAAGCAGCAACCAAGATCCTATAAACCCATACTAACTCAAGTTAACCCTAAAATACAAAACAAAAGTAAAACACAAGAAAAATTGGGCAACGGAACGAACCCTAGATCTTGAAAAAAATTAAATCAAGTTAACCACGAAATCTAAGATCGAACTGAATTTTGGAAACAATACTTACCCGGATCTGGGTCATGAGCAACGATAGTAAAAATGGCCAGTCGACAAGGTGCGAACAGAATAATATGAACAGAAAAAAATAGAGAGAAAAGAAGAAGAGATGGGAAAGGAGCTGCTGTAAATGTCGAGTGAGGTGCTAGAAAGGAGGAGTTGCTGGGGGAGATCGTTGTCAATTTCTTGAGACGCGGCGTGGCACGGCGCGATGTGGTGCTGCTCGTTGAGAGGGACAGAGACGCGAGCTTGGGAGGCCAAATCTGATTTAGGAAAAAAAAATGGAAGATACGTACGCTGATGATAAGGAAATTGTTATTTAAATCATATGTTTTAAAAGTTTGGGATCTAAACGTGAATCTAATTAAAGTTTGGTGGCCAATAATATAGTTTAGCTTAAATTAAAAATATTTTTGTTTTTCTTGTTTTATCAGGAAATGTAACTAAAGTTAAATATTATTAAGAAATGTTTTTTAAATAAAAATTAATATTATACTAGGTAAACGATTTAATTAATCATATATATATATATTCTTAAATATAATAATATATTTCTTATTAAGTTCAATTAAAAAATATAAGTGCCAAGTTTACAACACATAACTAACAAATAAGTTTGCAATTTTGGAAGTAACAAACTATTTTTGTTATATAATCCCATTTCTTATTAACCATTATCATCAGTGTCTAATAGTAGATCATCCCAACAATAATTAATATCATATAGATTCACACAAAAGTCGCATCCCAAAAAGAGTGCAAGAATAATGATATTATCATGTAACTCACATACTATATAAAGTAAAGATATTAAATTAAGTTTCATGTCTCAATGTTTTTCAAGGGTGCTTGATGACCAAAGCATGGAGCATTCTCCTTGATCTTAACAAATTTCCAACGTATAAGATAAAATCAAAACTTAAGAATAAATAACAGTTACCCTTAAATGTAAATTATAATTAAGATTTGATTTTTTTAAAATAACTACACTAATCATATCTCCTAATAAAAACTCAAACCTATATCTTTTATATACCCGAATAGACTACGTATTATTCAACTATAAGTTAGTTGGCAAAATTTAATTTTTTAGAAAATATATATTCCTATGTTAGTTTGCAAAATTTAAATTTTTAAGAGTAGATATATTTATTTCTTTTCATGTTGCATGATAGTAGGTGATTGGAGAGTTAAAAGTATTTTTCTTTTAAATTTTTATTGTAATTATCTCTTACCTTATTAAAATAAATCATCATATCATCGACAATCTAAGGCCAATAAAAGGTGAAACATGTGTTTTGGGAGAGAGAGAGGGAAAACTCTAGTATCAAAATAAACTACATAATTTATAAATATTTGAAGATCTCATATAATTTAATATTAACAATATATGTCTAAAAATTAATAAAAATTTAATATGTAGGTGGGTTTTGTACGAGTGAATACATCTACCATGCATCTCACCTAAAAATAAACTACATAATTTATAAATATTTGTAGATCTCATATAATTTAATATTAATAATATATGTATAAAAATTAATAAAAAATTAATACGTAGGTGGGTTTTGTGCCGGGTGAAAACAAATAAAATTATTTAATTAAATGTAATATTAAAATGATGATAAAATATTTTTGATACATTTTTATTAAAGGGGTACTCACACAATAATAACTGACAGTTCGAATACAGCTATTTAAAAGTTCAAATAAGATTGACGACAGACTTGTTGAAAAAAATATAATATTTTCAAACAAGTAATTGATGTTAATGGGTACAGGCTTTCAACAGTCAACCACTTACGTTTGATTTTTTTTAATTCTCTTCACGCTCTGCAATATGATAAAAAGAAATTGAGGTTGAATTGTCACATTACATTACCAAATATCGTACATTTTAAAACTCATACTCGTCTAATTCTTAATAACATATTTTCTGAGCCCAGGAATGTGAGAATTCACCATGTAGTCTTCCCAATCAATAGACTTGGTGTCGAAACTAAATTCATCCACCTCCATACAACTTTCATTTGCCTTCAGCCATAGCTTCTCTGAGTTCATGTCATCAAAACTGCCCATTTGCATACATTTTTTTAAATAATATATTACTTTTATTTAAAAAATAAAACTGCCCATTTGGCATATTCACTATGTCATTAAAGATTCTTTAAATTTTTTTTAATAAATATCCAATTAATCTATGCTCAATTATAACAATAACTATGAACTTACATGCCCTTAAATAGCAAATATGGTTTGTATAGCTCTACTAAGCGCATTACCAAGTCAGTCTTCCTCTTACTTTTTGCATGCAGATTTCTAAAATACTGATGGCCAAATGCTATATTTAACAACTGCAATATCTGTGTGTTGAACAAAAGAAGATAAGATTAGTAATACAATAATAAAAGGTAATGGCATTTGCACGTTCACTTTTCGTTATTGCCATAGCAAGTCTATGAATTATTTGTTCAAAATTATTGGAAAATAATCTCTTTTGGAAGAAGAATCGACATTGTTTTTATATACTTATTAGTAGAAATGTTGCTATATACACCGGTCAAACTAAAAACTTGCAATTCACAATTAAAGTTATTAAGTTTAAATACATGAATTCCAATTTTGATATTATATAAATTTTTCAAAAACTTAAATTATTAGAATTTTTTTTAATTTTATACACTCATTATTATGTATCGTATTCTTATAATTAATTGTAATTTAATATTGTTATTATTGGATAAAATTATCATTAATGAAAAGTTTTTTTATTAATAAGAATTTAAATTATGGTAATACTGTAATCCAAATAAAAATGATTTAATTTTAATAATAAAAAATAAATTGAGGTTAGAACAAACCATTAGTGGTAGAAAGAAGCGGATTAGCATGACGATTTTGAAAACAGCTAGATTAGGCAAAACGATGCCCTTGGAAATTTCAACTGGCTTGTTGTCAATCTTATTGATCAATGGATTATTAATGAAATAACTGAAACTAAAATTGCGCAGCATGGTGGAATTTATAGGATTTCTCAAGGAGGATCCCACGTGATAAATAGAAGTGGAGAGTTGATCTACATTAGCTGCCATTGCCACTACCATTGCATTTACCACCATGTCAACTGGTATCTGCAACCAAATTTCCAAAAAGAAAATATCTACACTTATTTGATAAGTTTTGTGTTTAAATGCAATATCAATATCTCATCCGATGCATAAAATTTGAAAACAAACATGGAAATTTGAATGAAAAAACTTATATGTAGTGTTATAGGGATTTGAAATCGCATCTTTTTTTATTTAAAGTTGTAAAGATTAAGAGTGTTAGTTGTTTTCGTGAACAAAATATTTATCTGTAAATTTTTTTTAGACCTAGTATCAAGCTTATCAAGAAAAATTGAATAAATGTTCGAGTTTTAGATAATCATACTCTAGGTATATCTTTGATAACTACGACACATAGGACTGCATTCATGCATTTAATAACATATATTTATAGATCTGAAATTATTTTTGGTGTTAAAATATTTATTTAAATTTGAATTAATTTATGAAATTATTAATTAATTATTTTTTAGATAGATATGTTTAAATATTTTTTATAATATTAAAGTTTTTAATATAATTTGAAAAATTTAATCTTAAAATACGTTAAACCCTATTACCATTAGATTATTATTGTTATTTATATATATATATATATAGACAAATTAGAGTCGAAAAGAGTGTTGAAAAAAAAAAAGAAATTGAACTGGCCGAATTGCCAAAAAACATTTGCATGAGAGGCTTGCGTTGGGAAGAAAAGAAAATTGGAAAAAAAGGTATTTAACACATCAGAGGACATTCATGGTGGCGGCAACAAAGTGTTACTTTACATATTTCAAAAGAGGATTGTGTGCTGAAAAATTGCTTTACTGGATCATTCGGCAAATGGAAAAATAATATTATACATATTCAAAGAATTGATTTTTGTGCAGAGTGAAGTGAAAATTAAGTAGCAGTGAAGTTGAAAGGTAATGGAATTGATTATTTATATTTTTATAATTTATAATTAAATGGGTTCATATTTTTAGTTTTCGTATAACTTTTTATTAATTAAAATATTTTATATTTAAATCAAATAATTGTACGAGTGATTATGATTATATGATTTGATTATTAAATTCTAAAAAAATTATTTTTATTGAATTTATACTTAATATTTTTTCTCTAGAATTTATTAGTTGATTTGATTTAAATGATATATATTTTGAATTATCTAGTTAGGATTATTCATTGTTAAATCTGTTCTAGAACACAAACAGACACTTGTATTTTTTTTTTTGCTAATTTTTTTACAGTTGATTTGCAAACGATCTGATTGGTGGGGAGCTTATTGGAGCGTTGGTCTGAAAACCGCTCACGCTAACATTAAAAAATATGAAAATAGAGTAGGGGCTCATAAGTAAAAAATATATTGGGATAGTATCCTAAAGAGGATAGCATAAGACCAAGTTTGTACTTAAAAATTTGATTTTTATAGTGAAAAATTAGGTGGTCTGGTGGACCGGTGGTTTTTCTCTTAGGTTATGGTTGTGGCCTAAGTTGTTTCCACCTAAAAATATCGTGTGTTATTATTTTATTTCTACACTTTATTTTTACACACGATTGCATACCTAATCACTTTATTTAGGTTATCAAATTATAAATTGGTAAAAATTATAAATAACATATTCACTCCCTCTAGGTTAATTAGATCCATATCTTATAAACTTTCAAAAGTGATTTCAAATGACTCAACGAAATCTTCTAGGAAGTCACCTTAATGTTAATCTGTAAATTATTTTTAATCAAATCACTTTATTTCAATAATCGCTTTAAACCACAACACTTCTAAATGGACTCTTAGGCGGCGTTTGGTTCACAAAATAGAATCAGAATCAGAATGAAATGGAATGAAAAAGAAACAATGTTGTTTGGTTTGACCAATGGAATCAAAAAAGGAATCAGTATTACAATGTGTAGTTTGTCACTCGAATGGAATGAAAAAAAACTGTAAACTACCTTAATACCCTTATATTCAGTAAAGTTTAAATAATATCATTTAATTATTATTTTTTCGTCAGACAAAATACATTATTAAAATCATTATTTTTTTAAATAATTATTACTTAAAAAGAAAATATATTATTAAATTTTGTTTTTAAATAGGGTTTTAAGGTTTGAGATTTGAGATTTGGGGTCTAGGGTTTAAGGTTATATTTGTGGGTTAAGGTTTAGGGTTAAAATTATTATTTTTCTAAATAAGGTTTAGGGTTTTAGGATTTGGGATTTGGGATTTGGGATTTGGGATTTTGGATTTAGAGTTTTAGGATTTGGGATTTAGGGTTTAGGGTTTTGAGATTTAGGGTTTAGGGTTTAAGGATTTGGGATTTGGGGTTTAGGGTTTTGAGATTTAGGGTTTAGGGTTTAAGGATTTGGGATTTGGGGTTTAGGGTTTTGGGATTTGGGATTTAGGGTTTTGAGATTTAGGGTTTAGGGATTTGGGGTTTAGGGTTTAGGGATTTAGGGTTTTGGGATTTGGGGTTTAGGGTTTAGGGTTTAAGGTTTTGGGATTTAAGGTTTTGGGTTTATGGTTTAGGGTTTTGGGATTTAGGGTTTAGGGTTTAGGGTTTTGGGATTTGTGATTTGAGTTTAGGATTTGTGATTTGAGTTTAGGGTTATATTTGAGGTTAGGGTAAAATTAGAAAAAAAAATTGAGATGGGAATAGAATCGTGATTCCTAAGGGGAGAAGGAATCGTGATTCTTTCTTTTTTAAGAATCGATTCCATTTTTGACTTATTTTTTAGCCCAACTAAACACACAAATGAAAGGAATCAATTCTGATTCCTTTCTATTACCTCTGACTAAACACACTATTAGTCTGTTTGCTTTATCTTTTGTTAAAAGTAGTTTAAGTCAAAATCAATTATTCTAGAAAAAACACTTCCAAAAAAACATAACTTGTGCATTTACCATGAAATGCAATATGTTTTTTTAGCAATTTTTATAGTATTTTCTCCAAAAGCACTTTTTGCAATTCTCAAAAGTAAGATATTAAATAGACCCTCAGTCATTTAAATCAAGAAAAGAGAAAAGGAACAAAGAATAGTGCAGAAATCCCAAATGAAAGCTTTTATTCAAAAGGATGCTGTTCAAATTAAGCTTATTGGAACTTATTATAGTTTATGGTAGAAAATTTTACTCATCACTGTTTTAATAATAAACTCAGAGGTAGTTTCACTCACCAAATCAAGTACCATGGAAGGACTCGCCAAGAAGCATGAAAGCCTGCCTTTACCATAACCAACAATTACACTATCAATGGTTCTGTAGGCACAATTATAAGAAGCTTCATTAGTTGCTTAACTTAATAATTGATAAAAAATTCTGCTTATTTTAAAGCTTTGTACACAAAAATTATACAAATTTGTACCTCAAGCCTTCTATCCAACCAGGAAAAGGTTCCTTATAAGTACTAGTAACCATTGTTGGACGAATAATAACAAGGGGTATGTTATCGTTTGATGATTGCCTCAAACACATTTCTCCCATTGCCTTTGTAAACACATAAGTATTTGGCCATCCAAACAATTTTGCCCTGTTTTATTAAGTTATATAAAGAAATATATAAATAATAATTTAGATATTTTGGCATGATTTAGATAACAAATTTTGTTTACATTTGTATTATCTAACGAGTTATAATTCAATTCATTTAAATTTAAAGTCTTAAATAAGTTGAACTAAGTAACTCATGAACTGAATCATTGATATATATATATATATATATATATATAAATGTTTATTTATTACAAATTATGATATTACTACAACTTATACGTGAGTTAATTATAAGATGATAAAAATGATTCCTACTTGTTTAGCCAATAATTACTTAGAGTATCATTTGTGATGGTTATACCACAATTTGCAGCATAAAAAAGTGAATATATATAATGTTGTATAATAACAAAAATATTAATATAAATATTATATTTTGATTATAACAAAGTAAGGAAAAAATAAAAAATATTATTTTATAAGTATGTTTTCTCATAGTGGTATTATGGTAATTATTTTTGACAAACACATTTTCTTAAATGAACTCTTGTGATGCTCACTGTATTTCATTTTGCTTATTAAATCATGTAAAAAACACAAATTTAGAGATTAAATAATTAGTTAGATGTTTAATTAATAGACCTTTTCATGCCAAGCTCTTTCATGGTTGCACTAATATCTTCTTTTGAAAGATCATGTGCTTGCAGTTCATATAGTTTCTCTTGCGTTAGTTTTCTCTCGGCTTTAGGATCTAACTTAGAGCAGGTTGGCTTCATGGTGTCACCCATATATATTGGATCCTCCTTTATTAGTCCTTCCCCTTCTCCACACACATAAGCTAATGCACAAGAAGAAGAAGAAGAAGAAGAAGAAGAAGAAGAAGAAGAAGAAGAAGAAGAAGAAGAAGAAGAAGAAGAAGAGATGATTTATGTACAAAAAAATAAAAGAAAAATAACAAAAATAATATTCATAAAATTTATATCCATAAAAATAGTACTTTAATTCAAACATTTTAACTATTGAAAAAAAATGTCAAAACATTTTATTTTGAATGTCGTAATTCAAATTTAACAATAATTGTTTAGATCCGTTTTATATTGAACGCCATTTAATTGAATCATGTTTAATATTATTGAGATAGGTAATATTTTTGTTATTATAAGTTTTAGTGTTGTTATTTTTGTAATTTTCCAAAAATTAAAGTGTAAAAAAAAACAGACGAAAATTGAACTAGTTATTACCGGTTGATACATGAAGAAGCATCTTGAGTTTAATGCATTTCTTTGCAAAGTTCAATACATTGAGAGGTCCTAATGTATTGACATCGAGTGAAATATCATACCTAAAAAAAGTAGCAATAAAAAGTCTTGAAAATATATCAATTTATGTACTGGAATTATATGATTAGATTAATTTATGAAATTAGTTGAAATAAATTAATGAATTATAAGTACCTTTCATAAAAGTCAGTTGTTGCAGCAGAATTAATAACAACATCAATTTCTTTCCACATCTCATCCCTCAAATTAAAATCTCTCACTCCCAAGTTTGAGTAAATAATATCTCCTGCTACTGCAACAACCTTTTCTGATATTAAGGAGTCAAAGTTTTCACCACATTTTTCTTTTAATATCCTGAACAACTCCTTTCCTATAACCTTTACAAAAAAGAGAGAAAAAAAAAACATATGTTTAAGAAAAACCATAAACACATCATAAATATATATAGTCAAATTGCAGATTCCATTCGATGAACAATATTTTTCTACAATACAAACGCACATTTCATTTTCGAAGGTACATGTTATCAATTAGAAATGATCCGGGGCCTGCAGATGTCGAACACTTAGGTCTGTCTGTTTATTCTTCTGTTAAAAGTGGTTTTAGATAGAAATAATTTTAAGATATGTGCTTCATTGAGCAAGTACAAAAGCGCTTTGATAATAATTTTCCTATTTGTTTTTTTTTTTGTTATTACAAACAATTTTACTGGATTTCAGAAACAAAAACAGACATACATACTTGCACGTAGGTAGATATAAGCACATACAAGTACATATGCACTTACGTGCAAGAATGTACGTAAAATTTCAGATCTATGCTAACTTCATGTTTATTTCGACAAAATGCTTGTTAGACAAAAGTTCAAAAAGTAACCTCCTCGCGCATGCGTTTATTTGCTGACTTGCTATCTGGAGCTCTCAAGAGAAGGTACAACTTCTTCACATTTGGTTGAAACCTCAGAATTTTCTCAACAAAAACTGCATTCCCAGAACAAATCAATTCAGAATTGATTAAAAAAAAATACAAACAGAATTAAAGATTGTGAAAGGAGCAGGAACTTGTTAGTTGTTACCCTTGGCAAGAAACCCAGTAGCTCCAGTGACCAAGATGGTCTTATTCTCCAGAAACTCGAGTATGCTTTCATGTTTCATTAGAAAATGGTTTTGTAGTTTTTGGAAATTCTTAGAAAACAAAAGCAAGGAAGGATACACAATATTTTGCGTAGCTTTTTCAAGCAAGAAAAATAATTTGATCTTGAGATGGCTCTTTTGTACTTGGATATAAGGGGTAATATATAGTTGCTGTATAGGCTATATATAATTTGGGTACCACCAAGGACTCAATTTTTTTTTTATCCATCTCATTTTCACAAGTATTGTAATATAATAATAATAATGACAATGTTTTTATAATTAAATGTATAATCAAGATATGGAGTTAGGTTGACGTAACAACGAGAGAGAATTTATGAACTTTTGTATCTTAAATGATATTAAGTAGTACAATTACGACAAAATGAATTTTTTATTTTAAGTGGAGGAGGTATGACAAATTACAAATTATATTTTATACGAAGCTTGAACTTACAATCTCTTTGTTACGACACTCCATCACGAACTCCATTGATTGGTGAGAGGGATCCTACGGTCTCAATAGATGAGTGTGCCAATTAATAATATAAAGGTCATTGTCGACTTATCCTTTGCTAATATTTGCCATGATGTAGGGAATAGTGGGCAACCAAAGATGGTCTTCGTTTTTGGGAAGGGTGTGCGTATTAGATCTGGAAATCAATGTCATGGAAACTATTTTGTATCACAACACTACATATATAGTCAAAATACAAAAATAAATGTATACAAATTTTATTTATACTTATGTTTAAAATTTTATTAAAAAAAAATAACTTCATTATTATATAGTTATTTTATCACCTAATACAAATAATTAATATGAATATAAATATATTTGTTATTAATATTTTTTTTATATATTATATTTCTCAATGTTCAGAAACGGTTGAATAAATTAATTTCTTAATAATAGAATTTAAATTCTCATATAAGTTTGTGAACCGTTCATATTGATGATTGATAGATTGGGGTATCTACAAGCAGTAAGCACTGATTGCCTGCCATAGCCCACACATAGAAATATTAAATGACTATTATTATTTCTAAAATTATTTTCATATATTATTACTCCTTAATATTAATCAGAATTAATACGACAAATGGTTTTTGAGAAAAAACAAAATCATAACGTCACTGAATAAAATGCAATGGACAGGATTGGACCGGACTATACATATATAAGAAGATTTTAAAGCCATCAAACCATAATTTTTTTTAAATTCTTTGCTCAGGATTAAACCCTTAATCATTTCATTAGTAGGTTAAAGAAGTGGTACCTTTTTGAAGATGTGTCTTCTACTTTTATTTAAAGAACTCATTTATAAATGAGAAACTACATGGGGGCACAAGCAATGACCTCCAATACACCCGCTCAAATTGGTGGTCGAGGAACTACTAGTCATTTGGTAAAGAGACTCTAAAATTGTGCATTGCTAAGTGGCTTAGTTAACAAATAAGCCAATTAATCAGATGAAAAAACACGGTGAACATCTAAGCCATTAGAAACAACAAGATCACGCACGAAATGATAATCAATCTTGATGTGTTTCGTGTACGCATGAAGGACTAGATTTTGTGTTAAGTACTTGGCACTCATATTTTCACCAATATGAGAGGAAGAGAGGAACAAACAATATGAAGTTCAATCAACAAAGATTAAAAACGTAGTAATTCAACAACATTGTTAGTCAATGCACGATACTTAAACTCTAGAAGAGCGTGAGGCAACTTTTTGTTTAGAGTTGCACCAAGAAACAAGATTATCCCCAAAGAAAATGCATAAAGAATGGGTGCTATGCTTGTCATCAGGGCATCTTGTCCAGTCAGCATCACTATATGCCATAAGCTCAAGTGATGAATATTTGGACAACTAAAGTCCATATGTGGAAGTACCATTTAGGTACCTTAGTAGCCTTTTGACAATAAGTCAGTGATAGGCAATGGAAGATGCCATAAATTGGCACAATTTATTGACAATGAAGTTGATTACAAGACGAGTGATAGTGACATAGTGAAGAGCATTAAGTGTGCTATAATATTGGAAATGATAAGCTAAAGAAACTCCTTCTGATTTGCTTAAAAAATTTCCTGTAGCCATAGATGTGTCAACATGCTTATAGTCCTGCATTTTTTGACAAGGTCTCTAATGTATTAGCTTAACAAAGATGAAGACCATCATCAGAGTAAGAAAATTCAATTCTCAAGAAATAACTCAACTTGCCCAAGTATTTCAAGGAAAAAGGAGTCAAGTTCAACGATAAGTGAAGCACATAGAGTATAATTGGTACTAGTAATGATTATGTCATTGATATAAACAAGTACCAATAATAATGTGAAAGTGTATGTTTGACGAACAAACTAGCATCTTCCTTTGAGTTTTGAGTTGAAGGTCCTTGATTGCTTCACTTGATTGTTTTATTTTAAGGAGATTGATGATCATGAGTTGGTCCTATGCCGAGTGCCATGGAACTTCAACAATTTATTGTTCATTGTGAAGGAGATGGAACCTAGAGTCAATCCATCTCAAATGGGTTTGATTCTTTATCTTTCTAGCTACAATTGCATGATTTACGTCCAAATTTGTCACCAAAATTGCCAAGAAAGCAACTATTATTTTGGACATTGATCATTTTTTCTCTTGCTCATTGTTTATTTAGATTAGCTAGAGTTAAAATCTGTTCTGATCTTAGGCATGCACTTATTTATGATGCTCGTATTCCTATAACTAATAAGTCTTATACTCAATGAATAGTGTAGATTACTTGAGATATGAACGACTGCCTAGATTTTATTATCATTGGGTAATGCTTACACATGACACTAAGATGTGTATGATTACTAGTAATCTATATGTTAGATTTGGAGGAAGGCATTCCATTTTGTTGAGTGGTTGTGTGTTGATTTGAATTTGAGTACTCCTATGCATGTCTAGGGTTGTCAAAGGGGCGGGGCGAGGCGAGATAGGGCTGGAGACCCCTTCTTCGTTCCCTTTCTACAATTTAAAATTCAACTACTATCTCCACTTAAAATTCTTACGGGGACATATTCGGGATCCTCAACAGGGAATAAGAACCGCAAATGGGGAATAAAGATTCAAGTAACATTTTTTAAATATTATTTTTATTTTTAAAATTTTATATTTTTATTATAAATAAAAATTTATAAAAACAATAAGCTAATAATAAATATTTTATATTGAAAAAACTAAAATTTTGAGTTAATAAATAATAAAAAGTAAATGATATTTATGCAAAAGGAGAAAAATAAAATATATGTAACAAGAAATATATAATCATTTTATATTAAACAACATTGATAGTATTTTATTACAAATTAATTTGAAATAATAACAATAAATTATAAAATAATTACAAGATTTTAGATTTTTATAGTTTAAATAAATATTTTAAATAATTTTTATAAAAATAAAACTATTGATGAATAGAATAAAAAATAAATATAAAATATATAATGTGTTACTTATGATTAGTTTGAGTTTAAATATTATTAAATTTATAAGAAATTAAAAAAATTAAATTTTTATATATTTATTAAAATATGGTATATAATTTTGGGGAATTGAGCAGGAAATGCAATCTCCATCCTTGCCCCACCTCATGTTATAAAATACGGATTCTCATTCTTCATTTTATCGTCCCTATCCTTGCCTCCAATCAATTAATCCCCTATGATTTGCCTCGTCATTGCCAACCCTATGCATGTCAAAGGCACTATTGTTGTTGTGTCTAGCTCAAAAAAATGTGCTAATCTAAGCAATTTAGATGTTGGTTCTGTTCAAAGATTGTAGGGTGCTACTTTGGAGCCCTTGATAATGGATAGGCATACAATGATGTGTTGTGGCCTGGCTAGTGGTGTTGTCCCTAATGTAGGTTGTGATGATGATCTGAATATGGCTATGGTGTATTTGATTATGGGTAAGAGGTTTCACGATGGGTCTAAATTATATTATCAAATATTTAACCTTATTTTTTACTTTTTAAAAAATTAAATATATTGATGTAAATATAGTTGCAAGTAAGGGTCATTACCTGTAGAGGATTGAGACAATTAAACTATTAATTACTAGTTTAAAAATTAAATCTTAAAATGTCATAAATAGAACAAATAGGAGATTTTGAATATTTTTGAAGAAAAATAAAATAATCCTAAAAGAATAAGAAAATAGAAAATAGTATAAATTTTTTAGATTAATAAAATAAATATGTGATTACGGGATTATCCTCGCCATCAGATTTCAAATCTTAAAATTTTTATATAAATTTAAGATCCCTTTTAGTTTTTCTCAATTTTAATTTTAGAAATTTAAGTTCGTCTAATATTTTCTACTTTTTTTTATTTTGTAATTAACTAACAATGTAGTTATTAATAAGTCAAACTCTTTAACAACCTAAAATTATGACTACTAGATTTAATTCATTTGTTGCATTATAATTAAAAAATTAATATCTAAATTAGATGAAATTGATATCGTTAATAATTTCTAACCTAATTATATAACTCTAATGTTAATAAAAATTACAACTTGTTACTTTAATTACAAAAATTAGCAATTTTATACTAACTTCATAACGTAACAAATAAATAAAACTAAATATCGAACTAATTGTACATCTCATTCAAGAATTAACATACTTTGACATTCAAACATAAAGTTAATTACATCAAGAAGTTAATAATTGAAAATTTATTTAAATCATACATAATTCATATTAAATCATAATTTAGGGCTTAGAATTACCCATAATCACAATGAATTGTTTAGTTAGTTATAAAATTTAACACATATACAAAGAACTAAATGATTCATAAATATAAAGAGAAGGAAGATACAAGCATGTATTGTTTTATGAGAAAGTGAAGCCAATTAAATAAGATACACCAATTTCTAAGCTTGTTCTTTAATTTTATTTAGAATTTCTTCAAAATGCTCGAAAATGATATTTAAAAATTTTCCTCTCTTTTTTATGAATTCCTCTCATCATTCTCTTAAAAATGATATTTTGGGGGTATTTATATGGGTTTTAAATTGTATTTTATGGTTAGATTAAGTCAAGAATGTCCAATGGAGTTAAATGCACGCTTCTCAACATGCCATGTGTCACAATATGGAATCAACACGTGAATAGTGTAATGACACGAGAGTTGGCGTGAAGTGGATCTGAGAGAAATGACGTGTCATTTGGCATGGATGGACTAAAGAGCTAGATCTAATGACATGTCGTGTGGTGCACTGTTGGTGGAAGCAAGAGAGTGGCATCATGTGGCTTGCATTGTTGATGCCATTTTGGGCGCTTTTTTACTAAGTAAATCAATGGCCCATTTAAGCACATACACATTTCTATGGACATTTATATTTCATTGTAAGTATATCTACTTGTCAAATAAAATTAATAAAAGGTTCATTAAAATATCATAAATATTACCAAAATTCTAAAAGCTTATATTTTAATAAAATATAAAATAAACAATTATAACACATGAGAACAATTAAATAAATATAAATATTTAGAATTTAATAACTAAAAATATATATAAATTATCACTTATCATTTAATGCTCGAGGCATAAGGAAGGAAAATGAGACTAATCGTGTAGTTACTATTAGTGGAAATTAAGAGGCTTTGGAAAGAATTGAAGGATATTCCAAATAAGCAATATATTGGTAGTGTTGAGGGATTACTTAAGAGCTCGTGTTAATGTGGTGTTTTTCCTACCTTATTTTTTGGATTAGTAGAGTAGAATTGTGTTGTTTGGTATGCAACTATTTTTGATTTATTTTATTGTGTTTACGTTTGTGTTTCTTGGAACTTGGGTAGTAATGTGTTTGTTGCATTTGTTTTGTGTGCTTTGTTTTAGTGTTGTTTATTTAATTATCTTGTGGCTTGATTCTAAATTGTGAGCTAGTGTGTTTTTATTTGTTTTATGTTTGGATATCCGGATTGCTCTGGTGCCCAACCCACGCAAACCACTTAAGCAAAGTCACCAACCTGAGATGGAAGGAAAAACACCCTAGATGTCCTACCTATAGATTAGTCTAAGCACAATGATTAGCCTAACTTTACTGATCAGCCCGAACTCAGTGATTAGCTTGAGCTCAATGATTACCCTGGGTTGGGGTCGACCTTAACCCATGATATGCTATACTTTATACCAATTATACCCCTCTAAAATGTAAATATGTGTACTCATTATGTGATTGATACCTATATATGTAATACTCTATAAATAGATGGGCCGCTTATGAGATCCATACATTCAACCAATTGTCTTAACTTCTCTCTTAGTTCTCTCTCTGAAATCAGGTTGAATGTTAACATTTTGGTGCCCACCGTAGGGTTTAAATTCTAAGGTCAAGCGTAAGTTTCTGACCCTGTATCCTTTGAGATTCACCCTGCTTCTTGAGAGAAACTTGGAAAACCAACAGTTTTCTACCCACAAACTATAAATACAATGGTAGGAACTCATGCTGGAAGATGGTCGAGGTTGATTGATTGTGAAGTAATGCCAACTCAAAGAAACACCTCACCAGTCCTCAATGAAACCAGGGCAGAAGATATTGCCCACTAGTAAGAGTTGTCATGACAAATTCTCAAGTTGAGAAAATATCTCGAGGAAACCATGGGAGAAAATGGACTGCTATGCTCCCAGATAGAGGGAAAGACCTCAGAGGACCAGACAAGGAAACGTAGATGGGTGCTGCTAGCTTGAGCCCCAACAAGATGAACATGAAGATGAGGGGAACCTCCTTTCTAGCTCGGTGAGGCCTAGTGATGAACAATGGATTCAAGAAAGGAAAGGCTGGGAAGCATGATTGTAGGCACTAGAGGAAACCAATAGAGGCAAGATTAGGACTTGAAGGCGGCGAATGAGAGACATAAGAAGGGAAAAAACCCTTATGATATGGATAGAGATTGTTAGCAACTATACGTCTATCCCTTTTCTGATAGAATAGAAAATGATGAACCATGAGCCAAGTTCAATGTCCCTTCTTCCTCCTCCACTGAAGGAGCCAACATATATGGTGGAGTGACTAGGATGTCTAGAATGTGATAATAATACTCGCCCAGATCATTCTACTTTGCCTCCGTCTTAAAGGTTCCCACAACCAGCTCGTATCCTTTATACACT
Source organism: Hippophae gyantsensis (assembly GCA_030763125.1). Taxonomy (NCBI): domain Eukaryota; kingdom Viridiplantae; phylum Streptophyta; class Magnoliopsida; order Rosales; family Elaeagnaceae; genus Hippophae; species Hippophae gyantsensis. The sequence goes on along the minus strand of CM061032.1, from coordinate 46,529,598 downwards.
CGACTCGAGCTTTTGAGCCATGGCATCCACATCGACCTTTTTCTTATGATGAACCTCCTCAAAAGAAGACTCGGCTATAATCTAGACTTCCCCGAGCCCCTCCTTAGCTCACTTTTAAGCCTCATCGAGCTTAGTGATGTGTTGGGCATACTCATTCAGCTTATAGATGGCTATTTTTAAATTCTCCTCCTTATCAATTGCCTCACCTTCCCACTTAGTTGCTCTCACTAGCAGCACCATGTATCATAAACGTGTAGATGCATGGCTCTACTTCTCCTACACCAGCTTGACTTTCATGAAACCCATGCTACAAACCTTGTCAAAGTCATTGAGTAGCATCAATTAAAAAAAACAAAGAATTTCGAGGTCAAATATATAAGTCTCAAGCTCACACTTTATATACACTAATTATTAATAAAAATAAAATATGAGATAGCCCACTTGACACATCTGGTGATGGATGACCTAGCTAGAGTCCACACCCTCGCAAATAGCCTCGAGCTGCTTCTTGTATGATTTAGTAGAAAGATGGATCATATAATGATTGAGGTGCTTTGGCGCCAAGCCTCGATTTAAGACTATTCCATCCACATCAGTAGTGAGGTCATTAAGAACGACCTTTCCTCTTCCTCGAATCCCTTAAAGGATAACCAGATTCTTTAGAACCCGAGCAAGGAGTTAGAGTTATATGCTAATCTCACAAGGGTGATAGGGGTGGGAAAACATTCAGGGGCTCAGGGTTGAAGGTAGGCTCATTAACCACCACCTTCTTCTTCTTCTTTAGCAAAGAAAGGAGACCTTCATGAGAGGATTTGCACTTTTTCTTTCCTATAGAAGAGCCCCCTAAGTGTGAGGGGTGTACCTGTTGGAGAGCTCGCCTCTACAGATGCGACCTTACTCTTCATACATGTAAAGAGATGGGTAGCAGTATAATCCATGGGATATACAAAATAAGAGCAAGAGGATGTCACGAAAATCATGTCGTGTTCAACAAGAAAAAGATGGGAGAGAAGGCATGTCATAGAACTAGTTCACCATCATCGGCCACCATCTCAGACCGACCCCAAAGTCTGTAGGAGGAACCTGGGGTTTATGGTTGATCCTAAGGGGAGGCTCCACCGCACTATGCCTTATCAACCTACATGCGACAAAGCGTGGAGTGCTCAATGAGTTCCTCTAATTAGTCTTTTCAAAAAGATAGTTTTGGATATCAACTAACCTTTGTTTCGCTTTATGGCTCAAGGTCGTGATTTAGGAAGCCATATTCCTTATCACAACTTTAGTATCATTTTAGACACTCCTTATCAATCTGTTGTCACTGGTAGAAGACTCCTACATACCTAAAACATAGAAAAAGTAATCTTTCTAGTTTTTATCATTCTCAAGAAGTGACACGTTAATCCCCGATCCTGCTTCACCGACATATATACCCCCTCAGATATGTGGGTTTCTACTTTAGGACTTAGGCATCACTAAACTTGACCTCTAAGTCCACCATGAGTTCTTGACTGATCAGTGTTAGGTAGAGTAGATACCTTCACTCGTTAGACATCAACTACTCTGGCGTGACCTGTTGAAAGACGGTCCAACTGGATAGAGGTTGATCACTATCATAGGCTCCCTCTAGAGGAATCAGTATATAAATTGCATAAGGGAAGTTGTAGGTTTTTCTTAATATTTCTTCATCTTGGGACACTAACCCATAAGTCATTGACACAACCGACCAACCCCTGGTATGACCTGTTGGTTCCCTAAATCCTATATTCCTCATTTTCATACTCCATATCCTAGCCATTAAGATTTTAGTATGAGGCACGCTCAATCTAATAGTGGAAGTGGTTTGAGGATGAGGGGTAGAGGTAGAGGGTTGAGGTGAAGATCGACTCACCTCACTAGAAGAGCTCGAGCCAAAAGACTGTGAGTCACCATTAGCACAAGAATATTGGGGTCTCTCCTAGAAGCCTGAGATGGAGGTCAAGGTATCTTCTCTATGCATTCTGTAAAAAACTACAAAAACATAAAAAAATCGATGGGTAAGGTATGAGGAAAAGAGGATACTTTGGGTCAAGTTTAAAAATAAAAGAAAATGATCCTTTAAAAACAGACTTGAAAATAAAGTGGAAAATCGTTAGGTTCTTGACGCTTGAACTCTAAAAACTTGAACAGATAAAACTATAGTCCGAGTTAAATTCTTACTACCGAATTGAAAACCTTTTACAAACTCGAGGTGATGTGATAGATCATTTTTCTTCACTATTTATCAATTGTGTAGGTAATGATGATAAGTCTCAGCCTAAGCATCTCTTTATATAGAGGCACTTGACTTCTCTCTCCAATCAACTAACACACACTTACTAGGGGAGCTAAACAATTCGTATTCTATGCCCAGTAATTACTCTTCCACCTCATACTAGAGCTCAAGTTGAAAGAGTAGGGGGACTAGATGTTTGGATATTTGGACCGGTCTAGTGCCTAACCCATGCAACATTACCAACCTGAGATGGAAAGTGAAGCATCCCATATGTACTACCTGTAGATCAACCCAAGCCTAGTGATCATCCCAAGCTTAATTATCAACCCGAGCGTAGTGATCAACCCTAGCTGGGGTCAACCTCAACCCATGATATGCTATTCTTTATACCAATTATATCCTTCTAACTTATAAATATATGTACTCATTATATGATTGACACTTGTATATGTAATATTCTATAAATAGATGGACCTCTTATGAGATCTACACATTCAACCAATTGTCTTAACTTCTCTCTAAGTTCTCTCTCTGAAATCAGGTTGAATCTTAACATTTCCTTAAAAAGTATTGTTAGCCATTAGTGCTTTAAGAAGTAAGTTTCCTAGTTAGAAGCACTCCTTCTAATAGCTATGTTACTTGGGATATGAGGTAGTAGGTGATATGCCATTGTAACCCTCAACCGTATCTATTGAGTCTTTTTAATGTTTTCTATATTCAATAATAACTTCTCATTTAAAAAAAATCACATGCCAAATCCTAGATAATATTTGTACGTATATAACTAATACATTAAAAATAAGACTAATGACAAGAGTGAATGTAGAATGAAAATATTAATTTCTTGAGATGTTAGATATATGACTATAAACAATTTTTTAAAGTATTATTGTACATACTCTGTAATATTAAATATTTGTAATTTTTTCATTCATGTCCCTTAGAGTTATTAGTTAAGCTCATTTTGTACGATAATGACTGAGGTTTATAGCAAATGTTATTTTTGTCAATATAGTTGACGATTTTTTTCATGATAGTTGATATTGTTTCTATCATGATAGTTAATGATTTTTATTTAATATAATTTACCTTTTTATGTTATTTAATTTTGGGTTATATGCTATAAGGACTTTATATTAATCAAAAAATAAGATATGACTCCCTTTCACTTGACTTTTTACACAAAGTGACAAAAATATCTTTAGTTTTCATTAACCAATTGTTATTTAATTTTGATTAGATATTTGTTCAATTTAACTGATGAAATTGGATGGTTATCCAACTGGCCGTAGTTTGATCGGCCGGTGAACCCACTCACCAAAAGTGAGTTGGACACATGTCAAACTAAATTAGAAAATTGTCAAACTGATTGAAGTTTGGTTAGTTGATAACCCTACTCATTATAATCGAGTTGGACACATGTCCAGATAAATTATCCAATTATTTAATTGGTTATATTATGATCAGACAATAACCTTACTCATTAGAACTGAATTAGTCACATGTCCAACTAAATTGGACAATTATTCAACTGGATGGATTTTGATCCATTGGAGCCGAATTGGACATATGTTCAATTAAATTGGGTAGCATTCCAACTGGCTAGATTTTGATCACCTAGTGATCCATTGGTTGGTGTTGAATTTGACACATTTCCAACTAATCCTAAGGCAATGGAACAAGTGTCCAACTTGCCAAATTTCATCCCAAATTATCGGAACCAAATTGGACATATATTCAACTCAAACTGCGACATAAACAACAAAATAGGATGACTAATGACCATCTTATAAGTCTTATAGGATGGCCACTAATAGTCTTATAATCATCCATCCTAAAAGAATTGAACATATATGAAAATTAGGTTGTTATCTAAGAAAATCTTATAAGACTGTCATTGATCATCCTATATTCTTTCTTATTGGATGGCTACTCACCATTCACTTGAAATGGCCATTCTAAACACCTTTAATAAGATAGCTTGTCACTGTCCTACAAGATTGTATATAAGATAGTCAATGACTCTCCTATATGTTTTTTTTAATTTTGATATTTATTATTTCTTACTTTATTAATATATGTATAAATAAAAATATGATACCCCAAATTCTAAAATATATATAATTATCACATTTAATTCTCAATTCATCACAACAAGTATTCATCATTTTTATTAAATTCAAGAAGTCTATCATTTATTCTCAATTTATCACAAGAAGTTAAATACACACATACATACATATGCTTGGAAAACATATACATACATATACGTCGAAAACCAATGCATACATGCAATTTTCAAATCAAGTTAATTAAATATCAATATTTTAGCTTCTAATAATTATACTATAAATTCTAAACCTTACATATATGAATAAGTGCGTACACAAAATGTTATAATTAGTAAGTGGACATGCACCAATATATACCTTGTCTTGCTAAAGTCCATCTCATCTATTGTTTGAAAGATTATCAAATTTGTATGTGCACAACTCTTGCCTCATTTACTCTAACTTCATTAGTGTTAGTGTGTATAGATCCTTACTTTAGAACTACACAAGACAATTGATATGTTAAAGCTAGATAATCCAAAAATGTTAACATATATGTAAACATGTATACATAAATATATAATTTAGGCTTACCGGTATATCACTTGTGACTATATTTCTAATGCATTTAATGTATGTATCCTTGAATTTCAAAATATAGTAACCACATTCATAAGATTCAGGTTCTTTTGGACTTAACAATTAAATAAATGTAGCTAATAATCATGAAATTAACCAATTATAAACAAAACAAATAATTCTAAAAATTATAAAACTAACTAATACTATTATCTTAACTTTAATATTAAGAATAATATTTGAACTTCCATGTTTACCATGCCATGTTTGTGATGCCCTTTTAATAACATAATTATTTCATTTAATTTAATATAGATTAAATGAATACAATGATATATATTAAAAATAATAATATTATTATAGAATATAACTACATGTATGCTACCTCAAAAAAATCTCATATATTCTTCATCAAGTGGTGATCTTTTAGAAGAATTGTAAGCCTTAATAGAATTGAGCCATTGAAGTTCACACTTGAATGGGTCAACAATATTTAATGTCCAATGACTCATATACAATAATAAATCATATCATAATAATAATACTAGCTTATAATTTCACAAAATCAAAATTAATGTAAGAATATAAAACTTATGATCTCTAATATAGAACCATGAGGCATATTGAAGCTTTCATTCTACTGAACTTATTCACAAGCATGTTTACTTTATAATCTTTATTGTGATAAGTGCATAGATATTTGAGATCTACAAATATAAAAGACCTCTCCAATTGGATTTTTTTCTTCTCTATTTATCAAATAATAACCTATTATTTAAAATTAGATACTACTTAGACATGTAAATACTTAAACATAAAGTAGTATATCATGATAAATTTACCTTGTGAAATTTTGTATATGAGGAACACCAAGTAAACTAAAATCACAAATATGCATTATACTCTCCAAAGTTAATAAAATTCTTGTTGTTTCATGCCCACAGATTGTTGGTTTTCATGGAATAATATGATAAGAGTAATCACCTTCCATTTTCATATTATTCAATGCCCTTACTAGTAAAATTTGAATGCTATTATGTTCTCCAACATCAACACTCAAAATTCATTGGGAAACTACATCCTTCCCATTAATTGTACTTTTATAAGATTCCTTGTGAGATTTATGTCTTAATGGCACATCCTTGTCATTTTGTATTTGTTTTTAAGTGGGGGATACAAAACATAGTTATTAGTTTGACACAACCATTATATTAATTTAAAACTAAGTCCACATATAATAAAATCATATTGAATTATATGACATTATGCATCATATTTACTTGTCCTCTCAATATAACAAGATGTTTTGACCATATTACATATTTATTAATTGCATCACCCACATAAAAGATTTCATCTTGGACCGAAAGGGGTAGAGGTGTGGTTAAAATGAGAACTCTATAGTTCATTTCTCCTTGGTTCGCAATATGTACCATATCAGTTGACTTGCAATGAGAAAAGTAAGTACCCTTGGTATAAACATTTGAGGGGTTAACAATTTCCAAAAAGAAAAACAATCCTTATATATATGGTAAAAGTAAATTTAAATAAGAGTATACATGCAATGAAACGAAAATAGATAACATTTTTTTGATTAATAAATTTAAAATATGCTTCCATTTTCTATTCCATTCGAAATATTTGTACTATCATGTAATGAATTGAAATTTGTATTTATTTGTAACACATCTTTCAATATTATCAAGATTTATCTTGTTAACTATAATCATTAAAGTAATATAGTAATTGATAATATGTGAAATTACTTAATATTAATTTATTTACCTTCGCTAATCCACTTCTTAGGTTAAGGCTTCCACCCAAACAAGTATTAATATTTTTTATTGGAAACATGCATCACTATGATGTACATCATCCAATTGAGGTGAAAAATTCATTTAAAAGTACATACTCCCACTTTCTGTGCTTTTCCTACCTTCATTTTCATTCATATGTAGTAACTTTTACATAACATTTTTCATTATTTTGTCTCAATTGTTTCATAATTCATATCTTTCTCATTTTGTGAATTTGTACTACGAATTTTTCTCCCATAATATGATGTAAGATTTTTTCTTTTTCCTAACCAAGAATTCGACCCGAGTGTTCTTCACCTAATGCCATCACTGGTATATAATTCCCTCTACGTGCCTTTATTTGGAGTTCTCTAGCTTCTACCTTTTTATTCAATGCCTCCTACAAAAGCCTATAGTGCAAAAAAAAAAAAGATGAATAAAGTAATATTGCACTACCATTTATTCTTATTATTAGAGCTAGTCATTGCATTTTAAGATATAGTAAACTTTTAATTTTTTTCAAAACTTCACTTGTTTCATCTTTAAGGAGTAATTGACACTCGTCATGTCATACGTGATTGTCGTGCCACATCTCATGACACTCCATGATAACTCATTACCCTTTTTGCTTCTTCTGTAAATGAAATAACTTATAATTAGAACTTAAGTATTGATAATAAACAATCATATGTTACAACAAGATAATAATACATTGCCAAAATTATTAGAAATCTTGTTAACTTATGTTTCAAACAATGATAGCCAGTCTTACTACCAAAGTATGTTTCCTTATCCATCTTAGTTTTTTTCTTGCATTTCTTTCATAATTTTTAGCATTATAGCATAAAGTTTTTGATTCACAAATGTCTTCCATTTTTCTTCAGATATGAAACTATATTGTTTTGATAGATTATACAACTATTGAGGATTATCCAAATAAGAGGAAGATGTATGTTATATCCAAATATGATTTAAATTTCCTGCACTTGTCACCTAAAAGTTGGTGTAACATATATGAATGATAATTACGAGTCCTACTATTTGAAGCATGAAAATAACTATTAGAATGAGGATCATTCATCAAAAACTTATATTTTGGTCTTATGTGATATTTCCTACTATAATGAAGACATATAGGAACAAATTTAGCAACTATAGGTGTAGCGAGTGTTTGTACACAATTACTAGAAATATGAGTAGGGTTAAAAGGCCTCACAAATGTGGTCTTTGATGTTGAAGTTGTAAAACTCTCATTCATAAAACCAATTCCATGTGTATCATTATATGACTTACCAATACTCAAAATTGTATTCAAGTGTTAAGCTACAATGAAAATGCTCTCTACTGGTTAACATGATTCTTTAAGCTCTTGCACCAGTTTGTATTCTTTGTATCAAGTTCATTGTTTTCTTCCTTCAAACCTACATGACTATAATTCAAGACATTATTTTATTCTTGCAAAATACTCATTCTTTAATTTACTTGAAATTTTTCTTAAATTTCAAACTTTTCATTGAGTTTAGATATCTGAAAAAATAACTTATCCTTATCTTTCTTTAATTACTAGAAAAAAGTTCATGTCTTTCAAGTTGATCATTATTTTTTTATTTTTACATGTAAATTACTATTCTCTTTCTTGGAATACATTCAAGAAATAATTATACAAAACTTTCAACATTATATTTAAAGAGAATAGGAAAGTTAAATTCCTCATCATTTGTACTATGACTATTAATAAAATGAACTATAATAAAAATTCCAAGGAACAACACTAAGTCTATTTAGTATGGCTCAGATACCAATTGAAAGTTCTCAATATAGACCAAATAAGCCTATAGGGGTGAATATGTTACTTTTATAAATTATCAATTTTCAATTTTATCGCTCAACAAATGACCATATATGCAATAGCGTACAAGAATAAGTGAAAAACTTAAAAAAAATCAACACATATTTCTAGGGGAAAAGAACTTAGGCCATAACAATAACTAAGAGAAAAATAATTAGTCCACCAAATCACTAAATCTATCAACTATTAAAATTAAATGTTTAAGTACAAACTCTATCTTATATTACCCTTACATGGATAATGTCCCAATGTACTTTACTTACAAGCCCTACTCTATTTTCACAACCTCAAAGATTAGCCTGTATGGATCCTGACCAACATTATAATTTACTTCTCACTAATCAGACACGTTCATGGAATAACCTATAAAAGGGTTAGCATAGAAACATAAGTTCTCATGCGTGTTCTATATGGATTTGAATAATAAATAAATCCTAATCCTAGTTCTAAAGATGTCAATAAACATGAACTAAGAATTCTAGAACAAATGATTTATCTCATAATTAATAAAAATAGCTCCTTTAAATCTTGATAACTAATTTAATAAATCTTCACCACACATGAATTGATGCAAGTATGAAAGAATCTTAGAAAGAAGAAGCGATATAATCAAAGAAAATAATGAATAAAAATTGTGAAGTTTGTGGGCTATGAAAGCATGTAGTTTTTTATGTGCTTGTGAGTTGTGTATGTTGTGTGGTGTGTAAAATAATAAGCAATAGGTTTGTGTTTATTAGAAAGCTTTATGTCCTATACCTAGATTATTGTTGAAAGACAATTATACTCTAAATTGGATTAGTAATACGCATTGTGCTTTCTCATTCAATATCTGATTCATATGAATCAAAGTGATTTGCAAAGTTCACTTAATGACTTATAATATTTATTGAAATACAATGTTTCCAATTTGGATGATGTTTAGGAGACAAAGGGCTTGCAATATGCTTCCATAAGGTTGAGATTTTAGGCTATATTTTATGATTTTTTTTAGCAACAATAATTTGTGCAAAACAAATAATTCTAAGTGTTGTGAAATATACTCTTGAATGCATGACATAAATTATAAGTGTGATAGTTATAATGATTATACCTGAAATATGATTATCCAAAACTCTAATGTTTCTTCAGCTTTACTTAAAGAATGTGATAAAGAACTTAGAAACTAGTTTTCAAAGAAATATTGTCTACAAAAATAGTTTCCCTTATTTCTGTACATGTTTTTTTTTCTATTTTGTATCACTTCCTCACTTGTCCAACACTATTTTTATACACAAATAATTGTGTAAATCACTTGATTATGGTCAAATATCATTATTATTGTAACATTTTAAATATTTTTTGTTATATATGTTTTATAATCACTTGATTGTGGTTAATTTCTAAATAGTTATTACAATTTGAAGAATATGTAAAGAGAAAGGTTAATATATTTTGAATAGTTTTTTTAAACTGATGCAAAAGATGATTTTTAGTGTAAAAACCCAACGTAAATATCCAATTTTTGTTGTAGTGGACTTATAGTGATTGTTTAAGATAAATGACTCACATTGATTGTTCAATAGAATCTCAATTGAATAACTTATAGTAAATGTTGATATGATCCATTATGATGCATTTGTAATTGATAGTCAATCATAACCCTTATATAATGTTTCCTTCAAATTTTGCATTAACAAATTAAAGCTTAACCTTTTCCTTCAACACTACTCATTTAAAATCCTTATTAGCCTTTTGAAATTTTCATATAAATGCCTTATACAACACCTATCTTATGTATCAAGGAGAAATAATCCAATTTGATTCACCAAGCCCTTTTGTTTGTCTAACATAAAAGTGTAGCCTCTATTATCACCAAGTTCCAAATCTTCCTTGAGTAGTTCCAAAACTACTTCTATGATGTCCCACCTTCAATCTCAGCAACACACCATGTTATGGGGTACATTCCATCATACGTATACATTCCTACAACCCAAATCAATTGCCCTTATGAGTGCTGATAGGAGTCAAATTATTGTATTTTTGTTATGATTTAAAGGTTGATATTTGTGTGAAAATTGCGTTTTATTTTATTATTTAATCCACAAATGTCATTTCACGGGTATTTTGTGTTTAAAGTGCAATTGCAGGTAAAATCATAATTATGGAGAAGTTTGGGACAAATTTCAATGACCGGGATTGAGTGCAAATAAAAAGAAAACAAAATTTCAAAATTTGGAAGTTCGCCGCGGGCGAAAACCTTACTGAGAAAATGTTGAAAATCATGCAGGGAGCACAGATTTTGGCAAAGCAATCTCGCCGCCGGCTAAATCAATCTCATCGCCGGCCAAGTACATCTCGCCGCCGGCCAAATACATATCGCCGCCGGCCAAGTGCATCTCACCGCCGGCCACAATATTCCCGCCGCCGGCGAGATTTAGCGGAACCGAAATCGTAAGTTTTCCAGAAATCTCACCACGGCGAGAATAACTTCGCCGCCGGTGAGTTTCGTTCGAAAACACTTTTTTATGCTGTTTTGTTCCAAAATTGCCCTCCAAAACCCTAGATCTATATATACATTATGATGGAGAAGGAGGAGACGACAGAAAGGGGAATTAAAAGACATTTTTGGAGGAGAGAAAGAAATTTTGGAGAAACTTGAAGGATTTTCACCATTGATGCTACCAAATCTTCATCTTCTAGAGTTTTTCATCTCTTCTTCTTAGTTTTTTATATTCTGCAATTTATTCAGTTTTATTATTAATGGATTCAATTGAAATAATGGTTGTTCGTATTTCCGTTATGAACTAATTCGTTTTTGCTAAGGCTATGATGTAGTTAAATCAAGGAAATCTGATTTCTTTTGTTATGGTTATATGAATTCTTTGTTTTCAAGTCGAGTATTTATTTCCATGCTTAATGCTTTTAAATTTCTGATCAAGATTTAGATGATTTGTTGCATTATATTGAGACCGAGAGGAGATGTGTAATGAATGCTTTTTGTGATAAATACCGTATGTTGAATGCGAGTTTGACACCTAATGCATGATGTATGTGGTTATTCCAAAAATTCCATAAATCGTAATGTGCTTATTTGTGATTAAATCTTCATAGAAATATAGTTGGTTTTCATAGATAAGTAATTCTAATATAACTTGAGAAAGAGTATTAGATAAGTTTGGGTTTTTCAACCATCACTTTTAGCTTTGATTCTCATATAACATGACTTGAAATCGGATTGAATTGATTTAGCGAAATCAAATGCCTTAGCGTTTTTAATCATTTGTGAACAACATTAAATTTTGTTATTTGCGTTTAGTTTTATGTTAATTTACTTTTAAAACAATTTCAACAATTCGGTTTTCAAATAAAATTAGGGTTAGTCAATTTCGGTACTTAGTAACGCCATTCCTTGTGGGTTCGATATCCGTACTTTTGTACACTTTATTACTTGAACGATTCGTACACTTGCAAAAATAAGCATCAAGTGCCTATATGAAACCATGCATCAAGACCAATAAAAGGTCTGTATCCATCTCTTAATCCCATTTTATGTGCCCAAAAACAAATGTAAAATCTCAAAAACTTATATACATTATCCTCATCCAATTCAAAATTGATACTAACTATGCTTCCCTTATTACTACTTAATAATTCTATTCCAAAAGACCTTAACTTTCCATACTGCTCATCCTAAGTACCATTAATCTTTTCCAATGCATTCTTTTCCATTAATCTTATATTGGCAAAACTATAAAGGATTTTGAATCAATTCAAGACCTCCTATGTGAGAACATATTTGGTAAATGTACTCTCATAACATCTGATATACATAACATAACATGTAATGATGTAAACTCATATATGATATAGCTCCTATGTGGGAACACCATCGGGTTACCTAAGGGAACCACTTGATCGCAAGCAATTCATTATTTAAAGAAAATCAAAATTCACAGCGTAAGAGAATATAAGTAATACCTCTATATATTAGAACAACACATTCAGTAGTGCTTAAGTTGCTTCTATTTGTAACTAACGTAGATCCAAATAGATCCAAGTTCATCCCTAATGCTTCACTACCATCTTATACGATCTACTACTAATGGCTCAACCTTCTAACATGCATATACATTGTGACCTTGAAAGACCTAATTGACACACACCATACAAACACATAAGATACTTACCTATCCACCAAGTTGCAACCTAGAAAGACATCACCGACACATTACATTAACATATAAGCTCCTTACCAATGGTAATAGTTTCATCCTTGCAACTTCCAACTGACACACATAAACTCGACAATAAGAGATTCTTCGATATGACATGGTTCTTTGCTAGCCAACATTTTATCTCCCAAAAAAACCTCACTCTCTCTTACATTTTTTTTATCTTAATCTAATGTATGAGAAATATGAGAGAAACTCCTTTCTAATATCCTATCTCATATAGGTAAACATATTATTTCTTGGACCTAACAGATAACCTTATGAAAGTAGAGTTATTTGGCTACTTCAACTATAGTAATGTAGGTGAAAAGATATCAAATAGAGGAAAAATAGGCAAATTGGGATAAATTTAGGTTCAAGAAGTTTTGATTGATTGAGACACCTATTGATCTATCAAGACAAGACTCAATCTATCGAAAAAATATGACATGACTCCTTAGAATAGAAAAATAAGAGTTAGATCAATTGAGTATATATAGATCAATCAAGTTTCGATTGAGTGCTCCTCAATTGAATGATGACATAGCTAGATCGATCAAGTATGGTCTCGAACAATTAAGCAAAGAAAATGTTTACACATCAGCTCTGATTTGAAGTACAACTTTTAATCTTAGCCATTGGGTCAAAGATAATACGAATCCTAAACTAATTAAGACCTATTTTAGCATATTTAAAAACCATTAAAAGGATATAAATAAGAACTAACATGAGATGAACATAAAGATTTCACAAGAACAAAGAGAGATCAAGTAGAGCAAACTTAAGAAGGCAATTGAATAGCTAGAAAAGGAAGTTAAAGGAGTTGAATTCTTCAACAATGTTAGATTTAAATTTTTCTTCATCATTCTTGTAACTTTTATGCATTCTTATATTTTAATTATGATTTTAAGAGTTATGAGTGGCTAGGTTCTTATTTGGGATTATTTATAAACTTAGCCATTTATAAATTTTAGTCGATCTGAAAAAAGACAAAATAAAGATTCATTATAACCTTATAACGTAATGAATTTATCTATAACATCTATAACAAATTTCTAATAGAAAATAAATATTCATTAAATACATGTACTTTTTATTTTTTAGTCATTTCATTCACAAGGAGTTGGATGAGAAGAAACTTTTATGTCTAGTTTCGTAGTAGAGATGGAATTGGGAAAGAACCATCAATTATAACCCAAAAAGAACACAATTGTGTAAACACCATAGAGGAAGAATGAAAGGAATATCTTATCAAGGTAATCATATTTGCTTCGGTAGATATGCTCTTCAAGCGCTTGAACCCACTTGGATCACATCTAGAAAAATATAAGCAGATCAATGAGCAATGACATGAAATGTGCACCATGGCAGAATAATATGGGTACATATATTTTTAGACAAACCTATTACAATAAGACCTACAGAAACACGTATGGGTTCTAGGAAAGGATCTCCAGAATATTGGGTGTATGTTGTTAAACCTGGTAGAATACTTTATGAAATGAGCGAGGTAGTAGAATATATATCCAGAAAAGCTATTTAAATAGCAGTATAAAAAATTCCTATACGAAGTATATTTATTATTTCGCGATAGTAATGGAAAGTAAAACAAAAATAAAATTTTGATAAAAAAGAATTTTGGGTTTCTTTTTTGTTTCGAACAAACAACATTTCTTTTTTTATTCACCCTTTGCTTAAAAAATAGATAAAAAATGATTCAACCTCAAAGCCATTTGAATGTAGCAGATAATAGTGGAGCACGAAAATTTATGTGTATCTGAATCATAAGGGTTGGTAATCAATGATATGCTCATATTGGTGACATTATTGTTGCTATAATCAAGGAAGCTGTACTCAATACACCTCTAGAAAAATCTGAAGTGATCGGGGCCGTAATTGTACGTACTTGTAAAGAACTCAAACTTACCAATGGTATGATAATATGATATGATGACAATGCTACAGTTCTTATTGATCAAGAAGGAAATCCAGAAGGAACTCAAATTTTTGGCACAATCGCCCAAAAATTAAGACAATTAAATTTCCTTAGAATAGTTTCATCGGTACTTGAAGTATTATAAGTAGATTATTATATTATTAGAATTTGAAAATCTATTTAGTAGATTGTTTGTGTCTTACGTATATGCCTTTCATAATTCATAAAGATTGAATAGTTTAAAAGAAAAAGAAAGAAAGAAAAGATCATGCTGATTATATGAAAATTCATGTACAACAAAAATCTTAGCTTATCATGAGTAAAGACATTATTGTTGATATAATAACCTCTATACGAAATGTTGGCATAAAAAATAAAAACAATAGTTTGAGTACCATCTACTAACATTATTGAAAATATTGTTAGAATCCTTTTACGAGAAGGTTTTATTGAAAACATGAGAAAACATCAAGAAAGTAATAAATATTTTTTTTTAACCCTACGACATAGAAAGAATAGGAAAGGTCCATATAGAACTGCTTTAAATTTAAAATGAATCAATCGACCTGGTCTATGAATATATTCGAATTATCAACAAATTCCGACCATGTGATTGATTTTATTTAGTTGAATAAATTTCTCTATTATTTACCAATATAATAATTTTGATCTTATTGCTTTGATTATTTCACTAATAATTATATGATTTGAGATTTAGACCCTATCTTAACAAGGTAGGTTTATGAATAAGTCATAGAATTGTTATCACATAAATTGAAATCATATGAGAGTATGATTGATGCATGTGTGACATGTTACATTTGATCATAATTGGTGTGTTAATGAAATAGCGTGATAATGTGATTGTTTGCACATAATCCAAAATAATGCTTAACAAAGGTTGATAGGTATATAAGAGCATGTAGCCAATCAATTAGATAGAGAAACCATTCAATGATATTTGATATTGAATGTAGAATGATTAGGGGAGTTATAGATCCCAAGTCATCAAACATTGTTTTCTTAATCATTATTTGTTTTTTTGAATCAATTTTAGGTTCAACTAGTAGTTTAGATAATTTTCTATTATTGCTTGCCTAGATAGTATTGTGACTACTATATATTGGTACTTAACTATAAAATACAAATCAGTCTCTGTGGGATGATACTTGGCTTAACACACTTTATTACTCGAACGACCTATATATTTTTGATGGAGAAGCTTTCTATGAGGCATGACAATACTTTAAAAAGCTAATGAGAAAAAGTCCAGATCATGTTATTCCTCCATGGTTACAAATCCAAACATTCTTTGGTGGATTATTAAGGTCAAGCAAGGATTATATTTGATGCAACAATTGGAGGTGCTTTTATGGGAATGAGAAAAAGTGAAGCCTATGCACTACTACAAGAAATGGCTTCCAATAATTGTCAACAACCAGTAGAGAGGTTAAACCCAAAAATGGGTTGTTGGAATGGTTAAAATGGATGCCTTTACAAATTTACGAGTACAAATAAATTCATTGTTGTTAGGGATATCAAGTGCAAAACCATTTTCTTGTTTGCAAGCACTGTGGTGAGCCTCATGCTAGTAATACTTGTGGAAGAAATCCTAAGATTGTTAATTATATCAACAATAAAAAATGCCTCATGCTAGTAATACTTGTGGAAGAAATCCTAAGATTGTTAATTATATCAACAATCAAAAATGCTAAGGGATTCATCATTCAAATACATATAATCCTAGTTGGAGGAACAGCCCTACCTTTTCTTGGGGAAACAATAAACAAAGTGGAACACCCAACAATAAATCACATGTTAATCTAGTGGGCTTTAATTAGTCAAAAAAATAATAAACACCAATCAAAGAGTCAAGACTTGACAAGCTAGAGTGCCTGATGGAAGAATGTTGTATAATATGGTGCCAATAATGGATATAATCAATAATAATATGGACAACTTAATCACTAAAGAATCCAACAATAGTGCTAGTATAATAAAATTGAAAGTACAAATGGGACTACTCGCAAAAACATTGCAAACAAGGAACCAAGGTATACTTCATAGTAACACCAAGGTAAATCCTAAAAAAGAAGGTATAAAGAAATGTAAGGATATTATAACAAGAAATGGAGCAGTAGTAGGAGGTGAGGAAGAAAAGAAAAAAAAATGAGAAAGAAGAGAAAACAATGAATGGAGAAATTGAGAAAGAAAAAGAAGAAAATAAAATAATGGTAGTTGTGAAACCTAAGGAAGGAAACACTCATGGGGAGAAAGTCTATACCCTACCTTTTTTTTTTCATAAAGGCTCAATCAAAAAGCTAGATAAACATTTTCCAAATTCTTAGATATTTTGAAGAATTTGCATATTAACATCCTATTCATGGATGACTTGGAATAGAGGCCTTCTCATGTTAAATTCATGAAGGAGACCCTATCTAAGTTGAGGAAATTTAGAGATTATAAGACAATATATCTTATAGAGGGTTATAGGGCTATTATTGACTGAAAACTATCACTCAAGTTGAAAGACCCCGTATATTTCACATTCCAAGCACTATTTTTGGATATCAATTTGGAAAAGCTTTATGTGATTTGGAAGCAAGTATACACCATATACCACTATCTGTATTCAAAAAATTGGGACTTGAAGAAGCAAAGCCAACTTTTGAGTATTAATCGGACTCTACGAGTGGTTATTTCCTCAAAGCTTTAGCCATAACCAAGAAGCTAAATTAATGGGTGTTTTGAGAGAGTGTAAAAATTCTATTTGGTGGACTATCACTAATCTCATAGGTATTATCCCTTAATTTTTCTTGTATAAGATTATCATAGAATATGGAGCTACATCAGTAAGAGATGCTCAAGGAGATTAAACCCAATTATGATGAATTTGGTGAAAAAGGAAGTGTTGAATTAGTCAGAGGCTAACATGATATATCCTATCTTAGTTAATGAATGAGTGAGTCCTATTCAATGTGTGCCAAAGAAGGGGGTATGCTAGTGGTAACCAATGAGAATAATGAATTAATTTTGTCACAAACTGTTATAGGTTGGATAGTGTGTATAGACTAATGAAAAGTAAATAACGTCACACGCAAATATCACTTTCCATTTGCCTTCAGGGAATAAATGTTAGACAGATTTGTTAATCATTCTTTCTACTATCTTTTGGATGGTTATTCGAGATACAATCAAATAGCCATAGCACCTAAGGATAAGAGAAAGCTCTTTCACTTGTCCTTATGGAATTTTTGCATTCAAAAGAATTCAATTCAGGTTATGAAGTGTACTGACCCCTTTTCAATAATGTATGCTGTCCATCTTCTTGGACATGGTATAGAAAATTCTTGAGGTATTTATGGATGATTTCATGATCTTTGGTAATATTTTTGATGGATTCCTTGAAAATCTTGTTAAGGTACTAAAACGATGTGAAGAGTCTAACCTTGGTCTTAATTGGAAAAATTCCATTTTATGGTAGACAAGATATCATACTTGATCACAAAGTCTCATCTAGAGGTTTGAAATTGGACAAATCCATGATTAAAGTCATTGAAAAGTTACCACCTCCAACAAATGTTAAAAAATAAGAAGCTTTCTAGGCCACACTCGCTTTTGTAGGAGGTTCATAAGAGATTATTCCAATATAACAAAATCCTTATCTAATCTTCTAGAAAAGAACACAATATTCTAATTTGACTCAAAATATATTTAAGCCTTTAGGACATTGAAAAAGAGTGTAATCATGGCACCGATAATCATAACACCTAATTGGTATGAGCTATTTGAAGTGATGTGTGATGCTAATGACTTTACTATGGGTGCAATTTTGGGGCATTGATGAGTTAAGTCCTTACATGCCATACACTATGATAGTAAAACTCTCAAGGAAGTCTAAGAGAATTATGCCACTATAGAAAAGGAACTCCTAGCAATCATTTATGTATTGGAGAAAATTTAAGCTTATTTAGAACTTGGTAAGGTGATCATGTACATCAACCATGCTAATATTAGATACTATTTTCAAAGAAGATGCCAAGCCAAGGCAAGACTAATTAGTTGGATGCTTTTACTACAAGAGTTTGACTTGGAGATCCTTGACAAAAAGGGTATTGAAAATCAAGTAGCAAATCATCTATCAAGGTTGGAGAGGGGATATGGAATTGATAAAAAAAGAATTTCCTATTGATGAATATTTCCCATATGAACAACAATGGCCATTGCAACACTTCAAATGCCATGGTATGGAGATCTGGCTAAAATAAAAACAATTCCAACATAAATCATGATTTTATATTTGGGATGATCTTTACCTTTCTAAGAGGTTTAGTGATGGTATAATTAGAAGATGTGTTCCTTATTAGAGATAAAGGATATTCTACACCATTTCCAAAGTTTAGAATATGAAAACCACTTTGGAATGTCTCGAACGCCATATAAGATATAAAAATTTGGATTTTGTTGGTCTACTCTCTTTAAATATTTCTTTGAATTTATAAAACAATGTCATAGATGCAAAATAATGGGAAATATTTATAGGAGACATGAAATTCCTTGCAATACAATCTTAGAAATAGAACTATTTGATGTTTGGGGAATACACTTCATGTGTTATTTTGTTACTTCTTTTGAAAATTCTTCTATTCTTGTAGCTATGGACTATATGTCTAAATGGGTGGAGTCAATTGCCACCTTAACTAATGATAAAAAAATAGTAACAAAGTTTTTAAACAAAAATATATTTACTAGGTTTGGAACTCTAAGAGCTATAATTAGTGATGGAGGTAGTCACTATTGTAAAATACAAAGCTTCAACTCCATATTATCTTCAACCTAGTGTTCAAGTGGATGTTTGAAATAGGGAGACTAAAATAAGTTTGGAAAAGGTAGTGGGCACCTCAAGAAAAGATTGGTCCTTGAAATTAGATGATGCACTTTGGGCTTATAGGACATCTTTTAAGAACCTTATTGGTATGCCTCCATATTTCTTGGTATTTGAAAAAGCTTGTCATTTATCGATGTAATTTGAGTACAAGACTTTTTGGGCTATAAAGAAATTAAATTTAAATATGGATGTAGTGAGAGAACAAAGGATGTTGCAACTAAATGAACTTGATGAAATCAGGTTGCAAACATATGAAAGTGCTAAGATTTATAAATAAAAGACTAAGAAGTGGCATGACAAGCAAATTGGGAGACATACTTTTGAAGTGGGGAATAAAGTGTTATTATACAACTCCTGATTGAGATGATTTTTGGGTGAACTTAAATAAAGATGGTCAGGACTATTTATGGTAACAAAGGTATTCCATAGGAGCCAATGAAATTGAAGATGAAGCAACTAAATTAAGATTTATAGTCAATGGCCAACATTTAAAGATTTATTTGGGTAATGCCAATGAGAGAGTTATTTGGTTGGTATATTTTAATTAACCATAACAACATGCCAAGGAAGGTCTAGTCAAGGACCTTAAACATGGCACTTGTTAGGAGGCAACCCAATGTATTTTATTACTTATGCTTCTATTATTTTATAGGTCAATAAAATGTAGAGATACTTGGAAAATTCATGGATACATTTGGTGATAAAGACCAACATCTCAATTTCAAGGAAGTTTTCTTTTTCCATACCTTTTACTTATATTTACTGTGTTGCACATTGATGACAATGTACAGTTCAAGTGTGGAGGAGGAAACTCTGTTATCTACTTTAGTTTGTTTTTATGTTATTAGTTTAATATTTTTAGTTAAGATATGGGTATAAATTGAAACTATATACATGTATGCTTAATACAAATATTTGAAACCAATGATAAAATTGGTTGTCTTGATTATGATAAGAAATCTAGCATGTAACTATTGAGATGATTACATTAACCATGCAATATGCTTGCTTGTTTTTAATTGAAATCATTCATTATTTAAGCACAATACATGTGATTGATTGTTTGATGTACTTAGTGAGAAAAAATTTGATGTGAGTAATGTTATATGCTAAGAATCTTCTAGGTTTTAGAATCTATTTTATCAACCCTTGAGGCAAAATCATAAATAGTGTTTAGTTTGATAAATGATTTAGGCTTTAGATTAAGCAATTAAGTTCTAAACTAAACATTCAACACCACATATCCATTAATAATAAAAAGAAAATGAATAAAATTAAAAATAATTTTGGGAGAGTTGAGTTAAAAAAAATCATAATATTAGATAAATGAAACTTATACTAAG
The DNA here is from genome assembly GCA_030763125.1 of Hippophae gyantsensis. Lineage (NCBI taxonomy): Eukaryota > Viridiplantae > Streptophyta > Magnoliopsida > Rosales > Elaeagnaceae > Hippophae > Hippophae gyantsensis. The sequence continues at coordinate 46,508,715 of CM061032.1, read as the reverse complement.
ATTTTAATCAATTGCATACTTATATAAGTTTATCACATAAGTATATTGGATGACATCAATTGCAAGTCACACATGCACATAGATTATTTTGTTAAAAACCTTACATACCCTTGTATTAATGGAATGTTGATTAATGTCCATGTGAACTTATTAATCATTAAAATGTGTAATCTTTGAGGGAAATAAATTCACGTTGACCATGCATCTATTGGAGGATATATGCTTATTAGTATATGTTTCTTATAGCATGTTAGTATTTAGTGTTTAGTTTATTAGATCTATCTCTGTCTTTACTTGAAGATAAGCAAAAAGTTAAGTTTGAGATGTTGATAACCCTATAAAAATAGAGTTATTGGCTAGTTCAAGCCTGATATTTGTATTGTTTTGAGATAAATATTGTTAAAAATATCTATCTTATGTTCAACTATGATAATATAGGTAAAAAGACATCAAATGGAACAAAAATAGGAAAAATGGGATATATTTAGGATAAAAAGGGTTTGCTAGATTGAGACATCTGTTGATTGATGACAAGACTTGATCGATCAAGGAAACATGGAATTATACCTCGGAATGGGAAAATAAGAGCTAGATTGATTGAGAAGGGTATCGATTAGTCGAATACATGTAGATTGATCGATCTTTGATTAAGTGATCACTGGTTGAATGATGACATAGTTAGGTCAATCGAGCAGTGTCTCGATCAATCAAGCGGAATAGATTTTGACACATAAGCCTTGATTTCAAGTCAAACTTTCAGTCTCAATTGTTGGATCAAAGATAATACAAATCTTAAATTGATTAGGACCTATTTCAACCTATTTAAACACCATTAAGAGGCAATAAAAATAATTAACAAGATAAGAACATAGATATTTCATAAGAAAAAAGAGATATTAAGCAAAGCAAAGTTAAGGATGCAATTGAATGGTTAACAAAGGAGATTAAAGAATGAGCTGAATTCTTCATCAAAGTTAAATTTAATTATTTTCTTCATCATTCTTGTGACTTTTTATGCACTCATATATTTAAATTATTATTTTTAGAGCTATGAGTGACTAGGTTCTTATTTGGGATTTTTAATGAACTTCGCCACAAATCATGTGATTGATTTTATTTTGTTGAATGAATTTCTATATTATTAGTTGATATAATTATTTTGATCTTAATGTTTTGATTGTTTGGCCAATAATTATATAATATGATATTCGAGCCCTAGCTTGACAAAGTAGATTTGTGAATTAGTAATGGAATTATTATAACATGAATTGAAATAGTACAAGATTATGATTGTTGAATATGTGGCATGTTTAGTGTGATTATAATTGATGTGTGAATGAAATAGTATGACAATGTAATTTTCTGCACATAATCCAAAAGAATGGTTGACTATGATTCATAGGTTTACAAGATGTACCTAAGGAATTTATTCTAGTTAATGAACTCCAACTGACATCCAAGACACCCCTAACACAACTAAATCTATTACATCCATCTTGTTATGTTATATCCTTCTTGATGGTGCACTCTATGCTACATGTTTTCTTCATTCGTTAAACTTTAATTCATTTCTAAGCTCCAACTAAGCTTTTACCTCGTTATGTTGTTTGTAGTTACACTAGTGCCTACACATATGAAACAACACATACCATTAAAAGGAAAATATTTAGACATAAAATGTAGTCTAACAACTACTATCAAATCACCCCTACATTGGTGAACAATGATAGGAAAAGAACACTTAAACATGCATTGCAAAAATAAACATAATCTTTACAAAACACATATATGCATACTCCCACTAAACATAAGAAGTACTCCCCTTAAGTGTATGCATATCAGCCATCAATGATGCAGTGAACCTATACTCATATCCCATGCAACAAACTGTTCAATAAATAAATAGAATGCACAAATAAACACAAGTTGTTCACACTTCTCCTCCATTTTGACATGAAAAGTCAAACCAAACACAAAAAAACACTACTACAAAATGTGGCATTTAAGTCGATATGTAAAGTTAGTTTTTGGAGAAAATTGACTTATAATGAATTTAAAGTTGGTTTGGAGAAGAACCGACACTACGTATAGAGTCGATTGACATGTTGAACTGACGTTACACACGTGGATAGCATCAGTTGACACGTAGAACCAATGCTACATCCACGTGTAGCATTGGTTCAACAAGTCAACCGACGCTATACACGTGGATTTTTCTTTTTCTCTTTTTTCTTCCCCCATCAGACACATTTTTTTAATTTTCAGCGCTATAAACAATACCCAAAAACCCAAAACCGAGCTTCACCCCTATACTATTTCTCATTTTCCCACACCTACGACCACCATTTTCAGCATCATTTAGTGGATTTTCTTCCTCTCCAAATTATCTTCCAGATCCTCTATTTTTTTTAGTGAAATACTCAAAACAATTATACCCATTTTCTCACTTACAAAACACCATTTTTTTCTTCATTTGCTTTATTTTGTCACTTCATTTACTCTTGTAAGTATTTCTATTAATCCTATGCACTTATTATTCACTTTGTGTTATTTTTTGTATATTATGTGTATAATTTTTTGTATTATGTATGTTATTATTTTTATTATGTAGATTTTGTATAAGTATTTCATAATAAAATAAATTTATATATATATATATATTTATGACTATGATTTAATGTTGTTGTTTATTTTATTTATGTATGTTAAAATGAAATGGGAAAGACATGATTCAACAATATATGCTCATTAAAATATCTATGATTTGAAGTAGTGTAGTTATTTAAAAAAAATCTTAATAATCACAAAATTGTTATACAAATTTATATGTCATTGAATACAGGTTTTTAAGTAGAGTAGAAAATAAGCAAAATATGTAAAAAATAATTAAAGTCAGTTCAACGCATGAACCGACTTTAAATTTTAAGTCTTTTCATTTAAATTCGATTTTTAATTGACTTTAAACCCCGTTTTTGTAGTAGTCAAAGATATGCAACACAATGCACACCTTTATACTGGAGAGAAGTCATACAATAATTCTTGAAATATTAACATTTATGTATAATAAACAAACAAAAAAGCCAAGGTAAAAGCATGAAACAAACAACAAATGGAAGGCATAGACAAGTTATGAAAAATGAAAATAGAAAATATCTCCCAATCCAATACATAGAACAAAGCCTTATGTCTCTCCATGTTGTGGGAAGACATAAAGGACTTTGAAATACACATAAGACACATCCATAGCATGAGAAATCAAGCACCAATGTCACACAAATATGTCAAAAAATATGTAAGAAGAAGTTGACTAGGAGTCTAACTATCTTCCAAGTTGACACATTCTTAGTGGCTCATATGTCTTCCCCTAACAACACTTAGGAAGAATCAATTCTACAACCTCATACTATACCATACACACACATAAGGAAAGACATTCCAGTCTACCAAATAAAAAATTTGTTGTGTATCCTAACAAAAAATACCAAGATATCTACTACATGCAAGAAACATGCAATAAAACACTACATAGCAAGAATGCCTATAAACACATAAGTTGACATATGAAAAAGGAGAATTCGTACTCTACATACAACATGTCATACTAACTTTCATGTTTATGCATGGTTCATATAAAGTGATGTCATGAAGAAAAAAACACAGAGAATCATCACCATGAACGTATAATCATAAACAGGACAATCACAAACACTAAGGATGAAAAACAAACACAACACTCCCCCTGACATCATAAATTTAACATGCAATAAAAATGTTAGGCATCCTACATTCTCAAAACTCCACTAAAAGAAAACACACAATGGATAACAAATAATAAAGAAACGTGTAGGCATACTAAGCATGTTAAGATAAATGCAACTCATAAACTTAGAAAAGAGAAACATGATATTAAAAAATTAAAACAATCAATCCCATGAAAAAGTGTAAACTAACAAACAAGTGAGATAAAAGATGGCCTCGAACAAGATCATGCCTAAAAGACAAGACTGTAACTCAAACGATATCATCATTACGCACTACATACTATTATCTCAAAAGAATCATTGAAAGCAAGCTACACATAGTTAGATACGTAACCCCAATTGAATTTTCATATTTTGGAACAATTACACATATATGAATTGAAATTTTAACCCAAATATGCATATTCGATACACCAACTCAATGGAATCCTTTCTCAAGTTTTATTCCAACTTGGCCAAATGGGCCTCACAACATGAATCAGACAGAAAAAATAATGAATATAAAATAACAGCAACATCATTATTTAACCACAATACAAAAATAACCAATAGATAAGAAAGAGTATTCTATAGTAAATACACTAATAATGGTTTGCCTCATAGGTTCATGTCTATTCTAACAACATGTATTAATATGAAAAAAAAACAAAAACATGTGATTAGCAAAGATACTAGAAAAGCTATAAAATATTTGTAACCATTTCAAGACCTCATATGTGGGAACATATTCAATAAATGACCATTGTACTTCACAATATGCAATCATACGTAACACATCATGTAATGAGGTAAGGTCATATAGGATCTAGCTCGTATGTGGTAATATCCTTGAGTTACTTAAATCAACCACTCTGGAGCAAGAAATTCACTATTTAAAGCTAATCAAATTTTCACTACAAAAGACAATACATGTAATACCTAAACAAGTTGGAGCACCACGCTCCATTACGCCTAAGCTAACAATTGTTTTTTATCAATATGACAAATGATCCAAGTAGATCCAAGCTCATCTCTAAAGCTCCATCACCACGTAACATGATCGACCACTAATGGCACAACCTTCTAACATGCATACATGTTGCAACCCTATAACACCCAGCCAACATACAACAAACAAATACATAGGCTTCTCACCTATTCACTACATTATGACCTTGCAACACCTAACTAACATATGATAGACTATATATAGGTTCATCACCTATAGGAACTTTAGCATCCTTACAACTACCAGCCAATACATGATAACTCAATAATGAGAGATACTCTTAGGGTTGGCGAGAGGGTCAGTGAGGTTCCAACTAATTGTGAAATTTTCTCTAAATAACCCACTCATTTGTTGTACTGGTTAATTAGAAAATCTAAGTGAAGCTTTGTAAGATTTTTATTGCATTTTTTATTCTATTTTACAAATTACCTTGAGTGGTTGTTCGATGTTTGTAAGAGAAAAACTGGGTTCTTGAGTGGTGAGTACCTAAAGAGGTAGGTATCTCATTAGTTTGCACCACTAATTTTTAGTGATTGATCACACTATTATGTGTAGTATTGGCCTTGGCGGATAGCTTGATTGGTATATCAAATCAAGTTATAACGAAGGCAACAGGTGAAGGTAGTAATAAATAGTCAAAGTAAGGTGGTTCCAACCGAGAATTTTACCACATAGGTAGAATTTCTAAGTGGCTTTACCTCGTTATATCATTGTGTTATGCACGACCAAATTCTAAGTTAGTACAATCAAAGTATATATTGTGTATATTCCAATAAATGAGATTTGGACTCTAAGTGAAAATATTTTCTACTTTCTATTGTTGCATGATTTCTTTTCTTCCTTTGTAGCATGCTTATTATATTTTTATTATTGTACTTTTTGAATTAAATTAATCTATTCATTGGTTGATTGATTTATTCTATTTTTAATTTACTTTCTACTATCTATTTCTTTCCATTGTTTGCGAGTTTGCTATGAGTCTCAAAGGAGTTTTCATCTTCGTACAATGGTTATTCACCGAGTGTTAGACTCATTCAAAGTGTAGCAGAACGGGTTCACCCTTTTGAGCTGGATTACTCTAGTGTTGATTTGATTAAAACTTGCTTTTAACACACATTCACTTCTTTTTTGATGGACAAGAGAAAGAGAGGTAATGTAGGTAGGCATTCTTTGTTCAATGGACTGAACTATGCCTATTATAAGTCCCAAATGTGGGCTTCTTATGGTCACTAAGGGACCACTCCTTATTTCTATTGAAAAGGCTGGATGTATACAACCAAAACCCTCCCATACATAGTTATCTTAAAGCTAATGATTGAATGGGAAAAGGAGGAAAATAAGGAATTAGAGTTGACTAGCAAACATTTCTAAGCTATTATTAGAGTTGTTACTCTAAATGAATATAGAAGAATAAAAAACTACCCTACATCCAAGTAGGCTTAAGACATTCTTCACACTACGCATTTGCATAGTAAAGGTTTAAAAATTTGAAGATGAACAAGACTTTAAGCTCTCTATCATGGAAGAAGATGAAACTTTTGATAAGTTCTACACTCCATTCTCTAACATTGTGAACTGCTTCTACAATTTAGGGAGACCTATCAGTGAGGAAAAATCGATTAAGAAGATTATTGTAAGTCTCCCTAATCATTTCCATGTTAAGGTCATAGTTATTGAATCTATATACAAGCTGGAAGAACTCAGTGTCATCGAGTTGGTATGTGACCTCCAAGTGTTTGAACTTCATCACCTCCTCCTTAGACAAAATTGGATGGTTGTTGGTAAAGGAAAGAGCATTTCACTCAAAACCTTTAAGGGTAGTGGGTCTAGTAAAGAAATACTACTATTTTCAGAGATGGAAGTTCAAGTCTTGACAAAGAGAAAATGGCTTTGTTAGCCAAGAAGTTCACAAGATACTTCCAAAATAAAAAGATCTCTTCTAGTGGGATCAAAAGAGACAACTAGAGTAAAAAGGATTTGAGATCAATGGAGAATGATGATGACTCTAAGGATAAGTCATAAAAATAACAAGGAAGGAGCCATGTTAGAAATATCAATTACTTCGAGTGTGGGAAGCCATGTCACAATTCTACAAACTACTTTCCTAAGCATAAATACACAAGTAAGCATGTTATAAAGGCTAAGGTTACTATTTCAGATAGTAGCAGTTGTGTTAATAAGGATGATACTAAATTCCTAGCCTTTATGGCTTTGAGAACTAATAAAGATCCTTTCACTACACCGTCATATGGCCAAATTGGACAAGTACAATGAGCTCTTAAAAGAGCACATCAAATCTAAGAAAGCTAAGAAAAAAGCCTTGGAAAGCCTTAAGAAAGAGAGCATGAGATAAGCGAGCTGAGGTCCCTTTTTCAGGAAAATAAGTCCTCAATTAACAATGATTAGAGCGATCTCATAAATAAGTGTGATATATATAAAAGATATTTTGATTTGCAAGAAAATTTTAATGAAAATCATACCAAGTTGAAGAAGTTAGAGGATGACTTGAAGAATTTTTAGATGTGCAAAGTTACTCCTCTGTATGCTCATTCTGATCCTTCTACTAATTAGACTATGGAAATTTCTCACCTAAGGAAGTTGGTGATTGTGCTCAAAAGTAATAAAAGAGTATTTGACATATAATCTGACTGAAAAAAGTATAACTTGAGAAGCCCCTTGTGAAAGTTAATATTCTCAACAATTCTGTAGTTTACCTTTAATCATTCCTTCTGAAAAGGAAGATTTAATTAGAACTTTAATGGATAATCTATCAATGAGTGAGAAGAATCTCACTTATCCATTTTCTATTATTAATAAGATGATAACCAGGTCCTAAAACTGAACCAGATCATCAATAGCACTAAGTCATTTGGTGACTACAAGTATGAAAAAGAGACGTCTACTTCTGTAGGGTGTTGTTCACAAGTTTGTCAAATCTACTCCCCAAGACCCAAGATGAAGTATGTTGTAGTTGTCATAAAATTTAAGTCAGTTGTTGCATATCGACCTCCCTTCACTAGCAAGGTGAACACCTCACCTACTACTAGTTCTTCCCATTGCACCAGTGATGGTCTTTTACCTTTACCTACTAGTTTTTCTCCTATGTGTCACCATTATGGTGAATGTGGGCATTTGAGACCAAACTATGGAAAATTAACTTCTCATCCTTGTGTGAGAGTTAACATGATTGTTTCTTTCTCTTTTTTCTCTCCACGTGTTACTCCTCAAAGTTAGAGACCTAGATTCTCTCACTCTGCATGTTTGTGTCATCTATATGGCACTATTGGTCATATTACTAGGCAATGTCTTAGATATACTTGGAGTACCTCTCGAAGTTCACCTTTATCCCCTTGGGGTGTAGCTACTATGGCTCACCTACGTATATTGAAGCTAGATGCATTATGCATATACGTCACAATGAGAAAAGGACTAAAATTTCTTCTAAACGTTTGTCAGGTTATGTGTATGGGGATCAATAGATAGGTTTTTCTGAGAATCTCAAAACAAAATATTCCTTGAGTACCTCATACACTGTACGCTCATATGAACCAAAAGTTGTGCTTTGACACTATTTCTCCTCATAAATTATTTAAACAAAAAGATATAATTTGATCATTATTTCTTATGATTAGTGTAGGTTGAACTGGTTATTTCTTTTCCCTCTATTTTTTGTAGTATTTTTGTATTTGTTTTGCATGCTTTACCATGTGTTTTTATATTTATTTGTGTCATTTTTCTTGCCTTTAGTTTTTTTAAAATAAAACAAATTTGTGTTTTCTGGTTTAGCACTATTTTTCTTTCTTTCTTTCTTTCTTTCTCTTTTTGGATTATTTGCATCATTTCGTCGAACCTCACCACCCCCTCATTGAGGTGCTTATGGTGGATGGATATTTTAGACACTTGTCGAGGTATCAACAAGCACCTAGGCAAGGTGGTAGGCTAGGGCTCGCGAGCGTGAGGATTTTCTATATAAACCTCATTCCATTATTCATTTCTTTAGAGTTGAGACTAGTTACCCTTTTCTTCTCTCTAAAAAATTACTCATCTAACCTTTTGAATAATTACCAAATTGGAACCTAAAAGTTCCCGAACTTCCAAAAACTTATCGTGTAGTAGTTAGAGCCTGAAGGGCCTTCTCACTATTAGGCACTCATTATTTTTTAGAGTCTTGTGGTTATTAGTGAATTCCCTCAAATCAAGAAAGGGTCGCTTATCTCTCTTTGTAATCTTTCTTACTTACACAATGTTGTTTTGTTAGGGAGTTTTATACTACCCTGTCCCATTTTCATCCTTCTAACTTCTCTAACATTCTTGTCCATAGAGGGAGAAGTTTTACTTTCTCTAAAGGTGATATTCTTAGAATATTATCACTTCTTGATTTTATAGATCTCTCTTCCCTATCATCCTCTTAGAGTTCAAGAACCTTGTTCCTCTCGAACTTCATTTTGAATTCTCTTTGATTGTTGAGGTCAATATTACTAAGATGGCTTACCAGTTGGATGGGTTTGGCCATGTCTATAATGGAGGTGCCCATATTATAAATAAAGATACACCCGGTCATTGCCTCAATGATATTGTAAGTGTCTTCATTCATCCTCGCTCTAATTCTACTATTATTTAGTGTTGAGGACACTTTATATATGTTATCTTGAACAATGAAACTATAAATGTTGCTAGCATTATTTATAGGACCATCATTTTTCATTCTACTATCCCTCTTTTCCTATCATTTCATTATCCCTACTTGATTTCTTGGTTGGGCACTTCCTTGTCCCCTGATATCTCTTTCTCAATGCAGTTGTATTGCTCTTCAACATTTACACTATACTTCTAGTTAAGATTCACATCATTCTACCCCTTCATCTTCTTTTTCTTAGAATGCTACTTAGTCCATTCAATGTAAGTCTATTCCTATTTCACCTCTATTTCTTTCTACTTCTACTTCTGCTCAGATTGATTATCATCCTATATTCTCCATCAAGACTTCCCTTCTTTCACTAACGAGATGCATACTATCTTTTGGTAATTAATGAATATTTAGAGGGCTTAGGGTCAGAATGCTTCTTATCAATATGCTCTTTCACCCTTAGTCTGTGGCTCTCCTTGCTCTTTAGCCTCAATCAAACCACCTACTGTTAGCACCAAAGGCCATTCTCATCCTTTTCACTCTGATTATCTTCCCTTGGATTGCTCAACTCATTGTTCAAAAAATTTAGGGAGTTTTTATTGACCCTACCTATAACTTATACCTTTAAGACTACTTTAACCAGATGTATTTTACACCACCCTTAAAATAGAGGGATCTTATGGGGTTCTTCACATAGTCCAGCTCATAATGATAGAGATGGTGGAAGAGAGTGGTGAGCTATTTTATTTGTTGTTTTTGTTGTACCTTTTTTTTACTTAAAAATATATTGTAATCAAAAACTTGTTTTTAATGAGAAGTTGTTGTTGCTTCACTATCTTCTAACATTGCTCTTTTATGTTTACATATGTTGCATGGTTTAATGTTTTCTTTAATATTTTCTATTATGGTGCATAAGTGATATGATTATTGCATTCTTGTATGTCTTCTCACCCTCATGTAGAGACGTTCCTTTGAATTTCTATGTTAAAAAGGGGAGAAGTTGGTGTGCACAATTCTGTATTTGTTAACATGTTATATCTTGCATGGGATGTGAGTGTCGGATTGCACTACATATTTTTACCTGACTTGCATTCATTTAGGTAGGTGTTGCATTAAGTTAAGGGGAGTTGTATGACTTGTGTGTTTACATGTTGTATGTTTGATTGTGATTAGTCTATCGATGTAGGGTAACATAATATTATCTGGATAGACTACACATTGTTATGTTTGATACATTCACATGTATATGTTTATTTCATGTGTGTAGGTTACAAGTGTAAGTTGAGACCTTGGAGTTCAGACTTGAGAGTATGGATGTGTTGGTCTACAAGATGGATGATGCGCACAACATGGATGCACTTGGAGTAGGTGTGTTTTGAATGTTGGGTATGTGTAGATGTTCTATTTGTGGAAACATACATCTTTATGTCATCTTTATGATCTTCTCATGATTGATATGCATTTGTACTGTTGGAATTTCCTTTTGCAAAACATGGAGTCCATTTTATTTTACTTAGTGTATTGTCTTCCTTTATGTAAGGTTAGTTACTAATGACCAGCAATGCACACACGTACTTAGTTAGGTTCACTTTGTATGTGAGTATGTTTACACAAACCACGAGGATGGTTTTTGTAGTGTGTAGGCTAGATTAAGTTGTTTTTAGTTTTTATTTCATTTTTTTATGGTAGTTGTGCAAAAACAACTTGGCAATTTTTTAAAACGAAAAATCACATTTTAGTGGGTTCGTCGACCCCCTTTGTCTACCCCTCGGCAACCTTGGACATCAAGGCTCTAATGGGTATTATCCTCAACAAGGTAATGCATTATCCTCATCAACCTTGTCGAGAGGATCATCGAGGCCCTCGAAAATTGAAATTTTTATATAAATACCCACTCATTTGTTGTGTTAGTTAATTAGAAAATCCAAGTACAATTCTGTCATATTTTTATCACATTTTTTATTTTGTTTCACAAATTACCTTCAGTGATTGTTCAGTGTTTGTGAGACAAAAATAGGTTCTTAAGTGATGAGTACTTAAGACAATTTTTACTAGTGTGTTATGGGTGAATGAAGAGGGTACCTCATTAGTTTGTAATTTTGATTGTTGATGATTGATTGCACTATTGTTTATGGCATTGGCTCCAAAGGATAGCTAGATTTGTGTGTCAAATCAACTTGTTAATAAGGTAACAGGTGAAGGTAACAATAGGTAGTTAGGGCAAGGTGATCCCAACTAATAGAGGTTTTTATGTTTATAATTTGATTGAGTTATATCTGTTTATTCTATTTTAATGAATTATTTGCTACCAAGTGGTTATCATAAACAACTCGAAGATTTTACCACATAGGTAAGGGTTCTATGTAATTTTACCTTGTTATGTCGTTGTATTGTGCATGATTAGTTTTTGAGTAAGTGCAATCGATGTCAATGTTGTGTATGTTCTAACATATGAGATCTAGACTCTGATTGAAATGCTTGTTTGCTTTCTAATGTTGCATGCTTTCTTTCCTCTTTGTTTTTTAATTATTGTACTTATTTAATTAAATTAATCTATTTATTGCTTGATTGATTTATTGTGTTTCTACTTTACTTTCTATTATATGTTTATTTCTACTACTTGTGAATTTGGTATGAATCTCTAAAGATTTTACATCATCGGATATTGGACTCATTCACCATTTCAAATAAGTAATTAAAAATTGGAAAACCTCTTTTGTTTACCCCATCTTCGACTTCTCTACAACCATGGAATCCATCTCAATCACTATATCTAGTCTAGACCCTTTCATTTGATTCATCATCATTCCCACTACTTGCTTGGGTAGCCTTTTGTTTTTGGACTCTTTTAACCCATGTATGAGTGCATTTTCCTCTCTGAAATACTTACTATAAAGCTGCTATAAATAAAACCCATTGAATATTATTGCCATACAAACACCCATTATCAAGAAAAACAACAGGATACTCACTGTAACACGACACTTTATCATGAGACACTCGAAACACTTCTATCTTTGTCGTGTCACCTACTACCACTCTCAACTCGAGGATCTACACATTATTGATTAGAATCTTGACCTCGTTTCACTATTTTTGTCTCACTCGTAAAAGTATCTAGAATCTTTCATTTTTGGATTTTTATGTGGGGGAAATGTAAATCAAAGTGATGCAACGTTAAATGAACCGTGGTGACGGTTCAGTTTCGTCGAAACCGTACGTCGGTTCTGAAACCGAACGAGGTTCTTGATAAAAGAACCTTAATAAAGTATCGAGTTCTCTCACTATTAACTGCAACAATTAAGATACACCATCAAACGTAGTACATAAGTGTGAGAAATGAGTGAAAGCATCAAATCGATAATCCATTGGAATTCTCATGTAAGTGCTGAAATTTTATCAATGGCAGAAGGTATGTTTTCAATCCAATTTTATTTCCGCTGTATTTAAGTTATGAGTTCATATGGTTTTCTGAACGCTTTTGGATTGAATTAAGACTCTAACATTTGGTATTAGAGCCATTTTGAAAACATCTCTGTTTTGTTCTGTTTCACGAAGAACTAAAGTTTTGGATTTTTTATTTTGATTGTTTTTGATGCATATGGAAATTATAAAGTGTTTCAATATTGATTTTTGAGTGATTCTGTAAAATTAAGCTTGAAAAACAATGAAGAAAATAAATCCAATTTGTCGTGCGTATTTATTTGCTTCATTAATTCACTTTTTATTTAAAATGATGTTTTTACTTAAAATTAAGATCATGAATCACTCGTAAATCGAATTCTGAGAATTTTGATAAAAAGAACGATGGATTCCGTCACCGGAATAGAAAGATACGGCCGGGTATCCGTTAAGGTCAAACCGGGTCAAGTTGACCCGGCTGAAGGATGAAGATGAAGTTTTTCAAAAAAAAAAATTAAGAAAAACGCACGATGTGTGAAGGACTCGAACCCGAGTCTTCCATGAGGTTTTAACAGCCTCGTCCAGTGGGACGCAACAATTGTTACATTTATTAATGTATCATAATTACATTTATAAAGACTCAGTGTTTGATTAAAACAAAAAAATTTTGCTTCGTCTGGGACTCAAACCCAGTTTACACTAGGGGGTTTTGTAATGATCTGTCCACTTGACCACTGGACCCATTATGTTATTATATGTAAGAGCATATTTTTTTATATAGATTCAGATTTTAGTTTTATTAAAACTAAATAAATAAATATATATATAAATATATAAAATAATTCTGAATATAATGTGATTAATTATTTAACTTACGTTTGTGATGTGTAGAATAATTATTATACATGTTATATTTATTTAAATAATTTTTGGACACATTAAAATTTTATTTAAAATACATTATGCTTAAATTATTTGTTTTGGGTATTTATATGTATAAATTTTGTAATTAATTATACATATAAAATTGAGTTAAATAATTTATGCATAATGAAATTAATATTTAATGGCTCTTATGGATTTAATTAGTGCTTATATTATTTATTTTTTGCTTGTATAATTTATTGTCATATATGCAATTTAAAATAAATAATATTTGTACATTTGAAATTAAATTAATATTGCTTATGGTTTTGTGCAATAAATTGAGCATAAGGATTTAATTAATATTTAAGTGATTCATATAGTTTAATTAATTAGGGAGTAGCCACAACATCTTTAATTAATTAAAACTATAATAAAGTTTATTTAGGATCACATTTAGAAAATAAATATTAATAGTAATTAATCATATGTGATATAATAAATCTTATCCCACAGAAATTTTTATTATATTTTTGTGTGATTAATTAGGATATAATATCAAATTATATTTTCTAATTTACCCACAGGGATCAGAAAAAGGAACATAATTTGATAGTTTTATCGTAAAGTTAGGATGAATTTAATTGAATTTAAAACTTTAGCCCACCGGCAAGTTTTATATCACTAGATTCATATTATTCATGATTTACATTGGTAAAGAATGACTATAGTTTAGGCCTCAAAATTTAATAAGCATATAATCTTTAATTGTAGCTTCTCAACCTATAAATTTCTCTAATATCCGCTGTGATATTCCCGATCTGAAAGGGGATAATTATAAAATATGGAAGGAAAGAATTCTCCTTCAATTAGGGTGGATGGATATTGATTATGCTATTAGGAAAAACGAACCACCTAAAATTACTCAAACCAATACTCCAGAGAATATCATGCTTTATGAACAATGGGAACGATCTAATCGCCTTAGCATGGTGTTCATTAAGACTAAAATCTCTGTTGGTATTCGTGGTTCCGTTGATCAGCATACCAATGTTCAAGACTTGCTAAAGGCCATTGATGATCAATTCGTCACTTCAGATAAGGCTTTAGCAAGCATCCTTATTATGAAGTTCTCTTCTTTGAGACTCACCAGTGTGAAAGGTGTGTGTGAGCACATTATGCAAATGAGGGATATTGCGGCTCAACTTAAGCATCTCGAGGTTGAGATGTCAGAATCCTTCCTGGTGCACTATATCCTTAACACTCTCCCACATCAGTATGGGCCATTCAAAATCTCGTACAATACACATAAAGATAAATGGTCAATCAATGAACTAATGACCATATGTGTTCAAGAGGAAGGGAGGCTTGTTATGGAATTTGGTGAAAGTGCAATGTTGGCTACAACGTACCAGAAAGGAAAATCTCAATACAAGCATAAAGGAAAAGGGATAATTCCACCTCAAGCTGATATTAAGAAAGAATCCAAGTGTTTCTTTTGTAAAAAGAAGGGACACATGAAGAAGAATTGTATCAGATTCCAGAAATAGCTTGAGAATAAAGGTAATCCAACCTCGTTTATTTGTTATGAATCTAATATGGTTAATGTTAATATTAACAACTGGTGGATTGATTCTGGATCTACAATCCATGTTGCAAACTCCTTACAGGGTATGTAAAATCTAAAGAGGTCAGTGGGAAGTGAGCAATACATCTTATCCGGTAACAAGATGGGCTCACATGTGGAGGTTGTAGGGACATGCAGTTGATGAGTGCCCAAAAAGCACTAAAATAACCATGATTTTATGTACATTAATTGATTAAAAATACATATATTTATATGTTTTATCATATATTTATATAAATTTGTCTTTTTCGGAATCACGGGTATTTTTATTGTTTTTCAGGTATTTTGGATTAAAAACGCAATTTAAAGACTCAAAGAGGAATACTTGAAGCAATACATCACAAATATATTAATAAATAAGTGGGAAAAGGTCAACAAACATGGAAAAATTGGACAAAAATGGGGCGATAAGGCGTTGGGCGCGCTTGGGTACTTGTAGCGTCTTGTATGGCTGTCATTGCCTTGTCTGGCGTGAACAGTCTCGCTGATGGGCGCCACATGGGAAGCAGGCGCTGTATGCTGAAGCGTGGCGCGATTTCCGTCTTTTTGACATTTTTGACCTTTTCGACCCATTTTGTCCAATTTTTCCATGTTTGTTGACCTTTTCCCACTTATTTATTAATATATTTGTGATGTATTGCTTCAAGTATTCCTCTTTGAGTCTTTAAATTGCGTTTTTAATCCAAAATACCTGAAAAACAATAAAAATACCCGTGATTCCGAAAAAGACAAATTTATATAAATATATGATAAAACATATAAATATATGTATTTTTAATCAATTAATGTACATAAAATCATGGTTATTTTAGTGCTTTTTGGGCACTCATCAGCAGTTTGATTTTAAGTAGTGGTTTTATTTTAAAATTAGAAAAGACCTTTTATGTTCCAAGTTTCTCTAGAAACTTGATTTCAATTTCAAGACTTGTACCTTATAGTTATTCCTTTCACTTTTTAGAAACAACTTTCAGTTTATTTAATAAATCTGATTGTGTTGGGAATGATATTTTGTTTAATGGTCTTTACTGCATTAATTTACGAAATAATGCCACTCATAACGCTATGCATGTTCAAGCTGGCACTAAAAGGTGTATTATTGACGATGACTCTTCTACGTTATGGCATAGGAGATTAGGACATATCTCCATAGAAAGAATTAAAAGATTAGTGAAAGATGGGGTACTTAGTACTCTAGATTTTACTGATTTTGAGACATGTGTGGACTGCATTAAGGGAAAGCAGACTAACAAGTCAAAGAAAGGTGCCAATAGGAGTTCAAACATATTAGAAATCATACATATGGATATATGTTCTCCAGACATGGACATTCAAGGTCAAAAATATTTTATCACCTTTATTGATGATTTTTCTCGATATATGTATCTCTATATGCTTCTTAATAAGAGCGAAGCATTGGATGCCTTCAAAAGCTTTAAGGTTGAAGTAGAGAAACAATGTAGAAAGTAAATAAAGATCGTGAGATCAGATAGATGTGGTGAATATTATGGTAGATACACTGAGAATGGACAAGCGCCTGGTCCGTTTGCTAAATTTCTTCAAGAACATGGGATAGTTGCCCAATACACTATGCCTGGTTCACCATACCAGAATGGTGTAGCAGAAAGAAGAAACTGAACACTATTGGAAATGGTGCGGAGTATGCTTAGCAATTCCAATCTTCCTAAATCCTTATGGATTAAAGCTTTAAAGACGGTTGTGTATATATTAAATCGAGTTCCAACCAAGGCTGTCTCAAAGACGCCATTTGAATTATGGAAAGGTTGGAAACCGAGTTTGCAACATATGCGCGTTTGGGGATGTCTGTCTGAAGTGAGGATTTATAATCCATAAGAGAAAAAGCTAGACCCAAGGACCATTAGTAGATATTTCATTGGATATGTCGAACGGTCTAAAGGTTATAGATTTTACTGTCCATCTCACAACACTAGGTTTGTGGAATCAAGAAATGCAAAATTTCTTGAGAATTACTTGATTAGTGGGAGCGATCGATCCCAGGGCATTGGTTATGAGAAAGATCATTCAGATGCTCAATATGCCACTTCAAGTAATAGACTGATCGTTATTGTTAACAACATGCCTCGAGTACAAACGCGTGTTGAAGAACCAGTCTTGGAAGTACCATAAGCTGTTGATCCTGATCCAGTAGATGTTGAAGTTCAACAGATGCCTACAGCTGTTGAACAACCAGTTGAACAACATGATCCTGCTCCTCAGGAGAATGTTGATGCAACATTAAGAAGATCTACTAGAGTAAGGAAATCAGCGATTCCTAATGATTATGTTGTGTATCTATAAGAATGTGACTATAATGTTGGAGCCGAAAATGATCCTGAGACGTTTTCATAGGCCATGAGTTCTGAGGTTTCGAACTTATGGTACAATGCTATGAAAGAAGAGATGGATTCTATGGCGTCTAACCGAGTCTGGGATCTCGTCAAGTTGCCTGATGATGTGAAAGCCATTGGAT
Source organism: Hippophae gyantsensis (assembly GCA_030763125.1). Taxonomy (NCBI): domain Eukaryota; kingdom Viridiplantae; phylum Streptophyta; class Magnoliopsida; order Rosales; family Elaeagnaceae; genus Hippophae; species Hippophae gyantsensis. Next base: position 46,490,958 of record CM061032.1, on the reverse strand, counting down.
GTAAATGGGTCTTCAAAACAAAGAAAGACTCACAAGGCAACATTGAGAGACATAAGGCAAGACTCGTTGCCAAAGGATTCACTCAAAAGGAAGGAATCGACTACATGGAGACATTTTCTCCTGTATCTAAGAAAGATTCACTTTGTATGGTCATGGCATTGGTTGCCTATTTTGATTTGGATTTGCAACAAATGGATGTGAAAATGGCTTTCCTTAATGGTAACCTAGAGGAAGAGATTTATATGAAACAACCTGAAAGATTCTTCTCTAGTGATGGTGAGCATTTGGTTTGTAAGCTTAATAAATTCATATATGGATTAAAGCAAGCTTCCTGTCAATGGTATTTGAAATTCCATAACGCCATCACTTCATTTGGTTTTGAAAAGAACGTCATGGATCAATGTATATACCAGAAAGTTAGTGGGAGTAAGATTTGTTTCTTGGTGTTATATGTGGATGATATTTTGCTTGTAGCCAATGATAGGGGTTTGCTACATGAGGTAAAACAATTCCTCTCTAAAAATTTTGATATGAAGGATATGGGTGAGGCATCTTATGTCATTGGCATTAAGATCCATAGAGATAGACTTCGAGGTGTCTTGGGTTTATCTCAGGAAACCTATATCAATAAAGTTTTAGAGAGATTTCGGATGAAGGATTGTTCACCAAGTGTTGCTCCCATTGTGAAGGGTGATAAGTTCAATTTGGGCCAATGCCCAAAGAATGATTTTGAAAGAGAACAAATGAAAACCATTCCATATGCTTCAGTTGTTGGAAGCCTGATGTATGCTCAGGTCTGCACCAGACCTGACATTGCATTTGTTGTTGGGATGCTAGGGAGATATCAGAGTAATCTAGGTGTTGACCATTGGAAAGCTGCAAATAAAGTGATGAGGTACCTACAAGGAACCAAGGATTATATGCTTATGTATAGACGAACCGATGAACTGGAAGTAATTGGATACTCCGATGCAGACTTTGCTGGCTGTATTGATTCACGAAAATCAACATCTGGTTACATTTTCATGCTTGCCGGTGGAGCTGTGTCTTGGAGGAGTGTGAAACAGTCCTTGACTGCTACTTCCACTATGGAGGCCGAGTTCGTATCATGTTTTGAGGCCACATCGCATGGTATATGGTTGAAGAGTTTCATTTTCGGGCTTAGAGTAGTTGACTCTATTTCTAGGCCATTAAGATTGTACTGTGACAACTCAGCTGCTGTATTTATGGCTAAGAATAACAAAAGTGGTAGTCGTAGTAAGCACATCGACATTAAGTACTTGGCCATAAGAGAACGTGTTAAGGAAAAGAAAGTGGTCATTGAGCATGTAAGCACTGAGTTGATGATTGCTGATCCTTTGACTAAAGGCATGCCACCAATGAAATTCAAGGATCATGTAGAGAAAATGGGAATTGGTTCCACTTTGTAAATGTATATATACAATTTATTAATGAAACTCTTATATATTGTGATATTTTCTCATATTCATGTGCACCTTAATTTATTTGAGAAAATATATATATTTTATTGGACCAAGAATAAATATAGGATTGATTCATTAAGTTTAGTTACCACATAAAGTATAGTACTTGAGAAACTAAATATATAGTAATACATGGAAGATAATACTCGCTCTTAGAGGACCTATCGTTATGATTCATCTGTTTTGTTACTCAAGAGAATTTCGCTTAACGTTTGCACCAAGTGGGAGAATGTAAATCAAAGTGGTGCAACGTTAAGTGAACCGTGGTGACGGTTCAATTTCATCGAAACCGTACATCGGTTCTGAAACCGAACGAGGTTCTTGATGGAAGAACCTTAATAAAGTATCGGGTCCTCTCACTATTAACTGCAACAATTAAGATACACCATCAAACACAGTAAATAAGTGTGAGAAACCAATGAAAGCATCAAATCGATAATCCATTGGAATTCTCGTGTAAGTGCTAAAATTTGATCAATGGCAGGAAGTATGTTTTCAATCTAATTTTATTTCCGCTATATTTAAATTATGAGTTCATATGGTTTTTTGAACGTTTCTGGATTGAATTGAGACTCTAACAGGGGAATAATTAGGATTTTTAGAGATCCCGTATGGTAACTAAGAAAATTTGGGTTGCATATATTAGGGATTAACTCTCGTTAACATGAGTGGCACATACAAAAAATAAGAAAAATGTTAACTATTTTAAGTTTGGGAATAAGGTGTTGATGCTTTTAGTTTGAGCAGATTTTGTCAATTATGGGATCGCTTTGGAACCAATGGAACCATGCACTTTTTTTATTAGCACACAAACAAAAAATAGAAAAAGAAAAAATGAGTTAATTATTTGAATAGTACCCTAATTCAATATTAGATATCATTTTTTACTCATATTTTTTCACGTGTTATCTCAATGGTACTCATATTTTTTTAAAAAAATCTATTTGATAAAATTATCATGATGTGAACAGTATATGCATTTCAAGAGAATGATATTTATGACATTTTTGTCTCTTTCTTTCTCACAATAAAATCAATTGTTTTCCTTTTTTTTTGTCTTTAAGTGTAGATTTTTATACTTAATGTGAATCATTTTACCTTCTCGTCATTCTCTATTCTTTTTAGTCACTTTTTACTCTCTTCAATCCCATTTCTTTACTTTTATTTTCTTTCGAAGATGGAAACAAATCTCACGTATAGTCATTTTCCAAAGTACTAACATGAAATGTGATTTTTAAACTAATGATAATTTCTCTTAGTAATAAATCTTTCGGTGCTAATATTAAAAGACACAAAGTTAAAGAGAGAGTAGAAGAAAATTAGATAAAATAAGTCAAATATTATTTAAAGACACAAAAATGAGGAAAAAATAATTTTTCTTATATATATGGGCACGAAGAGATGAAAATGCTAGATAGAAAGATCATTTAAAATGCATGTAAAAATTATATAAAATTAATATATTTCTTAAATATGAACATCTCTAAAATAAAAAATAAAGATAAAAAAAGTATATAAAATTAAATTAAAGTATTAATTAAAATACCTTACCAAAAAAAATCTCATTCAAAGATAATTTTTGTTGTTTTCAAGAAAAATAGTGATCCTACTACCTACCCTAGTTTGTAGGAATGAGCAAACGTAAGATTGGTTATGGCTCATGAGAGGCAAGGCATTAAATAATCTTTATTGCTTTCAACAACTAGATAGTTGGAAAAAAATGTAAAATAAAAGGCAAAACAACTTAACTAGATCGTTAAGATTGTGATGAAAGAACGACAGCTAGATAAAATATTTTTTATGGGATTCATTTTTATATTCATAATTATATTATATTATATTATATATTATAAGTATGTTGAAAATGATATAAATAAATTATTTTTTAGATTATATAAATACATGATACAAATAATAAGTATAAATTTATATTTATGCTAATTATAAGGTTTCAGAGTCTGAATCTTGAAGAGAAACCAGCTGACCTAATAGAACATGAACGTGGGAAGTGGGAACCCAACTGACAAGAGTAAAAGCCAATCTCATTCATTACCTTTTTATTTGAGAACCTAACATCTGTTTCCACTTTGAACTTATTAATTCCGTCGCCCCACTTTCTTCGTCTGCATTGAACATGCCATACGCATAATTTATGGTGAATTTAATTGAATTTTTTAATGATTTTAGTGTCATTTTAAAATTATTGGGTATTCATTTAAAATATTAAGAATTGTGCAAGTTTAACAATATTTAATTAATTTTTTTTAATATAAATGTGTTCATATATTCTTTCATTTTGAAACATATGTAACTTATCTTTGTTATTATATTTGTAGATGTATCATTTTTTTTCTAATATTTTTATCATAGATGGTGTTTATTTTTAAAAATAATAAAAATAACATTTTTTAAAACTTATAATGATAAATATGACATATTTTATGTCTAATTCATATATTTTATTATTCAAAAAAATAAAATATGTAAATATCATCAAATTGAACACTCTTCAAATTAAATTACGATTATTTAGACTATTAAATATTAAAAGTCGTTCAATTAAAAGTTTTGCTACTTTAATATACCCTAATTTCATTTTTGATATCCTTTTCAACCCTTATAATTGGTCTTTTAATGATACTCACATTTAAAAAAAAGTATAAATATACTATAAAGCTCAAATTTAAATTGAGAATTTTAACATGTATACGATATGTGATATTTTAAAGGATATTTTTATCTTTTAATATTTTTCTCTCTTCTTTATTTCTCTCTTTTTTACTCTCATCCCTTTTTGTTATCATTTATCTCTCTATCAACATCAAGATCAAACCTATATTATCTTTCGTACAAATAACTTAACGGATCTTGTACTTAGTATTATCAATATTAATTATCTTATTTATTTAATTTTATTATTTGAACATTATATAATAGTTAGTATTTTTACGTGTTGAATTGTATTCTTAATTCCAAAATAATTTGTAATTTTTAGAATTCAATTTCTTTATAATAAATTAATAATAGTTTGTGAGGAGATCTTTAAAGAAAAAAGAGCAGTGAAAAAGGAGGTAGAATAAGTTAATAAGCATTAAAATCTATTTAATGACTCAAAAAGATCAAAAATAAATATTGTTTCTATAGTAAGGATGAAAAGATACAAAAATGCCAAAAATACCACCAAATTGGAAATTTCTTTTTTAAAATGTAGGTGTCACTAAAATATCAATTAAAAATAAAAATAAAAAAATATCAAAAATAAAATTAAGATAATACTAAAATAGTGAACCCAATTTTAGAGGTGTTAGGTTGATTATATTCAATATTTTAATTACAATTTTGTCATTTCAATACTTTTAAATAAAAATAAGAATAAAAAAGGATATCAAAAATAAAATTATGATAATAAAAAAAAATGAGCGCAGGTGTTATGTTGATAATATTTAATGTTGTAATTACAATTTTTTCATGTCAATACTTTTAAATAAAAATTAAATATTTATCTAAAAATTTACTTTTTTTCAAATATTATAATGAATAACCACTTTTATTATTAATCTAATTGAAAGAAAACATCTTATTTACGTTCAACTTCTCTTAAATTAACGTACCCTCTACATTATATGTATTTTTTTATTTTTTTAACAATAATATCTCCTTATAATATTTTTTCCTTCTAACACACCAAAGTATAGATAAATGTCTTTTTAATTTATAAATGTGTTTAAGTTAATATAAATACATAATTTCATCTCTAACTTTACCACCTTCTTTTATGAAAGTTTGTTTATTTAGTTATAGATCTAATTATCTAATTAGCAAAATATCAACAGAAGTATGACAAATTAAAATTTCGTAAGTGACCAAGCATGCAATCACCTGTAAATAAAATAATGCAAAAAAAAATTAACATATGAGATTTTTAGGTGTAAACAACTTAGGATACACTAATAACCTGAAAGGAAAACCACATTTCCACCAAACCACTTAACTATCCACTATAAAATTAAGTATTAAGTTACAAGGCTATGACTCAAACTATCCACCCAAGTAATGCCTCCAAGTAACATACTTATAAGCCACGACTGTCATCATAGTCTCTACAATAAAGACATTCAGATATGGACCAACATTCTCACAAACTCGAGTCTCATGAGTTAATCAAACTCACACTACTACCAATTGAAAAGTTAGAACATAAACACAAATAAAAGTGTGTGTCATAAAGCATTTCAATAATGAATAACCCTAACTAGTTGATCTAAATAATATATTGGATAAAATGAAAACAATTAACAACTCTAGAAAAATTAGTTAAAAGCATAATAATACAAATATTATTGTAGGCTTGTTAATCCATCAAATACAATCACAAATATTTGATAAATTAACTTAATAAAAAATCCTACTCAAAAAATTTAGCAAAACAAGAAAGATAATAAAAGATGAAGAGAATAAGCACAATTAAGCTCTTGTGCAATTAGTTTCAATTGTGTGCTTAGATTTATATTTATAAAATATTTTGAAGCACTTTAGGTCAAAGTAAAATTATCATCTTGTCCATAAAATTAATTAAATGAGTTTTAAGGAATAAGGACAATATAGTAAAATCCAATCCAATTTTTATTAGAAATAGGTTTTAAAATCAAAGTCCTGGTTGCTTGATCGATCAAAAACTTGATCAGTTTTGATCGGTGCAAAGTTACAAGTGCACAATATAGTAGTTTTATAATAAAGAGATAAGAAGAGTATTGTCCTTAGGGATTGATAATTTACTTTTGACATATACCAAAATTATACTAATCTCAATTTATTTATAAAAAAATCACTAAGGTTATTGTAATTGAAATTTAAAATAAAATCAATTTAAATAAAATATGTAAAAGAAAATAAAGATGTTCGAAAATTAAATTGATGGGAAGAAAACTTCTAAGAAATTAATTTTACCTAATATCTCACTATGCCTTACTCATCTAGCTAATTCAATTTAATTCGTTCTATTTGTTAGCGATCTCCAAAAAATATCCAAAAGCCTATTTCCATAGTAAATTGCAAAACATTATTATTCATCAATTTACAGAAGAGTATGCAATTTAATAAATCAAGAAAGCATTAAGACTAATGATTTTAATACTACACAGGTTCATATAAGTCTTTCAATTTCTATATTTACCCATGTCGAAATATTCTAGATTTATCCTATAATTCCTTCTTTCGATAGTAAATCATAAGATTAAAATCATCTAATTAATGACCAGTTAATTAGAAGCATTAAACTCAAAATAAATCAGACAAACATAAAGAGAAATAATTCAAATTAACATAGAAAGTTAAGCATAGTTTGGGACTAAATTACATCTTTTTCCTATAATAAAGAAAAATTAGTTCATGCTAAAAATTAAATTAAACATAAATGAATTCACCATAATTTTCTAAGAGGAATTGAAAGAAAATTGAATCGCAAAAAGAATCTATGATCTCCACACACAAAATGTGCAATGAATACGCAAATATACATATTGCAGCAAGTAATATAATGATAATAAAAGATCATTCCCAAGAAGATTATTTTATTATAAACTAATTTTTAAAACTAAAAAAATAAATATCAATTTTTCTTTGTGTTTTTATATTTTAAGGAAGCAAAATTAAAATAACTAAAAGTAAATAGCAATAATTAATTAGCTCAGATTTGGTAACTAAGAAGATATATGAGAAAATATCTACGAATACTTAATCCCCCCCAAAATAATTATCAATTAATTACATGATCAATGGAATCCAACCTAGGATGTATTAATCTCTCAAATAAACAACACATCATATAGTAATTAACCTAATCACATTTTCATGTCAATTAAATTGCATACTACTTATTAAGTTCATCAATTGTGGATCACATACATAAGAATCATACATCACTGTCTATAAACTATGCATGTTATTTAATCTAAACAAATAATTAAATAATTCTCTCAAATCTATTTAATTACCTCTATAGATAAATTGTTGGCCAAACAATTAATAGCATACAAATCAGATTAAATAATATAATTAAATCAAAATTATAATTGGGGTAAAATATTAGATCATTATATGGTGAAAATTGGGTTCATAAGATCCCTATATTAATAAATTATTGATCTATACATAATTGTGTTCATAAAACTCATATTTTTCATAAAAAAAGACATAAAAATTGATAAAGAAAATAGTAGAAGAAAAAATTCAATCAATCTTTTGAATTGTAGAATTAATCTTCTCTAGAATCTCCACCAAAATTGTGTTATCTCTTTAATTTTTCTATGTTTTTCTCTCTCTTTAGCTCTAAAAACTGACCACAATTATGCTAATGAAGGTCACTTAGGGTTTATTGAGTGATTAAGAGCTTAAATATTGCTCAAGTGTGATCTGGTCCATCAAATCAGCTTCATATCAAGGCTATGATCAAAACAAGAAAAAATGACAATGCTAAAAAATCACAACACGACACGTGGTACGGAAATTCACTTGGAAAATTAGATAGCGATGCGTGACAGGGGAGATCGGTCAGAGTTAGTGCCAATTGGTGCAATGGGATTCACCTTAACGGATGGTGTGGCACACAGGTGGAAAGCGACGAGTAATCGAATGGTGACACGTGGTAGAGAATTTTGACCCACTCTGAACTCAAATTAAATGTTGTGCTGACACGTGGCACACGTTTCGTCGTCCTCACATGCTGAGTAGCGTGATTCATTCTCAGTGCTTACGTGGTGTCTACGTGGCTTGCTAGTCAGCTCCCATGCTTAACTCTTTGCTTGTCCTTAAGTAAAGTCAAGTATAACTAAATAAAATAACATGGGTAGTATATTCATAAATATACTTCTATTAGTACATGCATATTTCATGAAAACTATCTCTCTCAATAGTAGTATAATCCTATGATTAAAGGGTTCACACATTCATGAATCAACATTCCATCAATACAAGGATATGCAAGGCTTTTGACAAATTGATTCGTGTGTGCGCTACACATGATATCATCTAATGCACTTATGAAATCAACCTATATGAGCATGCGATCGCCACACAAATTTTGTGTGCAATGAATATGTAAGTATATGTATCATAACAAGTAATATAATGATAAGTAAAGATCATTCCCATGAAGATTATTTTATTAGAAACTAATTTTTAAAACTAAAAAAAATAAAAATCAATTTTTTTGTGTTTTTATATTTTAAAGAAGTAAAATTAAAATAACTAAAAGTAAATAGAAATAATTAATTGAATCAAATTTGGTAACTAAGAAAATATATGAGAAAATATCTAGGAATACTTAATCTCTCAATTTTCTAAACATGTGAATTGCTAAAATCCCTCCAATATAATTATTAATTAATTATATGATTAATTGAATCTAACATAGCATGTATTACTCTCTCAAGTAAAGTGCACACCATATAGTAATGAATTTAATCACACTCTAATGCCAATTAAATTGCATACTACTCATTAAGTTTATCAATTATGAATCACATACATAAGAATCGTACATCTCTGCCTAGAAACTATGCATGTTATTTAACCAAGGCAAACAATTAAATAATTCTCTCAAATCTATTTAATTGCCTCTATAGATAAATTGTTGGCCAAACAATTAATAGCATACAAATAAGATTAAATAATATAATTAAATTAAAATTATAATTGGGGTAAAATTTTAGATCATCATATGGTAAAAATTGGGTTCTTAAGATCCCTAGATTAATAAATTAATTACACATAATTGTGTTCACAAAGCTCATATTTTTTTATAAAGAAAGACATAAAATTGATAAAAAAAAGATTAGAAAAATAAATACAATCAATCTCTTGAATTGTAGTATTAATCTCCTCTTCAATCTCCACCAAAATTTTGTCGTCTCTTGATTTTTTCTGTATTTTTCTTTCTTTTTAGCTCCAAACATTGAGCAAAATTATGGAGTGATTAGGGGCTTAAATGAAGCTCAGGTGCGATATGGATCATCATATCAACTTCAGATCAAGGGCTACGATTAAAATAAGAAAAACTAATAGTTCTAACCAATCACAGTGTGACACGTGGTAGTATGAATTCACTAGGCAAATCAGGGAGCGACGCTTGGTAGAGGAGGCTGTTTAGAGTCAATGCTTGTTGAGTTAGAAACATGTTGTGTGATTTGATTCGCAAAAATGGAAGGCATGGTGCACAGGTAGAATACGTAGAGCAATGGCGTAGCAACACGTGGCATGGCACGTTTACCAATTTCCAAACTTGGATTGAATGTCGTGCTGACACGTGGCACACATTTCGTCCCCTCACATGTGGCGTAACATGATTCACGCTTCGTGCTTACGTGGCGTTCTTGTTTCTTTCCCAATCAGCTTCTCTGCTTACGTGGCATACCACGTTGCAACTCCTGAGTAATCATGCGTTAAAAATTCACAAGAAATCCATAAAAATCCCAAAAAATTCCAAAAATTATATTTTCACTCTTTTTCACTAAAAAAATTATATTTTAATATTTTTGACCCCAAAAATACTCTTTATTGAATAAAATAAATAAATATTAAGTAAAAAAGTGCACTAATGACTCTATTTTCATAGAGTCATTAGCATGCTAATCAATACAATCTTGAAACAAGTCTCATAAGTCTATTTTTCACATCCCTCTCCACTAATATAAATATGCACTTAGCTAAAGATCAATAAGGACTTTACATGGTTGTAATGTATGGCTTAAGTAGGGGGTCGACAAATGAAAACACTTAGGCTCTTTCCACAACTTTGCTTTCTTTCTTTTTTTCCTCATGTACTTTTTAACTACAATTGAGCTTTTACTTGATATTTTGATGCACCATTTTTTTTGTCAATCTTTTCATATTATCTTATTCCACATATATTTTTTTTTGTAACTTCACAACACCCTCAAACTTATTTTTAATTATATTCTCTTTTTCTTTAGAGGGATAATTGTGTTGTGAGTTTTTCTTCTTTTTTTTATAGGGTGCACTATATTTCACCTTACGCTATAGCATAACACATGATTGTATTTTTTTTATTATTTTTATACAAGCTAAAGATGTAAGGGTAAAGGTAATACTTATTAGTTAGGTATTAAATATGGCTTAAAGATATGAAAGGATCTTTGTTAGGCTCAAATGGGTGACAAAATATATTAGCAATGGTTAGCTGGAAAGGCTCAATCGATCCAAATAAGGCCTAAATAATTTCTCTTGCTAAATACTATTTAGGATTTCACCTCAAGAGATGATCAAATAGATTCTAGAACTTTGTAGATCTCATCAACTCGTATAACTCACTACAAATTTTCTCTCAATAAGAACACCAAAATCAATAATGAACATGTGTATAAAAATTTGAATCAATCAAATCAAAAATAGCAAGCATATCATGTGATTAATGTAAATATCTTAACAAATATGTTACATTCCTTAACCTAGTCATGATAAACAATTTTTATCATGGAGTTCATATGTTTCATATCAAGCATGCATGCATTTAGTTTTCATATATTTATCAATTTCTACCCAAATCATGATCCTAAAAATTTAAAAAATTCCCTAACATTTTAAAATGCATATTAAATATTAATATAGAGACTGAAATTCCCTCCCCAAACTTACATAACACATTGTCCCCAATATGCACATATAAAGATGAAAAGGAAGGAAAACTCCCTTAATCATGGCACACCACATCTTTCATTGAAGTCCACATCTTTTGCTGATATTCTCATTCTTGTTGCGCCATTGCTCTTTGGATTTATTCACCTATAAAACAAAAACAATGAAAATATAAGTAAAATAATGTTGGCTTGCCTCCAAACCAGTGTCACGTTTAATGTCCTTGACTGAATGGTCATACCACGTTCTAAAGTACACCCCTTTGTGTCCATTTACTTTTGAGTTTGCATGGAAACAGTTTAAAGCCTTGACTTGTTCAATAATACTTTATGTCCTGGCTTGCAAACACGATGCTCCATTCTTCTCTAATGTTCTATTTTTGTTTTCATTTTGAACTTTTTTGCATTCTTATAAGCACTCCACCGTAACTCATCCAATTTATGTATTTCTAATAGCTTTTTCACCTATCCATTGAACTCTTTCACTTTCGTACTTGACTGGGGATAGAAGGGTAAAAGTGTAGGGTTTAAACTTAGTGGCTCTTCAATTGATGGTTTGAACTTAGATCATATCTCAAAATTTTCCATAATTTCCTTTGATACATACATGAGAGGCGTTTCCTCTAAAAGGTTCACATTGTCCATAATATCAACCTTTGATGCCATACTTTCAAAGTTAAAACAGATTGAGTTGTTTTTTTGGTGAGTTTATGTCCTTGTTTACAGCATCTTGTGTTAAAGTCTTAAGTTTGGGTGACTCAATAGATTCTTTTAAGTTATTCCCACATTCAGTAACATTTATCCTTAAACATTCATTAACATTATCAATATCATAGGGTTCAAATTCTTTAAAAACTTTAAACATTACTTGTTCATCTTGCACTCTCATTGTAAACTCCCATTTTTGTACATCAATAAGTTCCCTTCCGGTTGCTAAGAATGGATGACCAAGTATGATAGGAATGTCACGGTCCTCTTCCATGTCTAGCACAATGAAGTCTGTAAGAAATATGAATTTGTATACTTTTACTAGAAAATATTCTACCACACTTAGAGGTCTCTTAATTGATCTATCTTCCATTTGTAATGTTATAGAAGTGGGTTTGGCTTTACTAACCCCCAATCTTCTGAAGAACGATAATGGATTTACTGATTGGATGAAGTCTTTCATCATCCCCATTAAAGCATTTGTATTATCGTCAATAGGTGGCTTCTTTTCTTAGGATTGTGATTGTCGTGGTTATTGAAAACCAGGTGGTGAAAATGATTGATGGTTGAATTGATTACCACCTTGACTGTTGTTATTGCTCCAAGAGAAATTTGGATGTTGTTTCCATCCTAGGTTATATGTGTTTGAGTATATATTATTGTTTCGATTCACATTAACCTTATAGCATATCGATTCAGGATTATTTGGACAATTATCAAAAAAATGAGCTCCTCCATAAAACACACATGACACTCCTAAATCTTGGACCTAGTTTAGACTCACTGGTGAGTTTTAAGCCTTCAAAAGATTAACCAAAGATGAAACTTGAGTTGTAAATGTTATGATATTATTTATGTCATACACTCTGGCTACTCTTCTTATGGTTATCATTCTGTCCATTGGCCATTGATAATTATTACTAGCCATTTTCTCAAGTAAATCATAAGCTTGATTGTAAGATTTGGTTAGTAAAGCTCCATTAGTAGATGCATCAACAATAGTTCTTGTGTAAGCATTGAGACCTTTATAAAAATTCTCTATTTGAATCTAAGAAGGAATACCATGATGATGACACTTCCTTAGCAATTCCTTGATTCTTTCCCATGTTTCATGTAGAAATTCTCCTTCGTATTGTTGGTAAGAGGTAATGTCATTCCTCATCTTAGCATTTTTTGTTAGTGGGTAGTATTTCATCAAGAATTTCTCTACCAAACCATTCCAAGTTGTAATGGTATTCGGTGGCAAAGAGTTTAGCCAAGCTCGAGCAAGGTCTCTAAAAGAGTAAGGGAATAATCTAAGCCTAAATGCCTCCTCTGTCACACCATTTACCTTAAATGAATCTACAACTTCAATAAACAATCTGAGATGAAGATGAAGATCCTCTTTTGGTAATCCACTAAATTTTTCAAATGTTTGTAGCATTTGAAACATCACTAGCTTTAGTTCAAACTGATTAGCTTGAATATTTGGCCTTATTATACTTGGATTTAGTCCCTCTAATATAGGTATTGCATATTCATTCATAGCTCTATCTCTATAATTCATCAAAAGTATTTAATTGTTCAAGTTTAGCTCATTATTGTTTATTTCTAATGGATTAACCATTTCTTTCTCTTGGATGACTTGTTGTTTTCTAATTAATCTCAAAGTACGCTCAATTTCAAGATCTTGAGGTAAGATTTCTCCCTCACGAACTCTGCTCATGCAATATCATCAAGTATGTTTTTACAATACTAAAAGAGATGTCTAAATAACAACTAAATAAAAATTAAAAAATAATAATAAACAACTAAATAAATAAATTAAATTTAAAAATAAATAAATAAATAAATAATCTATTATAATAAAATAAGTAAATTAAAAATAAAGTAAAGAAAAAAAAATTAAGAAATTTTTTTTAATAATAAAATAATTAAAAAAATTATTAATTTCTAATATTTATAATCTCATGCAACGACGCCAAAAACTTGATCGTCACACACGAAGCGTATGTAATGAGTATGCAAATATACGTATCATAACAAGTAAAATAATTATAATAAAAGATCTTTCCTATGGAAATTATTTTATTAAAAACTAATTTTTAAAACTAAAAAAAATAAAAATAAAAATAAATTATTTTTGTGTTTTTATATTTTAAGAAGAAAAATTAAAATAATTAAAAGTATATAGCAATAATTAATTAGCTTAGATTTGCTAACTAAGAAGATATATGAGAAAATATCTAAAAATACTTAATCCCCCAATTTTCTAAACATGTGAATCGCTAAAATTTCCCTAAAATAATTATCAATTAATTACAAGATCAATTGAATCTAACTTAGTATGTATTTCACTCTCAAGTAAATTACACACCTTATAGTAATTAATTTAATCACACTCTCATACCAATTAAATTGTATACTATTCATTAATTTTATTAATAATGGATCACATACATAAGAATCATATATGACTACAAACTATGCATGTTATTTAATCAAGACAAACAATTAAATAATTCTCTCAAATCTATTTAATTTCCTCTATAAATAAATTGTTGGCCAAACAATTAATAGCATACAAATCAGATTAAATAATATAATTAAATCATATTTATAACTGAGGTAAAATATTAGATCATCATATGGTGAAAATTGGGTTTATAAGATCCCTAGATTAATAAATTACCTACACATAATTGTGTTCATAAAGCTCATATTTTTCATAAAAAAAAAGACATAAAAATTGATAAAAAAATAGTAGAAGAAGAATTACAATTAATCCCTTGAATTGTAGAATTAATCTTCTCTTGAATATCCACCAAAATTATGTCATCTCTTTAATTTTTTTGTATTTTGCTCTCTTTTTAGCTCCAAAAACTAATCAAAAAATGGTAATGAAGGCCACTTAGGGTTTAAAGAGTGATTATAGGCTTAAATATTACTCATGTGTGATCTGGCCCGTCAAATCAGCTTCAGATCAAGGGCTACGATCAAAACAAGCAAAATTGACAGTGTCAACCAATCACAACACAACATGTGGTAGGGAAATTCATTGGGAAAATGAAAGAATGATGCATCGTAAGGGATACCGGTCAAAGTGAGCTTTTGTTGAGTCAATGCCACACAGTGTGACATGATTCTCGTTAACAGATGGTTTGGCACATGGGTGGAAAGTGACCAATAATCGGGTGGTGACACATGGCAAAGACGTTTGACCCACTTTGAACTTGAATTGAACGTTGTGATGACATGTGGCATGCGTTTTGTCTTCCTTACATGCTACGTAGTGTGATTCATTCTCTATGCTTACATGGTATCGACGCGGCTTGCCCAGTCAACTCTCAAGCTTGAGTGATATACCACTTGGAAACTCCTAATTTGTCCTGCGTTAAAAATTCATAAAATATCTAGAAAAATTCCTAAAATTATATTTTCACCCCTTTTCAGCAAAGAATTTATATTTTAATATTTTTAGCCTCAAAAATACTATTTATTAAATAAAACAAGTAAATATTTAGTAAAAAAGTGAGTTAATGACTCTACTTTCATAGAGTCATCAATCTACTTTCGTGTTATAAGTTAGTGTTATACATATTATATTGATAATTAGGCGGCTTAGCCGGCCATATTATATTACAAAAAAAATAAATTACTTAAAAAATAAAACTTAAAACAAGAAATAAACAAACTGAAATTAAATAAACTTACTTATAATTAAACAAAACAAGGTTTTAAATTAAAACAATATCAAAAAAAGAGAGCAGAGGAAATTGGGTAGAGAGAATGCTAAAATTGGAACCCCTTCTCTTCTGATTTAGTTCTTCTTAAATAACCGATTGATAGCACTGTGGAGATATGTGGTTACTATTCAGTGAATAGTATCTTGTTTGCTACTTGATACTGTCGGAGATGTCCACAGTGTTTTGAACAGTAGATGCTTCATCATTCCAGACAGGAGAAGAATAGTACCTTGTCGGTTACTATTTGGTGAAACCAATAGTAACTTAGTCGGCACCGTTTCATTCTTTGTCGTCTTCTAAAATTAACCTTTGGTTGTTTTCAGAGGATAATATTGAGCCTTTTATGGGCCAATGAATAGTAAAGGATTCAAAGGTCCAATAATAAATAGTAATGGACACGCAGGCCCAATAATAAACAGTAATGGACATGCAGGCCCAATAATAAACAGTAATGGACACATAGGCCCAATAATAAACAATAATGGACACGCATGCCCAATAATAAACAAAAATGGACACACAGACCCAATAATGAACAAAAATGGACACACGTGCCCAATAATAAACAGTAATGGACCTATTTTTTGTTGGTCCAGAAATTCATGTCTACAGTTGAGGTTTCTAAATCTATTAGATTCTCTTTTGAAACTTGTGATGGAGTTACTATTTTATCGAGTGATTGAGTTTCATCCAAATCTGGTAGCTCTTCTTTCTGAACTTGAGATGTTTGTCCAGATGATAGTTGTTTGATGATTTCTAAGAGTTCCTCCTGGGTTTTGGCTTATGATACTAAGGCATTAGTGTATGCCTTTTGTGCTAATAAAAGTGAAGAAGCTTGTATTTCCTTCACCGGGGGATCTTTGTGACCCTTTTGGAATAGCCATTTTTCAACAGCTAGTAATAAGAGTGTTTTTGGGATCGTGAATGATGACCACCATTTGATCTGAAATAAACGGGTAATTGTTATTACCTCTGTTGCCACAGGGTTTAATACCCTTTGACATACCCAAGGAAGGTAAAATTTTGAACAAAAAATACATAGGGGAGGGAATCTAGCTTCCTCTATGGAAGGTTTATAATGTGTTTGGAAATATTCATAACTCTCTTTCACAGGTGATACCAGAATGCCACTAAGGTTTCCGAATAATTTCCACCATTCTGAAAAACCAAGATAGAAATCGAGATGGATTAATGGATTTGTTCACAAAGAAAAACAACCAAGAATATTGGCTATCTTTATTTTGGATTAGAAAGCATTAAACCATGCCTGGTAATAGTCCCAGTAGTTATACGATATACATTATGGGATAGAAAATGATGTGTTGACTAGAAAAGTCAATTGTTTTGATAAATCATTCCTCCAATCAATTGGAGATATGATCTTGTGAAGTTTGGCAGTTGAAAACTACGCTTCTGAAGATTTGGGATAATGGAAATGTTTAAATTTCACACTCCTCGTAATTTCCAGAATACTTTGATAGTATTAAGGAGTTTTTGAATGTAATGTTGGCATGTAGAAAATCCTTTTTCCAAACATTTTTTGAATGACCAAGTAAAGGTATTGGTCAAAAAATTGTTTTTCTAAAATAGTTACCATCTGAGTTGGTTGTTTCTTAAAATACTAGAGGTGATTTTTGTTCTAGGAAAAATTTCCCTTTCTCCTTTTGGAGGAAAATATGTTGAAGATGTTACTCTTCTCTCTGGAATAGAAATTATTCCAGATGATTTTTGAGAAAATGAGTTTGATTTGGAAGGTATAATTTCCAAATTTGATGAGTAAGTTGGTCCTTCTAATTCTGGGATACAACAAAATGCAATTCTGATTTTATCAGAATCCATGTTTAGCAACTATTGTTGGATGTGATTATTTAGTTCTAAATCCTTAGGGGTTAGCTGGGGTGATTTTTCTTCCAAATTAGGTTGGGAAGATGATGCTTGGTTTTGGGTTGCCTGAGACCAGGTCATAATAGGTTTAGCCGATGAGAGGCTGGTGATGGTAAGGTTTGGAGGTTCCCTCTTCTCCTTATCTTTCTTTTTCTTATTCATCTTGATACCTATTTTGAAGAAATTCTCTAGTTAGAAAATCTTGTGATGAATTATTTTCTCCTCTGATAAATTCTATATCAAAATCAAAAATGCTTAATAATGCTTGCCACCTGGCAAAAATCTGTTTTGATGCAATGTTTTTAACATCTTTTAATAAAATTTCTTTTGCAGACTTACAATCAATGCTTAGTAAAAACTTTTGATTTAATAAATCTGATTGAAATTTAGAAATACAAAGTACTATGGAAAGTACTTCTTTTTTGACAGTGGAATAATTCTTTTGACAATCATTCCAATGGCCAGAGACAAATTGAACAGTTTGTTCATTATTATCTTGGACTTGTTTTAATATCCCACCATAGCCGAGTTCATTGGCATCAGTTTCTACTACCTTGGGGAGTGTTGGATCCGCAAGATGTAAACATGGAATGTTTTGGATTTGTGCTTTTATTTTTTGCACAATTTTTGTATGTTCTTCTGTCCATGGCTCAGGAGTTTTCTTAAGCCTATTATGAAGTGGTTTTTCCAATCTGTTGATATTTGGACAAAAACTTAGGACGTAATTTAAGCTACCAAGAAATCTTTGTAGTTGGGTTTTATCGATAATCCTATCAAGAAACTTTGTAGTAAATTGAAGTGATCGGTTTGAAAAAGATTCATTTTCTTGGTTGATAAAGCCAATCCATTTCTCTTGATGATATGGAAAAAGGTTTTGAGATGTCTGATGTGTTGTCTGACATCTTTTGAAAATATAAGTACATCATCGATGTACACAATACAAAATTTTGAGTAGGGATTGAATATGTCATTCATAATCCTCTGAAACTCAGAAGGTGCATTTTTGAGTCCAAATGGTATAACATTCTACTCAAACTGTCCAAATGGAACAATGAATGCAGTTTTGTACCTATGTTGAGGCTCGATTTGGATTTTCCAAAAGCCTGATTTCATATCAAACTTTGAGAATATGGATGATGAGTATAATTTTTGAAGCAAGTCTATTTTATTTGGGATAGGGTACCTAATCCATTTTAGAGCTTAATTCAAAGGTTTATAGTTGATGACTAGCCGAGGAGTTCCTCTTTCAATCTTGACAGATTTGTTAACATAAAAGGCCACACAGCTCCATGGTGATCTAGATTTTGATATAAGTTTCTTAGATAAGAGATCAGTGATTTCCTTTGTACAAAATTGTTCAAGGTCACCATTCATTTGAATAGGCCTTGCTTTTGTGGGAATATCCTTTTCATTAAAGGATGATTCATATGGTAAGTCTACCATGTGTTCTTTTCTATCCCAAAAAGCATTGGGTAATTCAAAACAAACCTTTTTTTTAAAGAGTTTTGTAATTTAGAGATTTTATCTTTAATCTCTTGGTTTTGAGATAGAAAAGGTCATTTTCTCTATGATTTATAAGAACATAGATCTCTTTTGGAGATATTGAATAGGTTTTGATGAGATTAAGATCTCTTGTTTTTAGCTCTTCGATGAAAGGGAAGTTGAAGGCTTCTCTTCCTATTTTGAAAGAAATTCTATCATGTTTAACAGAATATAGGGTAATGATATCCATAAAATGAGTGCCTAATATGACAAGGTAACCTATATCAGATACTATAACAAATGGATTTTTGATAAGGTATGATCCTTTCTGAATAGATACCTCAATTTTTCCAATTATGCTCATTTGAGATTTATTGGTTGAATTAAGTCGTTCTTTAGTTGGTTTGTAAAACCTTCTGGGAACAATTGATGGTGTGATGCAATTAAGATCAACTCCTGTATCAAACAGAGCAATGGTTCCAAGTTTTGAATCATCAGGGAATATTAAGATTATGTTAATTTTATATTTATTGGTGGTGATTTATCTCAAGTTTTGAATTTCTTGATGGTTCAGAGTAAGATCATCGTTAGAATCACTTACATAAGTCGATATTTTTTCTCCATTATTAAGTAGTTGAAACTTAATATCATGTTCTTTTAATTTTTCTCTAAGCTGGTGGAGTTTCAATTTAATAGTTTTGATTTCCAGTTTTAAGTCTTGAATTTGACTTTCTGGTTTAATTATTTTGTTCTTTTGTTCCAGAACAACAATGAGGTTATAATAGCATGTGCTGGTATTTGGAAGTTCAGAATTCCTTTTTGTTGATTTTCCCAAGATGTAGTTAGGTAATCTACATATAATTTGTTATTGATGGGTCATTTATCTTAATGATTTTATCTTGAAGTTGTTCATCTTCTTCCTTAGTTAATACATTAATATTTTTATCAGAGGAATCTGAATTGCTGGTTGGAAATTCATCATCTTGGGGATTTGATTCTTCGTCTGTCCATTATTCAAACTCAGATGATGAGGATGTGTCTACCATTAGGGTAGATATTTTGGCAAAGGTGTCTTTTTCAAGTTTTAATTCGTGAAGGTTTTTAGACATTTTGTAGTAATTTGCAGTGTGACCTTTCTTGCCACATTTATAATATTTAAACTCTTTAAAGTTTTTAAAGGGTTTTTATGTTGTTTTGATTCATTTCTTTTATAAGGTTTGTTATAAAAATTCATTCTCTTTTCAAAGAATGGTTTTCTTGATTTTGAAAACGTCTTATAAGGTTTATTAGATTTCTTATAAGGTTTTGAAATTGTTTTACTGCAAGTTCCCTCACAGGGTTTTTCAATAAAGAGATTGCCATCAAACTGTTTGCAAAATGATCCAATTTCTCTTTTGGAAACTTTTAGTTCCAATTTCATTTGTTTTTGGATTTTCAAATCTTGACATATTTGAAGACCTTAGTTTTGTGCAAAACTGATCAATTGATTGTAGGTTAGTTGATCATATGGGATGATGTGATTCCCATAAGTTTCATGAAATTTTGTTTTTGGTTTTCTCACCTAAGAGGGGGGGAAGTTCTACTAGGAATTTCTCCTTCCAGAATGGTTGAATAGAGTCATCTCTTAACATAACTCTAGACAAAAATGTAGTTTTATAATTTTTAAAATCTCTCATCTTCCTACATTTTATGTTGGAAAGAAGATCAACGTTTCAATATTTTAAATGGGATGGATCTCCCATGAAATGGTGTGATATGGTAAAGAGTAATGTGGAGACTGCATCCTGTATAAGAGCTCCTTGATGTGAAAGTATGGGTATACCGCACTCATCACTCAATATCGCATTGCAGATATCTGACTGTTGTTGTTTTGAAAGATGATGATCCCACCATCCTTTTAGTTGGCATGAAAAGCCAGCTATTAATAATTCAACAACTATTTTATCAGTTGTACCAATTTAGGTTTTATAAGCATTTGATGACATGGTCATTTGCTATAAGATATTTATTATCTCGTGATCAGTCATTCTATCAATGTTCCAAACATGGATAGAAGACACGTTATACTTGGATTGGAAAACCTGACTAGGTTGGGTACCTATGGTGTGAGGATACCTAACTGGACTAGGTTCTTGCCAAGCTAGTTTTTGAATGTGAGGAGTTGGTTCAGAAAGGGTTTCCTGGGAACTATCCTCAGATGATATATCAGATCCTAGTTTACTAAGAATACTAAGATCCTGTAAGGGTTTCTGGGTTGATTTTGAGTTTGGTGTCTCAGGAACAACTAGTCCTATTTTGTTTGAAAATTGGTCTTCTAATTGGGACCTAAGGGTATTATTCCAATTTTGAAGTTTTTCAAATTTTGATGATATTTCTTCCTGGGCTGGTTTAGAGACTTGGAAACGTTTAAAGATAGGGTTTTTAATCCTACTATCTAAATTTTGAAAGAGGTAGAGGCAATATCTATTCTTATATTTTTCTCTATCCTTATAAGTTGTTTACCTAAACTATTTAGGTTTATGTTTGTGAAATTATTTTGGGTAATAATATTTTTAAGGTTTGTTGCCTGGTTCTGTTGAGGGTTCTTAAGAGGGAAGGCTTCTACCTGACGATCCTGGTAAGGGATGGTAATAGGTCTTAATGGGGGATGTTCAGCTTCAGTTGAACCATCTAGAGTTTCCCATACGAGTAACTTCTTTTTAATATTAACCATGTTAATTGTATTAATTGGTTCATC
Source organism: Hippophae gyantsensis (assembly GCA_030763125.1). Taxonomy (NCBI): domain Eukaryota; kingdom Viridiplantae; phylum Streptophyta; class Magnoliopsida; order Rosales; family Elaeagnaceae; genus Hippophae; species Hippophae gyantsensis. The sequence continues at coordinate 46,469,288 of CM061032.1, read as the reverse complement.
AGTTTCTTCTAATAATTTATCGAAATCATCTTCTATGACATCACTAGGACTAATATCCGAAAAGGTTTTGAGTTGTGGAATTAAAGCTATTGGTTCTCTAGCTAAAGACATTACAGGTTCATCTTCTAAAAGCATATCGAAGTCAGGTTCTGTGACATCCAAAACACTGATTGATGGGAATAATTTATAATGTGGAACTATAGCTATATGTCACGTCCCGCTCAGAATGCCCCGCGAAATCCAAAATAAATGGTGCTTGCCCAAGGAATCTAGACTTTTCTACAATAGAAGGTTCTAGAGTGACTTAGAGATGTCTAGAAAGAGCTAGAGTTGGATGGACTCAACTCAAGCTAGAAGACCCTAGAATGTTCTAGAGCACGCTGGAGAGTGCTAGAGTGGGCTGGAATATTCTAGAACGTGCCGGATGGTTCGGGAAGGATGTAGAAGCCGCTGGAAGCTTACGGAACATCCCAGAACGTGCATGAAGGAACTAGACAAACCTAGAAGACTCTAGAGTTGGCTAGAAAGACCTAGACCCTTGTGGCATATTGTACATAAATCTAGAACACCCTTGTACATTCTAGACAAGGAAGACTCTAGAAAGTGGTGGCATACTCTTAAGGTTGGAAGCCACACTATAAATAGACCAATTGGTCTTCATTTGTATTCATCTTGAGAAATTGTAACATAAACTCTCTCTAGAGCAATACAAAGCATTCTTTGCAAACTCTCTTTCTAATCTCTTTGGAGTTTCATTTGGTTGAAAGGCAGGCTTAGTGCAACAGACCGTGCTAAGTGCCGCACGATTGCTATTTGAAATTTAAGGTCGTGACAATTGGTATCAGAGCTTTCGGTTGAAGCAATCTTACTCTTGGCATAATGAAGAACGTTGCTCCATCTACACCAAGCGTTGATGTTCCACCTATGGAACGTGGACGTGAGGAAGTTCGGAAACCATTGAAGGAATCTCGAGCCAAGTCAAAAGACATGCTTTCTAGCTTGGAGGCATGAGTTGGGAGTGTGCAGGACAGCTTAGGGGAGCTGTTCAACTGGGTGGACAACTTAGAGGAGCGTTGTAATGGCTTGGAGGCCGAGGATGTAGAGATTCATGCAGCGGTTAAGATGTCCCTCAACGAGCTAGATGGTGGGCTAAGGCAAGAGATTGATGGGCTAAAAACTAAACTTGCCAAGTTAAGGGATCTTGTCCAAAGAGAACTTGCTAATGTTTTGCTTAGAGTGGAGGACATGAGTGGCAATCTAGCTCTATGTAAGCGGGCTATGGCCGCGGGAACTAGCACAGCCACCGTCATTGAGGCTAAGAGGGTGGATGTTCCCAAGCCCAAGACCTTCAATGGCGTTAGGAACGCCAGGGAAGTTGAGAACTTCTTATGGAGGCTGGAGCAATACTTTGAGGCTACTGGCATAACGGACCATGCCAGCAAGATCCGAACTGCAACCATGTATTTATCCGACACTGCGATGTTGTGGTGGAGACGGAGGCATGGAGATGTGCAATGAGGGGTTTGCACAATTGATACCTTTGATGACTTCAAAAGGGAGTTCAAAATGCAGTTCTTCCCCGTAAATGCTGAAGAGGAAGCTAGAGGACGACTGCGACGGTTAAAGCAAACGGGTAGTATAAGGGACTACGTGAAGGAATTCACAACCCTGCTGCTTGAAGTTCCTGACACGTCAGACAAGGATGCCCTATTCTTGTTCATGGACGGGCTTCAATCATGGGCTAACCTTGAGCTCAAGCGACATGGTGTCCAAGACTTGTCTTCAGCCATTGTGACTGCGGAAAGCTTTATTGATTACTCCACAAACAAAGAGAGCTCCAAAGCCACAGATAAGAAGTTTGTTGGAGGAAAGAGTGGGGGAAGCCATGGTAAAATTCAGGGACCTAAGAACCACAAAGACAGCTCCTCATTCAAACCACGAGATAAGGGGAAGGAGAAAGAGGATCAGAATGCCTTGAAGCCCTGTGTGACGTGCTTCATATGCGACGGACCGCATTGGGCACGAGAATGTCCGAAGAGGAAGGCCTTGAGTGCCTTAGTTGCTTCCACTCATGAGCAGGATGGAAGTGAGTCAGACGAAGGCACAAAGATGGGTTCTTTGCGCCTACTTGGTGCATTGTAGAGTGCCCTGAAGACCCCTAAAGGCTTAATGTATGTGGATGTAGCCATCAACGGGAAGGTCGCCAAGGCTTTGGTTGACACAGGTGCATCTCACAACTTTGTTTCAGTAGAGGAAGCAAAGCGACTTGGCTTGAAGGTTGTCGATGGAGGGGGATCTCTCAAAGCAGTTAACTCAGCAGCACTACCATTGCATGGAGTGGCTCATGGAGTTAAGGTCAGTCTTGGTGCATAGACTGGCCAAGTGGACTTGTCAGTGGCGCCTATGGATGACTTCTCGGTTGTATTCGGCATGGAGTTCTTGGACCAGGTAAGAGCTTTCTTGGTGCCATGTTCAAACTCTATGTGCATCATGGATGGTGCGAAGACATGTGTGGTACCGACGGAGAGGACCACTAGACCTACTACCCAAGCTCTCTCGGCGCTTCAATTCAAGAAGGGGTTGAAGAGGGATGAAGAGAGTTATTTGGCCATCCTAAAGGAATACGATGATGAAGAGGCGTCACCAAAGCCAAGCTTACTGATGGAAGTGCAAGTTGTCCTAAACAAGTTCAAGGATGTAATGCCGGAAGCATTACCCAAACGGTTACCTCCAAGGAGGGAGGTAGACCATGAAATAGAGTTGGAACCCGGCACCAGGCCACCAGCAATGAGCCCATATCGAATGGCGAACTCAGAGTTGGCAGAACTGCGGAAGCAACTCGATGAATTGTTGGATGTTGGCTTCATAAGGCCCTCTAAAGCCCCATTTGGTGCCCCGGTTCTCTTTCAAAGGAAGAAGGATGGCTCGCTACGGATGTGCATTAACTATCGGGCTCTAAATAAGATCACAGTCAAGAACAAGTATCCTATCCCTCTTATTGCCGATTTTTTCGATCAATTAGGGAATGCAAGATACTTTACAAAGTTGGACTTGCGGTCGGGTTATTACCAGGTACGCATAGCCAAAGGGGATGAGCCCAAGACTACATGTGTAACCAGATATGGTGCCTATGAGTTTCTTGTCATGCCATTCGGTCTTACTAATGCACCTGCCACCTTCTGCACTCTTATGAACAAGATTTTCCATCCCTACCTCGATCGGTTCATGGTTGTATATCTTGACGACATTGTGATATATAGCCGGACTTTGGAAGAACATCTAGAACATTTGAAGAAGGTGTTTGAGGTCCTAAGGGAAAATGAGCTATACGTCAAGAAGGAGAAATGTTCCTTTGCCCAAGATGAGGTGATGTTCTTGGGACATAGGATAAAGGATGGGAAATTGATGATGGATGGAGCTAAGGTGAAAGCCATCCAAGAATGGGAACCTCCTGCCAAGGTTCCTGAGTTAAGATCTTTCCTTGGACTGGTAAACTATTATCGAAGGTTTATCAAGTCCTACTCAGCGAGAGCAGCCCCACTCACTAACTTGCTCAAAAAGAACAAGGTTTGGGAATGGACAAGTGAATGCCAAGCCTCATTTGAAGACTTAAAGAAGGCCGTTAGTGAAGAACCGGTGCTTTGCCTACCAGACCCTTCCAAGATATACGAGCTGCACACAGATGCTTCAGACTTTGCCATTGGTGGAGTATTGATGCAGGAAGGGCGTCCGATAGCTTATGAGAGCCTCAAACTGAATGACACTGAACGCCGCTACATCGTGCAAGAGAAAGAAATGACAGCTATCATTCATTGCCTAAGGGTGTGGCGACACTACTTATTGGGTTCTCATTTTGTTATCATGACGGACAACGTGGCAACAAGCTACTTCCAGACTCAAAAGAAGTTGAGTCCCAAGCAAGCTCGATGGCAAGATTTCTTGGCGGTGTTTGACTATAGGTTGGAGTACAAGCCCGGTAAGGCCAATGTGGTGGCTGATGCGCTGAGCCGTAAGGCGAAATTAGCAGCCTTGAGTAGGCCAAGTAGTCCTTTACTAGAAAGGATCAAAGAAGGGTTGGAGCATGATACCCTTGCTTAAAACCTCCTTGCCCTCATCAAGGAAGGAAAGACGAGACGATTTTGGATGAGTGACGGACTACTCTATGCCAAGCAGAATCGAATCTTCGTGCCAAAATGGGGGAGCTTAAGGAAAGAGCTTATCAATGAGTGCCATGATTCGTTATGGGCTGGACACCAAGGAATGAGGCGCACCCTTGCTTTGATCAAGTCTATCTACTATTGGCCTCAACTTCGGGATGATGTCGAAGCTTATGTAAGAACTTGTCTTGTGTGCCAACAGGACAAGATAGAGTAGCATGCACCCGGAGGGTTGTTAGAATCGCTGCCTATTCTAGAGAGACCATGGGAGAGCGTCTCTATGGACTTCATCACTTGCTTGCCAAAATCTGAAGGCTTTGGCAGCATCATTGTCGTCATTGACCACTTCAGCAAATATGCAACATTCATACCTACCTCAACGGACTGCACGGCAGATGAGACGGCACGTTTGCTCTTCAGGAATGTTGTGAAGCATTGGGGAATCTCTTCCAACATCGTGAGTGACCGAGACCCACGATTCACGGGGAAGTTTTGGAGAGAACTATTCAAGCTGTTGGGATCAGACTTGAATTTCTCCACAAGCTTTCACCCACAAAGTGACGGACAAACAGAGCGTGCCAACGCATTGCTGGAGTTATATCTTAGGCACTTTGTTAGTGCCAACCAACACGATTGGGCGAAGCTGTTGGATGTAGCCCAATTCTCTTATAACCTACAACGGAGCGAGTCTACCTCAAAGAGTCCCTTCGAGATCGTCATGGGATAGCAACCCATGACTCCTCATGCCTTGGCCACGAGTTATGAAGGAAAGAGTCCTGCTGCCTTCAAATTTGCCAAGGCATGGCATGAACAAGCTGAGTTGGCCCGAGCCTATTTGAACAAGGCGTCTAAGAAGATGAAGAAATGGGCTGACAAGAAAAGGAGGATGGTGGAATTTCAAGAAGGAGATTTGGTCATTGTTAAACTATTACCCCAACAATTCAAATCTCTACAGAAGGTTCATAAGGGGTTAGTTCGGAAATATGAAGGGCCATTTCCAGTCCTTAAACAAGTCGGTAAGGTGTCGTACAAGCTGCAACTCCCTCCGAAGCTTAAAATATATCCTGTTTTTCATGTAAGCATGCTAAAACCTTATCATGGAGACAAGGAAGATATGAGTCGAGGAGAATCCAAAAGGGCGCCTACCGTAGTGGTAACCTCCTTTAATAGGAAAGTGGACTCAATCTTGGCGGATCGCTTGATCCGGCGTAGAGGTGTACCAAGTTATCGGGAATACTTGGTCAAATGGAAGAACGCTCCGGATGTAGAGACAAGCTGGGAACCTGAAGATTCTTTGTGGAAATTCAAAGATGACATCGAGAGGTTCAAGCTTGAAGGCGCGACGAGGGCGTCGCGAACTTGAGTGGGGGAGGGTGTCACGTCCCGCTCAGAATGCCCCGCAAAATCCAAAATAAATGGTGCTTGCCCAAAGAATCTAGACTTTTCTACAATAGAAGGTTCTAGAGTGACTTAGAGATGTCTAGAAAGAGCTAGAGTTGGATGGACTCAACTCAAGCTAGAAGACCCTAGAATGTTCTAGAGCACGCTGGAGAGTGCTAGAATGGGCTGGAATATTCTAGAACGTGCCGGATGGTTCGGGAAGGATGTAGAAGCCGCTGGAAGCTTACGGAACATCCCAGAACATGCATGAAGGAACTAGACAAACCTAGAAGACTCTAGAGTTGGCTAGAAGGACCTAGACCCTTGTGGCATATTGTACATAAATCTAGAACACCCTTGTACATTCTAGACAAGGAAGACTCTAGAAAGTGGTGGGATACTCTTAAGCTTGGAAGCCACACTATAAATAGACCAATTGGTCTTCATTTGTATTCATCTTGAGAAATTGTAACATAAACTCTCTCTAGAGCAATACAAAGCATTCTTTGCAAACTCTCTTTCTAATCTCTTTGGAGTTTCATTTGGTTGAAAGGCAGGCTTAGTGCAACGGACCGTGCTAAGTGCCGCACGATCGCTATTTGAAATTTAAGGTCGTGACATATAGGTTCTATGGCCATGGGTTCTACAGTAATGTTGACTAGTTTAGGGTCAATTTGAACTGTAGGTTTAACTATTGGTTCAAGTTTTGGATCCTTTATAGAAACTGGTAGGTTACCTATTAATCCCGCTTGAGCCGTGTGATAGGTGTTCAAGGCAATAATACCTTATAAATACCGGTGGTTTAGCAAACAACCAATTCTATTAAGTTAGTGTTATAAGTCATAAGTATTATTATAAGAGATAGAACAAGAACTTAAATGTTAAATACTTCATGCATTGTTTATTTAATTTAACTTCATGACTCAAATTTCATGATTTATATTCTGTATCTTGCTTGTTATTAATAGATTGCAATTTATTTGTTAAGAATCATATTTACCATGCAATACATATTATATTGATGATTAGTTTTATCCATATTGTTTACAAATTTAAATTTTAAACTTAAATATGTCAAAATAAAGCTTTTCAGCAACATCACCCTTATTAAACAAAACTTCATCATCTTCTTCAAAGAAGTCTTACATTACCAATAGTAACGAAGTTACTATTGAAAATTTTCAAAATTCAATTGATCGTTGGAAGATTCCAAAGATCAATAAAAATCAAATTTATCAATCAAAGATGATGAATCTTTTTAAAACTGATTACATCATTAAAACTGAAGAAAGAGATTTTCAACTTTCATTACCTTTTGAATCAATCCAACTTCTTTCAAAGGAATCATTACAAAAACATTTTGATAAACATTTCAAATATGTTCATTTTGGTTTAGTCCAAATTGGATTAAGACCTTTAACCCAATTAGGGTTAAGTTTATCAATTCTGACAGTCTTAAGGGATGCTAGATTAACAGATTTCAAGGAATATTGATAAGAGTCAAATTATTGCATTTTTGTTATGATTTAAATGTTGATATTTGTGTGAAAATTGCGTTTATTTGATTATTTAATCCGCAAATGTCATTTCACGGGTATTTCGTGTTTAAAGTGAAATTTCAGGTAAAATCATAATTTTGGAGAAGTTTGGGACAAATTTCAGTGAACTGGATTGAGTGCAAATAAAAAGAAAACAAAATTTCAAAATTTGGAATTTCGCCGCCGGCGAAAACCTTACGGAGAATACGTTGAGCAAAGCAATCTCGCCGCCGGCCAAAGAAATCTCGCCGCCGGCCAATGTAATCTCGCCGCCGGCCAATGCATTCTCGCCGCTAGCGAAAATCCTACAAAAAGCACGGCGAAAATCTTCCCGAGAGCACAAAATTTGGCAAATTCATCTCGCCGCCGGCCAAATTCATCTTGCCGCCGGCCAAATGCATCTAGCCGCCAGCCACATTATTTTGGCCAAATTCACCTAGATCTATATATATAATATGATGGAAAAAGAGGGGGATGGGAGAGAGAACAGATCTAAATCATTTTTGGAGGAGAAAAGCCAAATTTTGGAGAGAAAGTTTGGATAAGCTTGAAGGATCATCACCATTGTTGCTACCAAATCTTCATCTTCAAGAGTTTTTCATCTCTTCTCCTTAACCTTCATATTCTGCATTTTATTCAGATTTGTTATTCATGAATTCAATTGAAATAATGGTTGTTCTTATTTCCGTTATGAACTAATTCGTTTTTGCTAAGGCTATGATGTAGTTAAATCAAGGAAATCTGATTTCTTTTGTTATGGTTATATGAATTCATTGTTTTCAAGTCGAGTATTTATTTCCATGCTTAATGCTTTTAAATTTCTGATCAAGATTTAGGTGACTTGTTGCATTATATTGAGACCGAGAGGAGATGTGTAATGAATGCTTCTTGTGATAAATACCGTATGTTGAATGCGAGTTTGACACCTAATGCATGATGTATGTGGTTATTCCAGAAATTCCATAAATCGTAATGTGCTTATTTGTGATTAAATCTTCATAGAAATATAGTTGGTTTTCATAGATAAGTAATTCTAATATAACTTGAGAAAGAGTATTAGATAAGTTTGGGTTTTTCAACCATCACTTTTAGCTTTGATTCTCATATAACATGACTTGAAATCGGATTGAATTGATTTAGCGAAATCAAATGCCTTAGCGTTTTTAATCATTTGTGAACAACATTAAATTTTGTTATTTACGTTTATTTTTATGTTAATTTTCTTTTAAAACAATTTCAACAATTCAGTTTTCAAATAAAATTAGGGTTAGTCAATTTCGGTACTTAGTAAACGCCATTCCTTGTGGGTTCGATATCTGTACTTTTGTACACTTTATTACTTGAACGATTCATACACTTGTGAAAATAAGCATCAAATATTTATTAGGAACAGTTGAAACAGGCTTAGGCTTAAGACAAATATCCTTTAACTATTTTCCAAACATCATAGTATCATTAAGAGATCCCCAAATCTTAAAAACATTAACACTTCAAATCCAAACTCATAATGCTAATGTTTTACCAGGAACAATTCTATTAGCTTTATTATTTAGAGTTCATTACAAAATTATGACATCCACTTGGGACATTAGGAACATTCATAACTCTGATAAAGGAGAAATAATTTTATTATAGACAGACTTGTCTAGATCAAATATAACCATCCCTAGACCAATAAGTTGGGATAACGTAGTATACCCAGATAGGTGGCCTTTAAAAGGAATTTCCCAGCCAACATCTGAAACTCATCAATCGGAAGAACCTGTACAAAATACAGAACTTACAGAAATAATAAAATATAAAAATGGAAATATTGAAATAGGATTCAATAGATCTTCATCAATGAGATGCTCTTCGAGTGCCTTAGAATTTTCATCAATGGATTTACCATTTAAATCAAGCCTTAGGTTATCGACCTCAGATATCCTTAGGAAAACAAAACTCAAAGGAGTAAACTATAGTACACTAGTACCCAGACCATTTTACACAGTAGACAACTCTGAGATGAGCGAATCACCTCAGTTATCACCTATTTTTCCCTTATCACCAACTCAATCCAAAGCACATAGCGAACAAGTTAGGATAAATGAATTAAATGTATTAACCGTGGAAGATGAATTATTAGACATAAAAATCCAACATCTAGATATAGATTATCCACATAACAAGAGATTAAACATTGGTTCTTTAAAACACACTCATAACACTCTAGGGCAAGCTGCTTTAGAAAACATGAGCGCTATATTAAAGAACATAACAAAAATATAGAATTTTTTTGAATGGTTAGAAATCTATAGGGCAACCAAAGGATTAGACTCCCCATTCATACATCAATGGAGACATACTGGAAAGTCACATAGGACGATTCCTAAGCCATGTGAGACGTTTCTAGAACATATTACCACCTTAATTAGGAATGCCTCTATTAAGATATCACCAGTAGTTAACCCTGAACCAGTTAGCTCAATATCACCAATGGACCAACCATTAGAAACATTACCAAATCACATTGTTACCCTTGCCCATTACTATTTATTATTGGGTCTGCATGTCTATTTCTATTCATTATTGGGCCTATGTGTCCATTTCTGTTTATTATTGGGCCTACGTGTCCATTATTGTTTATTATTGGGCTTGCATGTCCATTACTGTTTATTATTAGGCTTGCATGTCCATTACTATTTATTATTGGACCTTTGAATCCTTTACTGTTAATTGGCCCATAAAAGGCTTAATATTATCCTCTGAAAACAACCAAAGGTTAATTTCAAAAGACGAAAAAGAATGAAACGGTGCTGACTAAGTTACTGCTATTTTCACCAAATAGTAACTAACAAGGTACTGTTCTTCTCTTGTCTGGAATGATGAAGCACCTACTGTTCAAAATACTGTAGGCATCTCTAACAGTATCAAGTGGCAGACAAGACACTATTCACTAAATAATAACCGCATCTCTCTATAGTGTTATCACTCGGTTATTTAAGAAGAACTAAATTAGATGATAAGGGGTTCCAATTTTAGGATTCTCTCTACCCAATTCCCTCTACTCTCTTTCTGTGATATTGTTTTAATTTATAACCTTCATTTTCTTCAAATTTGTAATAAAATTTAAATAATAATAATGAAGCCTTAATTCAATAATAAATAAATAAAATTAGTCTAAAGTTAAAGCTAAGAAGTGTAAATTATGCCAAATTATGCAAGTCATCAAACACCCCCAAACTTAGAACTTTATTTGTCCTCAAACAAAAAGAAAATAAAAGAAAAGACAACTGTAAACAGTGTCAACAAGACCCCATAGAGAACTACCATCACTCACCAAGTCATTATCTGAATTTAGATTTCATCACTAATAACTTACTCTTTTTACATCGAAGATATTAAGAAAATCAATCGAAAATTCAGCAATTTTTCAAGCAAGAGCTAAGCATTTACTTCAATCTAAAGCTAAGTCTTTGAGCATTTGTGTAAAATAATCAATCTAACTCCAAATTATCAGCAAATTTAGATAAAATTAAAACAACTAAAATCAATAGAATTCTCTCAAAAATTAACTCCATAAGTCTAATTTTCAAAAATCATCTCCACTAATGTAATCAAATACTATAATCAGATATCAAAAGGTCTTTAATCAGAGTTGTAATGACAAGCCATAGGGTGAGGGCTAAGAAAGAAATGGATATGGAAAATCAAAGCAAATTGGCAAATACTTTGTAGAAAGAAACAATAAAAAGAATATCTACGAGATTCATACCATAGCTCTTTATTGACAATATGTTCATATTGATGACAATATTGTTGCTATACTCAATAAGTGTTATGCTTTATTTTTTTCTTTTTTCCTTTTTTTCATGTGGTTACCTTGATAATTATATTATTTACTAATTTCAACCACTTTAACCATTTTTTTCATTTCTTTCCATTCACTTTCTTTCTTTTTATTTTTTTCACACTTTTGTCAAATAGAGCAAATATAATTTGGATTATTTAATTTGAGCTAACTTTTTTTTTAAATGCAAAATTTTACCAAAGTATTTTCTCGAAATTTAAGATAAGTTCATGATTTTTTAGGTTTAGGCTTAGAATGAGAATGGTTTATGTAGTTAAAAGAACAAATAAAGGCTTATGTAAAATAAGGCTTAAGTGGTTTGACTATGGGAATATACCATGCAATGATGGTGTGATAATTATGATGGTTGGGAAAGCTTTTTGGTTGTGACAAAAAAATTTCCTAGATCATTTCTCTAATATTTGGTATCAACAAGGATTTCGCCTCAAGGTTCCATTAATGGATTCTAGATCAAAGCAAGATTAAACTTTCCTAACCTAGTTAATTCAACTTCATCTCTTCATCGGAAAAATAGAGTAGAGAAAAATTTATTATGTGCTCAATTATTTTCAAGGAAAAAGGTTTAAATCAAAGTACCCACAAAACTTTGACTAATATAATAGCAGATTTTGAAAAAAATTCACAAAACCATCCTTAATCACAAATTTCATATTCATAACGAATTCAATCATACATAAATACATGCTTGATAAGAGAATCCAACAACTCAAGACTATAGGAGTTGACACCCAAAACTTAAACTAAACAATGTCCTAATTGTAATTTAAAAGTGAGATAGATTAAAGAAATAAAAGAAACTTCCTTGGTTTTATGGTAGATCCGAATTAGTTTGTAATTTTCAGCTTTTTATTCATCCAAAATAAACAAGCATCAAAATCCAAATTATTGGTAACTTACTTTTGACAAATACCACAATTATATTAATCTCAATTTTATCTAGAAAAATCACTAAGATTTTAGTAATTGAAATTTAAAATAAAATCAATTTAAAGAAAATATGCAAAAGAAAATAAAGATGTTTTAAAATCTAATTAATAGGAATAAAACTTCTAGGAAATCAATTTCACCTAATCCTTCATTATGCCTTACTGCTCTAGCTAATTGAGTTTAATTCTCTCTGGTTTTGATAGTCAATTGGAAACATTCTTGTCATAAATTTACACAAAAGTATGAAATTTAATAAAGCAAGAAAGCATTAAGACCAATGATTTTAATACTACACAGGTTTATATAAGTCTTTCAATCTCTATATTTACCTATGCCGAAATATTCCAAATCTATCCTATAATTCCCTCTATTGATAGTAAATCATAAGATTAAAATCATCTAACTAATGTCCAGTTAATTAGAAGCATTAAACTCTAAATAAATCAGATAAACATGAAGACAAATAATTCAAATTAACATAGAAAATCAAGCATAGTTTGGAACTAAATTACATCTTTTTCTTAGAATAAAAAAAATTAGTTCATACAAAAAATTAAATTAAACATAAACGAATTCACCATAATTTTCTTAGAGAAATTGAAAAAAATTGAATCTCAAAAAGAATCTAATTTCGCATTTTCTCAGGCATTTTTATTTCTTTCTTTGTTCTTCCCAATGTCTTCTTCTTCTTTTTTTCTCCTGCCGCCAACCTTTGTCCTCTTTTATTCTTTCTGTTTTATATATATAAACCTCCATTAATCTAATATATATATATATATAATATGTATTTAAAATCCACCTCCTTCCTTTTATATATATATTTAGAGAAATCTTAATTTAAATTTGATTTATATAAATCTTCATTTATATTTGAGAGTACTTAGATGATATGATTCTAAAATTTTGGATCTTCATTATCTTCAAATCTGCAATAAAATTTAAATAATAATAACAAAGTCTTAATTCAATAAAAAATAAAATAAAATTAGACTAAAGTTAAAATTGAGAAGTGTAAATTATGCCAAATTATACAAGTCAGCCATCAATAGATATAATCAAGTTCTCAATAGACTGAGTACATAGATCGATCAAATGTCTTCTCGATCAATCTAGTGTATCAATTAATTTATTTTCAAAAAATGGATTGATCTAGTCATTAATCTTGATCGATTGAGTATTAGTTCCTCGATCGATCTAGTCATATAAATAATTAATTCAACATGTAATATAGCTCGATCGATCTAGTAAATACTTGATTGATCGATTAGCCTATTTTCATACTATTCCTATGTGTCTATTATGCAATCTAATATGCAAGGGAACATAGATATATCTTGGATGTGATCATTGATGCTCGAAAGCTTCTTTGGCTTGAAAATATTCTTCCAAGACCCACCTAGAAACTAAAATTACAATTATATGTTTTGTTCATGAATATCGCCAACACTCATAAATACCTTACATTATCCCTCTTTGGTATATTCGTATGACAAAACCTCTCTCTCACTACCCAATGCTCATAAGAAAATTAAATTTTTACATAATGGTACTATCTTGATCTGGTGTAATCATCTTCCCTTGAATCCCAAAAGCTTATGCTTACATTGAAAAATAAAAAAACCAACATGCAAACAACTTATTCTAAAGGACTCATTGTTCTTAATAGTTCAGTGTATCTAATAATAGAAAAGCATAGAATGGTCAAAAGGGGATTAAACAAATGATAGAAATAAAAAAAACTCTTCGGTTAAATATCCAAAAAAATTCAAAGTAATTCAAAAATAAAAATCTCCCCCTAAATTAACTTTTCCCTTTTTTGATGTTTCAATTTAAGTTTAAAATATTTTATACCAGTTTTCTCCCTTTTTGTCATACAAATAAATAAACACAGGGCAGAGATAAGAACAGACAAATGATACAAATATAAAGTAGAGATGAAAATATTTCTTTTTAGCAAGAAATGGTAGATTAATCCAAACATGACTACAACATCACACACATAAAAAACATTAACTTGTGTTCGAAGTGTGACTAGTCATTAACAATGTAAACATATGTTAGCAATACACACAAACATGATCACACATATTGACATATCCACAGCCACTAAAAGTGAGTTGCGTTTTGGAACAACACTAGCATGTCAATTCCATTCATGATTAGTTATGAAACATTTACAGAAAAGTATCACCAATCATGAAAGAAATGCAATTGAATTCAAACTTGTGTAAAACAAAATTTTTACTAACTAAGAGAGAATTTTAATCAATATTTTTTTTTGTTTTGTATTTTCCTCTTGTATCATTTTTTTGTGAGGGATTGGTTACTTATTCTTCTTTTGTATAACCATTTGTAGCTCTTTTTCTTTGTGTAAGAAATTACTTTTTATTATTTTTTTCTTTCCTTCAATAATAGTTTTCAAGGAAATATCCATGAGCCAAACACCTAGAATGATGACTTTTACACTAGTTGTGAGGAAGCCCTCTCCGTTCACTTCGATAGCTTCACACATCACAGTTAGCCTTCTCAAAACTAGGTGTCTCATGCATGACATACATATATGTCCACTATGTGTATGAATATGATCATGTTGACATCAATAATTAGATGCATAAGATATGTAAGTGTATAAGTCATAGTATCATGTAATGCTCATGTCAAGTTAAAGAAAGTCTATTTCCCCTTGTATATATATATATATTCTAAAACTAACAAAAAATACTAAGAAATTTTAATCAATAGTGCAAATTCCTAAGGCACTTTTAATATATTCAAATATTTGGATATCAAATGCCTTAGTGAATAAATTAGCTAATTGCCTTTTAGTAAGCACAAATTCAAGGGATAAAACTTTACCTTCTACTAGTTCCCTAATGAAATGATGGCTAATGTCTATATGTTTTCTTTAAGAATACAGAACTAGATTTTTAAAGATACATGTAGCACTAGTGTTATCATAGTAAAAGGGACATGTACCTTGTTCAAAGCCATATTCCTTAAGGATATTCTTCATCCAAAGAATTTGTTTGTAGGAGCTTCCAAAAACAATATACTCTACTTCTACGTTAGATAATGTGATGGAATTTTGTTACTTGTTGTACCATGATACAAGATTGTTCCTAATATAGAAGCATCCACCTGAAGTGCTTTTTCTTACATCTAGATTTTCTACCCAATCTACATTTGTGTATCCACTAATTTCACATGTAGTATCATTAGTAAGCCAAATATCAAATATTTTTATTCTAGAGACATACTTAATGATCCTTTTGACATGGTCAATGTGTGATTGCTTATGATCTAATTGATAACATGACCAAACACCAATACTAAAGAAAATATCAAGTCTAGGATTCCCTTCTATATAGCATTTGATCAATGCTCTTACCTGACTCATCCATTGAGATCTCAGCACAAGTACATATGGGTGTTCTCAAATGCTTACTTGTTTCAAGTCAAAACTTCTTAATTAAATTACATGCATACTTGGTTAGAGAAATAAAGATTTCATTTTTTTAATTGTTTAATTTGCAAATTAAGAAAGTATATGACCTTACCTATCATAGAAATTTCAAATTCACTGATCATTATGTTCACAAAATCATCAATAAGAGAATTGTATGTTGACCCGAAGACTATGTCATCGATATATATTTAAACTATAAATACATCTTTTTTGGTCCTTTTAATAAAAAGAGTCTTATCAACTCCCTTTCGAACAAAGCTTTAAGGGCTTGTTAAACGTAAAGGGACTTATTGAGTTTATAAACATATTTTAAAAATTATGGGTCAATAAAACCTTTTGGTTGTTCAATATAGACTACTTCACTAAGTAAACCATTTTAGAAGGTAGAATTTACATCCAGAATTAATTACTTTAGCTTATTTATATCATTGTTCAACTACTATAGCTTTTTTTCTAATCACAACATCATGTTCATTAGATTTATTTTTAAACACCTATTTAGTTCCTATAATGTTTTTATCTTCATGTCTAGGTATTAAAGTCCAAACATCATTGTTAGTGAATTAAGCTAGCTTATCCTGCATGGCATTTATCTAGAATTCATCTTTTAAAGCTTCACTAAATTTTTTTTGTTATATTAAGAAACATAACATAGATGAGTTATCTCACTTACCTATCTCCTTCTAGTTATCATGATTACATTAGGATCACCAATGATGTTTTCAGTTGGGTAGTTTTTGGCAGTACATGTTGGCCTCTGAGTTTGAGTGTTGGGAATGGTGAACTCATCATCCAAGGCTGACTCTTCATCTACCTCATTATCTACCATTTTAGTGTAAGGATTTTCTTCAACTATCCTTAATTTACAAGGTTTTTCTTAAAGTTACAACTTTTTCATCCGTCATTGGAGTACAAGTACTTGCATCATGTATAACAACATTGATGGACTCTATCATTGTATTATTTCTTAAGTTAAATACTCTAAAGGCACAACTTGTTAATGAGTAACTTAGAAAGATACCTTCATCACTTCTAGAGCCAAATTTTCCTACATTCTCATGATCTCTAAGGATGTAACATTCACTTCCAAACACATATAGATTCTTAAGATTAGGTTTCTTACCTTTTCATAACTCATAGGGAGTTTGATTTGTACCTGGATATAGGTAGACATAATTCATTATGTAGTATGATGTTATTATTACCTTAGCCAAAAACTTCTTAGGAATGTTCTTTTCATGTTGTAGAAATCTTGCAATCTCTTGCAACACCCGATTCTTTCTTTCTACTATCTCATTTTGTTATGGGGTATTGGTGCTGAGAAATTATGAGCTATACCATATTATTTGCAGAATTTAGCATATCTTGAGTTTTCAAATTCCTTCTCATGATTGGTCCTTAGTCTTATTACATTGATTATTTTGTTGCTTGCTTCAATTTGCATTATAAGACAAAAGAAACTAAAGAAGTCGAAATCATCATATTTTTCTTTTAGAAATCCAACCCATGTAAAATGAGAAAAATCATTAACAACAATAATATATTTCTTTCCACTGAAACTCTCAGTTCTCATAGGACCCATGAGGTTAATATTAATTAACTCAAGTGTTCTACTTGTGTTAGCTCCTTTGATTTTCTTATGAGAAGAGCGAGATTGTTTGCCAAGTTGAAATGGTCTATAAAACATTTTTTTTGTTTCAAAAAGCATAGCTAGACCACACATAATTTTCTTTTTAATCAAGTTAATAAGATCTTTAAAATTGATATGTCCTATATTTTAATGCCATAATGAAATATAATGCAGTAGCAATTATCCTACGTTGGCTTTAAGTCCATCAATATGGCTAAAACTAAAAAAATTATAATTGAATGTGAGTAATTGTATAATTGTTAAAACTAAAAATATTTGTTGAGATGTTAGAAATTCACATCGATCTATTTGTGTGAATTTTAATGATGAACATGATGAATGCACCTGCATTTCCTCACTTCTACTTTCACATTCTCAGAAAATAGGTAACTTTTTTTCTCTTTTCTCTTATCTTTAATTTACAATTGTTACATTAAGGAAAATGTAAGTTCTAGGTTGGGAGTGGTGGAAAGTTACTATGCTTAAATTCAAAATATTTAACAATTTTCATTTTTATTATGTTTGATTTTATTTTCTTTATGTGGTTTAGTAATTTTTAGAATTTTAGGATTAGTTTTAAAAAATTTCTCACAAAAATTTATTATTTCTTAAAATCAAATTTAAGTAAATAGTTAAGGCTTTTGCACTGTTAGATTAATTTTTGAAAACATATCATGAAGTATATGGTAATTAGTTAGTTTTTGTCATGACTAGTATTTCTTAATAAGATGTGAAAATTATATAAAACCCAAAATCAGTATTTAGGAATCAAATAGTGGAGACTACCCTTATGAGATATAATTTGAACCTAATTTACTTTATTCTGAGTGAAATATATTTTTTCTACTTTAAAGACATTTCTTATTTCTTCAAATTTTTAAATGATTTCTATAGATATTAGCATTAATGTATGAATTTTTTTCTCATATTAATAGAGTGTCATATGTGTTTTTTATTATTTTTTATTTTTTTAAATTAAATTATTTAAGTATAAATTGATAGTATATATCTTTATCTCATTCATGCATGACTTCTACAAAACAAAAAGACATTTGGGGTTACCTAAACCAAAATCAAATAGAAAAACTACAAAATTAACCACTCACCAAAATCCTACAAAAATGTACAATTTGTACATGGGTTCACTCTCTAAAAAATATATATATTGAAAAATATCTTCAAAATAGAGATAAAGAATATATAGTATAATGTACATACTATGACCCACATAGCCTACAAAGTTGTGAGTAAAGGTTAATTACAAAATAAAGTTATAGGAAATAAATCCCTAGAAGTCATTGCGTTTTTTTCCTACATTTCTAAAAGGCATATATTTTGAAATTTTTGCTTAATGAATTTGATTGATGCATGAAAATAATTTTTATATTAAATATCTTTATAAATTATACATTTGATTCATTTTATGAGATCAACGTTAAAATAAAATTTTGAGTCTTTCTTCTTTATATATATGTGAACATATTAGTTCATTTATACATTTTTTAGAGTATTAACTTGTGAGTAATAGAGTCGAAGCGAATTCAGAATCTTGACACTGAATTGGGTGAAATTAAATTGACATATTTTTTATATGAAATATGAAAATGATTTTCAACTAATTATTATAATAAATCATGACTATTTAAGAATATGAAAATAACTTATGTTTTAGATTTTAATTATAATCTTAAAAGAGATTTAAAAAGTATGAGACATTTTTGTTTTATGTTACATTTTATTTTCTTTTATTTCATTCTTAAGTTAATTTTTTATTTTGTTGTAATTTTAGTTTTTGTGTTGTTATTTTTTTTAGTTGTTTATTTTTATTACTTCTTTTAAACTCGTCTACTAGGGAAACCTAGGGGTTTAAAGGCTTGTTGTATATGCTAAATACAACCGTGTCAATCCACAGAAGTGATTTAGGATAATTTAATTTTTAGTTTTTATTGCTTCTCTTGCTAAGGGACTTTTCCTCACCTATAAAAAGCTCTTCTCCCTCATCGTAAAAAACACACATTAATATACATTTGTCTCAGCTCTTTCTCTCTCTAGAAAGCTTTTTTCTTATTTTTTTTAGTTTTAGAGTTTTTCTTTTTTTTTTTTGAGAAGAACTAGATATCTTTTTATAAATTTTTAATTTTTGATTCAATAAAAAGAAATACAAATCCGTTTGGAGGTTTTCTAGCAACAGAATTAACATCAAAGTTTATAATAATTCTTTTAAAGTATAATTTTAAAATGAATTCTTTACAGTTATTTTTATGTTTTATTCTTATATGTTATGTTTAATTTGTCTGTGATTATATTTAACATAGCTGACTATTTGTAAATATGATATAATAATTATACTTGTAAAATATTAAATAGGTAAAATATTTCTATAAAATAAATTGATTTTTTTTATTCAAGATTTTATATTAAGGATATTTGAGAAAAATATATATTATTTTTCATTACAAACTTAAATATGAAAAATTAGATTTTAAGGTTTAATTATTCGGTCTAATTTAGCGTAATGCTCTATTTCAAAAGTTTTTATAAGAATTATTATTCAAAAATGAATTTTCAACATATTTCTAGTAATGTTTTTAAGACTTGAAAGTTAATACTTGAATAATTAAATGCTTAGGTTTAAGTTGGACACATTAAATAAAGTTTAAAATGTTTAACCCCATCAAAGGTGACATTTAAATGCTTTATTTTCAATCTCTTAAAAAAAAAGAATTAATTTAATTAACCAAATTAATTACCGACCACACCCATAGGTATTAATTGATTTGTTTAATTAACAAAGAATATCTAACTCCACCAAAGGTGGTATTAATATAAAAAAAGAGAATCAATAAATATCAATTTATATCTTTAATAACCTAAATAATATGAGTAAATTTAATTAACTTAATTACTATATCATTAAATACTCCACTATTAGAATGATAAAAATTTGAATAATTGTTTATTGAATCCATATCTATGTTTATTTTTTTATGTTATTAGATTAGGAAACAAATAAACCAAAATATCGTGACAGAATGTTTAGGATTTAATTTCATTTTTAAGACTTTGAATAATAAATTAAAAACCATATATATTCCTTTCTTAGATCGACCTTGGGAGTATACTTATCATTTTCTATAAAATGATTCATGCACTTGCGAGAGTTTTACAAATATAAAACCAAAGTATTTGCAAGATCGACATTACATATCAATCTTGTTGATCAACCCGCACTAAACCTACTATTTCTTTTTTTGGAAATCATGATGAGTTACACTCTATTTTTTTTCTTTTTTTTTTCAATACGAAAAGCTATGATTTCACAATATACCTAATCACTTGCTTTAAAAGATGAATAAATTTTATATTTCAACTCTTACACATGTATGCACGTACACATAATTTATATATACACACTTGTTACACTTGTATGTAACATATTTTTACATTTCTAGAAAAGGCCGGCATCTCAATTATATATTAGTTTGGATCTTCGATATTTGTTTATCTCTTCTTTATTTCTTCAATAGAAAACTTTAACGTTATTGATTTTTTGTTTTTTTTACATTAAGTAAATCTGCTTCTTTCTAATCAATCTGTTACATATTTTTATTAACCTCAAACATCTATTAATTAGAAGGAAAAATAATTTCTATAAAAAAAAATCAAAGTTCAGTTCTTTTTTTGAATAAAAGTTTATTTTTCCGAACATCTTTCAAAATTAAACAAGTTATTATATGGATTGAAACATGCATCAACTCATTTGTGTTTATCGGTCAAAATTAAAATTAAAATTAAACAAGTTATTATCTGTCACTCTCATTAATTTTTTATTATTTGGCTTTCTTGGGTCAAGAGCTGATGAGTCTATATTTGTGCTTATTATAGTTATGACTTGCATAACTCTGTTATTACTAGCTACGTTATGATGATTGGTGCATCAACTTATTTGTGTAAGATACACCTGATGAATGTATTATGATTATAGAATATTATATAGCTATTTTCCTTAAATAAAGGTCATTAGATATGTACTAATAAAAATTCCATGTTTAATTCATTTTTCCTCATTTTCTTATATGTAGGTCATTTGCTACATCTTCCAAGTATCCGTTTTATATAAATTCAATTCTTTTTTATGGAAGCAAAAATTGGAAAAAAGAGACCGTTTGGAATTGAGAATTTTTGAATTAGATTTGATGTTTCAAACACTAATCGATAAGGAGACAACTCAATAGGTGTTTTAAAAGCTATATAGTATGCCCACAAAACATCATCTTCTCAAGGATATTTTTTATTTCTCGATTTGAAATCTCAGCTTGGCCATTAATTTGAGGATGATAGGCAAGTGTTATCCTATGTTTTACACCATATTTAAAGAAAAGGTTGTTGATCAATATGTTGCAAAAATGGGTCCTTTCATCACTAATAATAGCTCGTGGAGTGACAAATCTTGTGAATATGTTTTTATGTATAAATTTGAGCACTACCCTTGCATCATTTGTAGTTGTAGCAATTTCCTCCACCCACTTTGACACATAATCAATTACTTAACAAGATATAAACAAATCCCAAAAATAGAGGAAAAGGATCAATAAAATCAATTCCCCAAAAATCAAATAACTTAACCTTTAAGATATTATTCAATGGTAGCTCCTAACACCTTGAAATATTTCCCATACGTTGGCACAGATCATAAGTCTTCACCAAAGTATAACAATCATGAAAAATAGAAGGCCAAAAGAAACCACTTTAAAGTACCTTAGTTGTTGTTCGTGTTACTCCAAAATGTCCTCCATATGATTAGGAATGGCAATGATAGAGAATGGATTGCATCTCCTCTTCAGGCACACATCTTCTAATGATTTGATCAGGACACCTTTTGAAAAGAAAAGGTTTATCCCAAAAATAGTATTTCACATCATGCAAAAACTTCTTACGTTGGTGGTAAGTAAGATCTGGTGGCAACACCCTACAAGCTAAGTAGTTTACAATATCAGCATACCAAGGAAGCTTGATTTCACATGCAAACAACTACTTATCAAGGAATGCTTCTTGAATCTCAAATTCTGGTTTCACTTCCTCTTGCTCCAACCGAGAGAGATGATTAGCAACTAAATTTTCACTTCCTTTCTTATCTCGAACTTCTAAATCAAATTCTTGAAGAAGAAGATTCCAACGAATCAATATAGGCTTAGAATCCTTCTTGCTAAACAAATAATGAAGTGTTGCATGATCAGTGAACACTATCACCTTTGTACCAATGAGGTAAGACCGAAGTTTGTCGTAAGCAAACACCACAACGAGCATCTCCTTCTCAGTTGTTGTATAATTCAATTAGGCTTCAGTCATTGTCCAACTTGCATAGTATATAGCCCTAAACAGTTTGCCTCGCTTTTGTCCTAACACTGCTCCAATTGTAAAGTCACTTGTATCACATATGATTTCAAAAGGTTGACTCCAATCAAGTAAAGTCATTACTGGTACTGAAATCAGTTTCTCCTTGATTGCATTAAAGGATTGAATGCATAATGTAATGTTTTTCAAGAAGATTACATAAAGGTTTAGAGAGTTTAGAAAAATTCTTTATAAATCTTCTATAAAATCCTGCATGTCCCAAAAAACTTCTGATGCCCTTCATATTCTTTGGAGGTGGTAGTTTTTCTATGGTAGTTATTTTAGCTCGATCAACCTCAATTCCTTTAGATGATACTCTATGTCCAAGCACGATCCCTTCTTGAACCATGAAATTACACTTCTCTCAGTTTAGGACAAGGTTTTTATCTTCACATCTATGCAAAACAAGAGCTAAATTATGCAAACAACGATCAAAAGATGTACTAAAAACTAAAAATTCATCCATAAAAATTTTCATTATATCTTCCACCATATTAGAAAAAATAGTCATCATGCAACATTGAAATGTTGCTGGGGCATTGCACAATCCAAAAGGCATGCTTCTAAAAGCAAATGTTCGATAGGGGCATGTGAATGTAGTTTTCTCTTGATCTTTGAGGGCTATGATAATTTGATTATACCCCGAATAATCTAAAAAGCAATAATAGGGATATCCAGTCAATCGATCTAACATTTGATCAATGAATGAAAGTAGAAAGTGATCCTTCCTTGTTGCTTTGTTCAACTTACGATAATCTATTCATACACGTCAACCCATGATTGTTCTTGTAGGAATAAGCTCATTGTTGTCATTTTTCACTGTCGTCATTTCACCCCTTTTTGGTACAACATACATAGGATTTACCCATGAGCTGTCTGAAATAGCATAAAAAGTTTTGGCATTGAAGAGCTTCAAAATTTTAGCTATCATAACTTCCTTCATTGCTAGATTTAATCTTCTTTGGAGCTCAATTGATGGTTTGTAAGGTTCCTCCATTAGAATCTTGTGCATGAAAATGGATGGACTTATACCTTTTATATTAGAGATAGTCCATCCCAAGGCTGTCTCCCTTAACATATGTAGTAACTTTTCCTCTTCTTCGGGTGTAAGCAATTCGGCAACAATCATTGAAAAGGTGTAATTATCACCCAAGAATGCATAGTAAAGATGCTCAGGAAATTACTTCAACTCTGGACTTGTAATTTGCTGCACCTTTTCTGTAGAGATTACAAAATCCGTCTTTGTTACCATTGGCTCTAACCTCTCCACTTCTATGCTACATGTGTAACCTACTGCAATGCTTCCAAGGAAAATACATAATGGAGAAATTCTTCACTAGTAAAAGGTAAATCAGGTTCACAAACAACAGAGTTGTTGAAATCATAAGCACGAGATGAAGTTATGATACATCGTTCTAGGTGATCAGCCAGCATATCTTCTTGAAAGGCTTTTATTACACATTGCTCAATGACATATATCTGAAAGCAAGTGCTTGGATCTTCTAGAAATCTCATAGCTTTGTAGATATTGAATGTAACCTCTTCCTTGTTCATTCTCAATGTTAACTCACCCATTTGAACATCTATTAAAGCCTTTCCCATAGTCAAGAATGGTCGACCAAGAATTAGTGGGACATCTTGGTCTTCATCCATATCTAACACCACAAAATCAGCAGTAAAAATAAATTTATCCACCTTTACCAATACATCTTTTATGATTCCACATGGATACTTAATAGATCGTCTACTAATTGCAAATAAATTGTTTGTTTCATCTCTACAAGTCCTAATTTCCTATAAATAGGAAGTGGCATAAGATTAATGCTAGCACCAAGATCACATAAAAAATTTCAAAAAATGAATTTCTAATAGTGAAAGGCAAAGTGAAACTCCCTGAATCTTTTAAATTTTGATGCAATTTCTTTCGAAGAATGGCACTACATTCTTCAGAAAGCTTCATTATTTCGAACTCCTCTAACCTTCTTTTCTTGGAAATGATGCCCTTTAGAAATTTGGCATCTATTCCAAAGCATCTACAAAAGGAATATTTATATGAATTTTCTTAAAGATATCCAAAAACTTAGAAAATTGCTTATCTAAATTTTTTTTTGAAAGTGTTGAGGATAAGGAAGTGGATTAGAGAGAATAAGAGGATTGTTAGGAAATGAAATTGATGGATGCATGTCAATCTCTCTTAGTGTATCATCAACAATCTCCTATTCTTCTACTTTATGATTACTTTGGCCATTGTTTGGAGCTATAGGTGTGGACTCAGTTTCCTTTGATGGTGATCTCTTAATTTCTCTTCCACTCTTAAGTGTAATGGCCTTGCAGTGTTCCTTTGGATTCACTTCTGTATCACTAGGAAAAGTTCTTTGTTGAAAATTGATAGTCGTGGCTAGTTGCCCAATTTGCACATCAAGATTTTTCATAGTGGCTCCCATATTGCTACAATGAGTCTCAATGTTATCCAGCCATAAATCACTCCTTTTAAACCTAACTTTGGTCTCCTCAACAAAGGAAACCATGGCATCCTTAAGTGACATCTTTTTCTCGCTTGGTTGACTATCAAACCCTAAAGGAAATTGTAACATATTCTTTATGATTCCATAAGAAAAATTCTCATGATTTCGAAGCCTTGGATGGTAGTAATTTTGCACAAGATTACCACAATAATTGTAGTTCCGATTGTTGATGTATTGAACCTACTCTTAACTTGCTTCATTCAATGGAACTGTCATACTCGGGTCTACAACATGCTCTACACTTTGTGGTATTCTTTGGGTTGTCAAGGTTGAAATACGATGAGATAAAGAAACAAATTGAGCTAAAAGGTAAGCAAATGGCTCCAATTCATGAATCCCAACAACTTTCTTAGCCATAAATATTTCAATTGGCCATTGATAAATATTTATGGCCATTTCTTCCAAAAGAGAAGTAACACCTTCAGCTATCTTTGACATCAAAGTTCCACCAAAAGCAACATCAACTATGATTCTAATTTTCCCATTGAACTCATTATAAAACATCTGAACTTGTAACCAATCCAGCAATCCAAGTTGAGGGCAACATCGAATCGTATCTTTATACCTTTCATATGCTTCATAGAATGTTTCAAAATCATTTTGTCTGAATTGACCAATCTCATTATTGAGTTGGGCTATTTTTATAGGTGGAAAGAATTTAGCAAGAAACTTTTTCTGCTATGTCTTGCCAACTAGTAATGCTTCCTAGTTGTAGAGATTGTAGCCAACCTTTGGCCTTTTCCCTTAATGAAAGAAGAAACAATCTCAGTTTAATGGTGTCTTCAGTATCACCATTCATCTTTACAATGTCAAATGAATTTTGGGATCATCAAGTGATGATTCGCTAAATTGGGCTTGTTGAATCATACTGATAACCGCAAGTTTGAACTTAAAAGTTTTGGCATTAATGGTCTGCCATCTTACACTTAAGTAATTGTCATTCACAATTGGCCTTACAAAATCATTCAAGGTATGTGATAGTGCATTATGTTCTCCTTCAACTATGGCTAATACTTTCTTCTTTCTTCATGATCTAAAGGTTCTTTCAATCTCCAGATAAAAAGGAATAATGTTTCGAGTTCTAGCACGACGCATCCAACATAAAAAACAAGCCTAAATAAAAATAAAAATAAAATATAATTCTAGATTAAAACCAAGATTAGTTTGTATCAATATTGATAAAAATAAGACAATCAATCCCCGATAACGGCGCCAAAAACTTAATCTATGCAAAACTACAAGTACATAGTATTGTAGTTTTATAATAAAGTGATAAGAAAAGTATCGTCTTTAGGGATTCATAATTTACTTTTGAAAAATACCAAAATTATATTAATCTCAATTTATCTAAAAAGTCACTAAAGTTGTTGTAATTGGAATTTAAAATAAAATCAATTTAAAGAAAATATGCAAAAGAAAATAAAGATGTTGTTCAAAGATCAAATTAGTGGGAAGAAAAGTGATAGGAAATCGATTTCATCTAATCCTTCACTATGTTTTACTCATCTATCTAATTGAATTTAATACCATTTGGATGTGTCCCTAAGTGGGTATTTCATCTTTGGCTGCCACCAAATGCTAGGTTCTTCCTCCATCTTTAGCACGGCTTGAGCCAGATTACTCTCAAGGGAGGCCCTCTAAAAGGAGAGAATGAACTCCCGTAAGATCCTCTATTTTTTTACCATTATATGGGCCCTCTGTTATATGGTGCAAAGCGTTTGCTTTTTTTTGTTTTGATATGCCCTGTCTAGGCTCATCCTTCTCTTTTTCTTATCCACCCCTTCGATGTTAGCTCGCTTGCCTTTGATCGGGCCTAGCTCTCTTTCTAAGTTGACAAACTTTCTTACCTCACCATAAGCTTCCTCTAAAATACGAGGCAGAATCTTGGTTAACTCCATAAACAAATTAAAATTCTTTAAGAAACCTCATCGAAAAGCCTCTATGGCAATAGAGCTAAGATAATTAGAGATTTTCAATTTTTCCTCCCTGAATCATTTCATGTACTCCTCAATGGAGTCTCCCCCTTCTTATAATAATTGAGAAAAGGTGATGTGATTCTTTTCTAAGGGTTTGTTGTAGGCATAGTTCATGATGAACTGTGGAAAGGAGGTTATCGATCGAGATGCTAAGTTATCGATCAATTGTGCATAACATTTCATCTAAAAAGGCACTACCACATTCAATTCTATTGTGAAAGAATATCGAATCCTCATCCTAAAAATATAAAAAAGGAAACAGATATCGAGGTATTGTGCTCAAGTTTCCTAAGAAAAATGCAATGCAAACTAGTTTGAAAAAATAAATATATAAATATAGTAAGAAGGAGAATTTTCTTTACCAGTTGCATGTCCATAAGCATTCAACATGATGCCATCTAACTATACTTTTTTTTGTTAATCATTATTTAATAACACTCTCCAACTAATATTTTCTTAGGTTCTCAATGAAAATTAGGTTAGATTAAACCAATATCATTGTTAGTTTGTAAAAGAAACCATAATATATATAACCATAACTTGCATTAGATAAAAGAATAGTTGATTTTGCATAAAAATGGTGATTAGAGGAAGAATGGGCCGATTTTACCGTCTTCAACAGGCAGGCTGCACTCTAGTCTTTTAAACATTTTGTGGAATGATCACACACAACATGGAATCTGGCAATAACTTGTGACTTATTAGCTTCAACCCTCCCCTCGACCAATGTTTCACCAAAAATGTCTCTAGTTGATGATACTAACAAAATCAGCTTAGGCACTGCGGGGTGCTTCAGTGAGCGCAACAGCTGCACACGAGAGGCATAGCGGGAGTACATGATTGGCGCAGCTTGGCGCATGATGTGCCAAGATACGGGCACGAGGGAACCACTAAAAAATTATATTAAAATGTCAGAATTCTGTTAGCGCATTAGCATACTACCTTCACGCATTTTCTCTCTTCATTTACCACTGTAATGTAAGGCTATTTATAGCCCTTAAGAAATGGAATAAAGTATGAAGAATTATACCTAATTTCCCTCTTCCTCTACAGCTTCTTCTTCTTCGTCCTATCGTTCTTATCTTTCTTTACTACTAATCATAACAGTGGTATCAAAGCCGGTTATGAGAATGGATACTCGAGGCAAATCCAATGTCGAATTTCGTAATGACGTAATAGAGACTCTCGCATGTCATGATAACACTTTACAAGCAGTGCTTACTGAGTTGCAAGATATGCGCGCAACTCGTAACTTACCTAAGGATAACCCTTTTACTAGAGACAAAACCAACCAATCATAACCCTACACGTCGCAGTCAGTTACGGAGAACAGTCACCCCTACTTGAAGTTGTCCTTCCCAAGGTTTTTCGGGAAGGATCCCATAGGATGGATTTATAATTTCGAGCAGTACTTCGAGTTCACTAATATAGCTACTGACCAACAAGTACAACTGGCTTCCTTCCATTTGGAAGGCATCACGTTACAGTGGCACTGATGGCTTACAAAATTTCATGGACCTCTCATTTGGGAGGAGGTCACCAAAGCTACGCACTTGAGGTTTGGACCTACAGACTATGGGGACCCCTCAGAAGCATTGTCTCGCCTGAGACACATTACGAGTGTAGCAGTATACCAGGAATCCTTCAAGAAACTATCTCATTGTGTGGATGGATTACCTAAGGAGTTTCTAATTGGTTGCTTCATCGTAGGGTTAAGGGATGATATTCGAATTGATGTTAAAATCAAGCAACCAAGAACTCTGGCTTATGCCATTGGTATGGCAAGATTAATTGAGGAAAGAAATTTCTTACAAAATAAATCTATGACCATCCCTCAATATCAGCTACTTATCAACCCCGCCAAACCAGCAACTAACACCAGCGTTGGGTTCTTAGGACGCATGAGAGCGACGAGAGAAGGGATTATGTTACTACTGTGATGATAAATTTGTTGCTGGCCACCGTTGTGCACGACCACAACTCTTTATGATGGAAGATTTGAATCAAAATGATACAGGAGAGTGTGAGGAATCCACACCACTACTGGACCCCCAAGTGATACTACCTGAAATATCCTTCCATGCTATATAAGGAACTAAACATCCTCAAACCTTACATATTATGGGAAAACTGAAGAATAAGAATGTGTTGGTACTCATAGATGGGGGCAGTACCCATAACTTCATCAATGAAGCCTTAGCTACCCAATTTGGCTTACCTATAGCCAAAGGAAAGAAACTAGAAGTGATGGTGGCTAATTGTGAGAAATTAGAGTGTGTTGGACAATGTTGCAACCTTACTCTCATCATTCATGGACATCCTATTGAGGCTAATTACTACGTGTTACCGGTGTTAGCATACCAACTGGTTCTAGGGGTTCAATGGCTAGAAACCCTTGGGCCTATTCAGATGGACTACAAGAAACTTACCCTAAGTTTCAATTCCGAAGGAAGTTCACACCTTCCAAGGGTTGGGAAGAGCCAATATGACAGCCCTAACCCCTTAGAAATGCCAGAGTTTACAAGGTATGAGGTTACTCCTGCAAATAAGACCAATAGCTACCCATCAGAACCCTCCCCAGACATACTCTTATGAGATAAGTAACCTACTAACTAAATTTCCTAAAAATTTTGAATCAGTCGTTAGCTTACCTCCTACACGGGTACATGACCATCGAATTTCCCAACAAACTAACTCCGAACTAGTGAATGTTAGACCCTATAGTAATCCACAATATCAAAAAAATGAGATTGAAAAGATAGTGTAGGAGCTCTTGCAATCACAATTGATAAAACCTAGTAATAGCCCATTTTCCTCACCTATATTGCTTGTCAAGAAAACAGATGGCACCTAGAGATTCTGCATGGATCTATGATTTACTCCAAGCTAGATTTGCATTCAAGATACCACCAGATAAGAGTTCAAGAGGAGGATACATATAAAATTGACTTCAGGACACATGAAGGTCACTATGAGTTCCTAGTAATGCCGTTTGGCCTCACTAATGTACCAGCCACCTTCCAAAGCCTCATGAATGATATCTTTCGACCCTTCCTCATGAAATTTGTCTTGGTTTTCTTTGATGACATATTGGTGTATTCCAAGTCTTAGGAGGAGCATAGTTGGAAACTACATTTTATCCTTCAATTGTTGACTAATAACCAGTTATTTATAAATGAATCCAAGTGCCAATTTGGTGTGTTGCATGTGGATTACCTGGGCCATCTTATCTCTGAGCAAAGGGTCTCAGTGGACCCTACTAAAATCCATGTTGTTAAGGAATGGCCCCCTCCAACCACAGTTAAAGGTGTTTTATTGTTCCTTGGGTTGGCAGGCTACTATAGAAAATTCATTCAACACATTAGAGGATTAGTTGCACCCTTAACTCAACTGTTGGGAAAAGATGGTTTACATTGGAGTAAGGCAACTGAGATGGCCTTCCAGTAGCTAAAAAAGGCTCTCATATCTCCCCCTGTCCTATGTCTTCCTGATTTAACACAACGTTTTGTGATTGAATGTGATGCTAGTGGCATTAGTCTTGGGGAAATTCTTAGCTAAGAGAATAGGCCAATGGCATATTTTAGTGCATCACTCAAGGGATCGGCCCTAGCCTTATCAACTTATGAGAAGTAAACGTTAGCTATGGTCAAAGCTATTAGATTATAGCGCCCCTACCTATTAGGAAAACCCTTCACCACATGAACCGATCAAAGAAGCCTTAAATATTTACTAGAGCAGAGAATAACCACCCCCACACAAACACGTTGGTAGCCTAAACTTATAGGCTATGATTATGTGATCGAGTATAAAAAAGGATCTAAGAATCGTGGACTTGACTCCCTATCCTAAGTAGTAGAATTCCAGTACCTATCTGTCTCACAACCCCTAGCAGCTTAATGGCCAATGATGAGTGCTCAAAAAGTACTAAAATTACCATGATTTTATGCACATTAATTGATTGAAAAAATATATATTTATATGATTTTATCATATATTTATATGAATCTGTCTTTTCAAAATCACGAGTATTTTTATTATTTTTAAAGTATTTTCGCTTAAAAAAGTAACTTAAAGACTAGAAGAAAAATACTTGAGGCAATACATCACAAATATATTCATAAATTTAATGAGGAAAAGTTATAAAAATATGGAAAAATTGGACAAAATGGGTCAAAAGGGGTCAAAAATGTCAAAAAGGAGGAAATCGTGCACTCAGCCGCACAATCGTGCCGGCCAACGGGCGTAGCATGCCCAGCTGCGCCGAGCAACGTATGCACCGCACTATCACAACACCCAGTCTGCACGCACCACTGTGCCCATCTTCCCCAATTCGCGCGCGCCACCGCGCCCCACACCAACTTGACATCATCAATGATGTCATCGTTCACTACTCCGTATTTTCACCATTTTTAATTATTTTTTCACCCACTTTTTCTTCCTCTCCTCACCTATAAATACTCTTATTCTCTTCACTTCAAATCACACTTAAAAACATCTCAAAAACACATCTTCTTCTCTCTTTCTTTCTTTCCATTTCTTAGTTTTTAATTTTTCTTAGTTTTTAGTTTTTCCTTAGTTAGTTTTTCTTAGTTTTAGAGTTCTTCTCTTTTTGAGAAGAAATAATTATGTTTTTGTAATTTATTTTATTTTTGATTCAATAAATGAAGTGCTAATTCTGTTTGGAGGTTTTCTAGCAACAGAGTTAGCATCAAAATATTGTAAGGATTTTATTTTCTTTGCAGTTGTTTTTTATGTTTTATTCTTATATGTTATATTTAATTTGTCTGTGATTAAATTTAACATTGTTGACTATTTATAAACATGATATAATAATAATGTTGTTATGCTTGCGAAATATTAAATAGGTAAAAATCTCTAAAATAAATTGATTTTATTTTTATTCAAGATTTTATATTAAGAATGTTAGAGAGAAATATATTATTTTTCATTACAATCTTAAATCTAAAAATTAGATTTTAAGGTTTAGTTATCCGGTCTGATTTAGAGTAGTGCTTTTTTATTTGTTGGTACAATCGCTCGGTAGTTAGAGTGAACCTCTATTTCAAAAAATTTTATAAGAATTATTATCTGAAAATGTATTAACAACATGTTTTCAGTAGTGGTTTTAAAACTTGAAAGTTAGTACTCGGATAACTAAATTCTTAGGTTTAATTTGGACACCTTGAATAAGGTTTAAACTGTCTAACCCCACCAAAGGTGGCATTTAAATGGTTTATTTTCAATCTCTTAGAAAAAGGAATTAATTTAATTAATCAAATTAGTTATCAACCCCACTCATAGGTGTTAATTGATTTGTTTAGTTAACAAAGAATATCTAACCCCACCAAAGATGGTATTCATGTAAAAAAGAGAGAATCAATAAATATCAATTTATATCTTTAATAATCTAAATAATATGAGCAAGCATAATTACCTTAGTTATTATATCCATAAATACTCCACTATTATAAAAGATAAAATTTGTATAAATGTTTATTGAATTCGTATCTATGTTTATTTTTTTATGTTATTCGATTAAAAACACAAAACCCCAAAATATCGTGACAGGATGTTTAGGATTTAATTTCGTTTTTAAAAGTTTGAATAATGAATTAAAAACCACATATATTCCTTCCTTAGATCGACCTTGGGAGTATACTTATCATTTTTCTACGAAATGATTCGTACACTTGCGAGAGTTTTATAAATATAAAACCAAAGTAATGGAAGGATTGGTGATGCTAGTTTTTCCCATCAGCCAACACTCCAACAAGAAGTTTAGCAAGACCCTTTTATGATAAGTTGAGAAACATGACTTCTTCAATAGATACTCCTCACTTACACCGTTGTGATGGCATTTGGTTCAAAAGGAACAAGGTTTACCTAAGCTCCAAGTCTACCTTAGTACCGAAAAATTTGATAGAATGCCATTCCTCACCTATTAGAGGACATTTTGGATTATAGAAAACACTGTCTAGGGTTAAGCATAATTTTGGTTGGCAAAACATGCACCAGAAGGTAAAATAATTCCTACAAGAATGTGACATATGTCAACGGTTCAAAAATGATTGTATGATGCCAACAGGGTTGCTAAAACCCCTACCAATTCCCACCAAGATATGGTCTGATATCTCAATGGATTTCATTGAAGGGCTCCCCCTTTCCAAAGGCAATACCGTGGTTATAGTGGTAGTAGATCGATTGACAAAATATGCCCGCTTTATTGCTATGAAGCATCACTTTACTGCCCTAGGTGTTGCCAAAATATATGTGTCTAATGTAGTTTGGCTACATGGCATTCCCACTTTTATACTGAGTGATCGAGATAAAGTCTTCATCAGCTCTTTTTGGAGAGCATTATTTCAGTTGTAGGGTACACAACTGGGTATAAGTTCTAGTTATCATCCACAAACTGATGGTCAGACTGAGGTGGTCAATCGAGTTTTGGAATAGTACCTACGTTACTTTGCTGGTGATCAACCAAAATAGTGGGTTGAGTGGATATCATGGGCTGAATTCAGCTATAACACCTCAATACCCTCCAACAAAGTCACTCCATTTGAAGTCGTTTATGGAATCCCTCTTCCCCATCTTGTAGCTTACATCCCAGGTACCTCAAACATCCAAACTATGGATGAGTACTTGCGTGATCGTGACACCATCCTTAGAGAACTACGTCACAACCTTATACAAGCTCAAAATTGAATGAAGTGTCAAGCCGATCAACATAAAAGGGAGATTACTTTCCTTGAAGGGGACTATGTTTATCTAAAACTATAACCATACAGGCAAACTTTTATTGCATTTCACTCATCCATGAAGCTAGCTCCACAATTTTTTGGACCCTACAAGATCAGGGAAAGGATTGGTTTAGTAGTCTATCGATTAGCACTGCCCCCGGGCTCTCAAATACATGATGTGTTTCACGTCAGTCTGCTAAGAAAACATGTTGGAACCATAATACCTATCAACTAGCACCTATCACCCACAACTAATAACTCAATAATTATACCAAAACCTGAAGCTGTCTTGGATCGTCGAGTGATCTAGAAGGGAAGGTACCGATCAAAAGTAGAAATTTTGATCAAATGGGTTGGAGCCCGAAACACAGAAGCTACCTGGGAAAATGAAAGACGTTTCTCTAAGTCCTATCCAGAGTTCATCCTTATGGAAAAGGATTCTAAAAGAGAGGGAGGAATGATACAAAAAAACTCAACTCAGCCACTACGAGGCGCTTCAGCGAGCGTAGCTGCTGCACATGAGGGGCGCAGTGGGAGTACATAATTGGCGAAGTTCGGCGCAGGACGTGCCAAGATACGGGCACAAGGGAACCATTACAAAATTCTGTTAAAATGTCAGAATTCTGTTAGCGCATTAGCGCACTACTTTCACGCATTTTCTCTCTTCGTTTATCACTGTAATGTAAGGTTATTTATAGCCCTAAAAAATGGAATAAAGTATGAAGAATTATACCTAATTTTCATCTTCCTCTACAGCTTCTTCTTCTTCTTCGTCCTATCGTTCTTGTATTTCTCTGCTACTAATCATAACACTAGTTTCCTCACCTACAATTATTATCAATGGAATATATATGAACGTAAGAACAGAAATCCACAACTTTAACGGCATACCAAAAGAGCATAAAGATACCAGTTTAGTTTCATTATTCAGGAATCCTAGTTGCTAGAGGTAGAAGAGACTTCCTCGTAGAAAATTGGGGGAAAGGAGGGAAAGGTTTCCTAATTTAGAATTTAAAAGCCCAAAATATACCAGCTTGGTTGTACAGGTTAGAAATCAAGGTTACTTATTATTGCTTCTGCTCTCCTCAGATATCCTTTCTACTTCACTATGTTACGTGCTTTCTCCATTCTTTATCTTTGCAAGTTATTTGATTACATATTAACTTTTTAATTTAAGTCTAAGACCACTAGTTTCTGATATGGTAAAACCTTTTGTCATTTGACAACACCTAGTACAAATTTTACCACTCTAGTTGCAGTAAGATACGAAACCTATCTCCATAAATTCACTAAGGATCTAACACTGACCACCTGTATAGTGAAGGACAATATGCCATAAGCTGCCAAGCCTAAAAACTGTCCAAAATCACTTGAATATGCTATGAATGAAAAAAGATCAGCAACAAGAAAAGCAAATGAATGCCCGATAATGAGTACTGGACAGTTAGACTTTTTTTTTGCAGTACCTAACGAAAGAATGCTATAAAGGGGAGGACTAAACTACGACCAAACCAACAGCCTAAATATCCTAGATAAATTAATA
Organism: Hippophae gyantsensis; assembly: GCA_030763125.1. Classification (NCBI taxonomy): domain Eukaryota; kingdom Viridiplantae; phylum Streptophyta; class Magnoliopsida; order Rosales; family Elaeagnaceae; genus Hippophae; species Hippophae gyantsensis. Next base: position 46,434,162 of record CM061032.1, on the reverse strand, counting down.
TCTAACTATGAGTTAATTTAGGAAAAAAGAGGGTACTGAACAGATAATCTCTGGCTGATGAATGTCAAAGACCAAAATCATTACAAAGCAAGTTGAGAAGAACCAAACTACATAACAATAAATGGCTCTTGTGATTGATTAAAAATAATATTAGGTTTGTTAGTCAAAATAGAAAATGTCTAATTTAGAAGAAAATTCATGAAAAGTGGTTTACCATATTGTTAAAAATGGAGGTGTTTAACCTTGTTTGAATAAAGAATAGAAAAATTAAGTAACCTAATTTTGTTGAATGAAAAAATGGTTGATATTTAAAATAGGAACTTGAAGGCTTTAAATGTGGCTTCATTTCTTCATTGTTACATCCCAAAAATAGAGAAAAACTTATATGATGAGAAGTTTTTGAGTGAAAGAATTTTGTGGGAAAATTCTCTTAGACTTGTAATTGTTCTTGTCTTTTGGGTGTGTGAGAAAATAATTGAGAATGTGGTTATAACAATTTTTCACATAGTAAATTTCTTTCTCTGGTTATCTTTTGACAACGAAAGTGGGTTTTTTTCTCTAATTTAGAGTTTTCATTATAATTCTTGTGTTATGTATTCTCTATTTTTCTGTTATTTGATATTCTATTAAGGAGGATATTGGGAGAAGAAATTTACGATTATACTATTTGATCCAAATTTTGTAACGGTTAAAATAGTTAGAAAGCCATTTTGTTCCCATAAACAATGCCAGTTAAGGACCGATCACCAACTTGTCATAAAAATGTTAGTGCTTTTTGTCAAAGACAAAATCAAAAAGCAATTCAACAAGGAACTACCATGATTAGTCATGTCGATTCACCACCAAAGTGCTTCTCAATTTCTTCAATAAAGGAAAAAAAATAACTATCAAAAATTAAGAATAAGAAAAATAGAGAACTTCATTAATAAATCGTAAAATAAGAAATAGCCTGACTAATAAGAATAATGACTCATAAAAGTAATCGGGGATAACAAAAGAACACCAAATCTTGTTAGGGCTAAAGGTAAAGCAAGTGATTTTAATGACTTGTAAAAATATTTAATTAAAATAGGGAAAATATATAATGATGGAGCCTCCAAAAACATGGTGGTGCTTCTAGATAAGACTGAAAAAATTTACGAAGTAATACCTAGTTTTAAATCTCAGAAAAAATATTGTTAGAGTTGTAGAATCTCAGTAGAAGATAAGGGAGAAATGGACTGTTAGATTGGCTGTTGAATTAGTGGGAGACAATGGATGAGATAACTAGTGTTGTGTAGACGAAGGGCTATTGAAGGCGATGGAGACGATGAGAATACCTTGAATCACTAGTGAAAGTGATGGAGACGATGAGAATACATTGAATCACTGGTAAAGTCGATGAAGACGACGGGGACGATCGATGGAAGAGTTGAGGGAGAGACTGGTTAATGCTTAGTGGGTATAAAGAAAATTAGAGCGGGATATGAGGAAAATTTCAATGTTTTGGTTTTGGTGACAAAATAAATTTTGTTTCAAAATTTTGTTATTTTTCCGGCAAGTTAATGCAAAATATATTTAGAAAATAACTTTTTTTTAACTTTTGTCATTAATATATAAATCATAGGCAAAATATAATTTATTTTTATAATGTTATCATCAAATGTCAAAAATGTAAATAAATCATTGTTATTTAATAATTATTTTTAGGGTTATGAATGTTGGTTATTTTCGTAGACAAAATATTTATCTATAAATTTGTTTTTAAGTTTGTTATCAAATCTATCAAGAAAAATCGAACAAATACTCAAATTCCAATTAATTGTACTTCAAGTATATCCTTCATAACTACGACACATATGATTACATTTATGCATTTAATAACACATGCTCATAAATTGGAAATTATTTTTGGTGCTAAAATATTTATTTAAACTTTAATCAATTTATGAAATTATCAATTAGTTATCTCTTAGATAGATGTGTTTAAATATTTTTTATATATATCTTAATATTTTTAATATATGTTTTAAAAAATAATTTTTTATAATATTAAAATTTTTAATAGGTTTTAAAAAATTAAATCTAAAATATATTTAATCCTAATACTACTAAGTTATTATTATTATTATGTGCAGAAAAATCGAAATTGAAACTACCAAAGCTGTCGAAAGAAAAGAAAAGAAAATCTAATTGTGCCGAAAAGATTGAATGAAATATTATTATTATCTATGTCATCAGAGAGTAATCGTGGCAAATTGAAGTTACTATATATATACTTTATAAAAGAACGGTGATTATTAATTTGAATAAGTTTTGTGGTCATTTCAACGATGTCATTAGCTTGTATTTAGTATAGATATTGATTTTTCTCAATTTTGTGGTAACGGGGTCGAAAACATTTTACTCAAAAGAGTTAATGATTTAATAATTACATTATTTCTTGCTTAATGAATCTTTGAAGCATAAATAATTAAATAGGTTGATTAATATCAAATTGATATTTTATCAAAGGTATTTATTAATAAATTTGTTTTATATTTTTATCTTTATATAACTTCTTCTTCGTTAGATTTTTATATATTCAGATTAAATAATTTTATGTGTGATCATAATTATTTAATTTGATTATTTAATTTTAAAGAAGTCATTTTTATGGAACCTGTGCTTAATTTGTTTGCTTTAAGATTTGCTAGTTGATTTAATTTAAGTGACATATGTTTTAAATTATCTAATTAGGATTATTCATTGTTAAATTTGTTCTAGAACACACACGAGCACTTGTGTTGTTTTTTTTGTGCTAACCTTTTTACAGTTGATTTGTGAACGATCTGATTGGCAAAGAGTTTATTGGAACGTTAATTTAGAAACCGCTCACGCTAATATTATAAACTGTGAAAATAGAGTAGGAGCTCGTAAGTAAAGTACATTAGGACAGTATCTTAAGGAGGATAGCATAAGACCGAGTTTGTACTTGAACATTTGATTTTCATAATGAAAAGTTAGATGGTTCGGTGGAACGGTGGTTTTTCTCTTAAGTTATGGTTGTGACCTGAGTTGTTTCTATCTAAAAATATCGTATGTTATTATTTTATTTCCGCACTTTATTCTTACAAGTGATTGCATGTCTCATTGTTTTGTTTAGGTTATCAAATTATAAATTAATAAAAAAAATAAAAATGACATATTTATCTCCTCTAGTTTAATCAAATCCATATTTTATAAATTTTTAATTATAATATAAGTTTATTTGTTTTTAAAGTTTAAGTTTTGTGATTTAATTTATGATTATAGAATTAAAATTATATATACACGTTATAATCATAAACTATTGAATCGTGAACAATACCTTCTCGATTTTTAAAAAGAAAAAATTGTGGCTAAAATTTCCAGTGTGCTTAAACTTTACATGAAAACATGATCAGGGTTGACCGTAATGATGGTTTATTTCCTCCTTATTAAAGCCATAAAAGCAACTGATTATTGCTCTTGCAATACTTTATGGTAACCAATTATTATTTTCCACTGTTGGAGAATTTGAAGAGAATTTCTATAACTTATATCTACTCCGACATTTTTTGTCATGCCTCTTGCAAAATGCACTGGAAGATTGCACTATTTGACCGATTTGAAGGTATGCTTATTTGTAACATATGTGCAATGTTTGATGTTAAATTGATTTTTGTGAAGTGTCATTTCATGTTGTAGTAAACCATGCATGACTGGAACATGCATGTAATGTCTCTAAATTTATTTTAGCCATTATAATGCATTGACCTATATAATATTTCACCATTCTGTATATTGTGTGCATGTATCCCTAAGTTTGCGAAGTAGAGATCATGGGAAAACGTTATATATAGTTTAATTGATAATAAGTGGTGTATCCAACAAACAACTCTTAGCAAAGGTTAGCTCAACCTGAAGCTAAGCCTATCATTACAAGCTTTAAAAGACTTGTTGATTTCTTCTAAATTAGAACTTAAATTAGTGTAGAAAGAGAAAGAAGGGTTGACTTATGAAGTTTGGTACAATTTGAGTCTATATTTCTATTTTCTTGGTTCACATAAGCATATCGCACATAGAGTAAACAAGTTTAGTATATCACACAATAAGCATGTAATCAAATATTTACATGCCCTTACATGAATGCATCTTAGATTGATAACCATATGGATATTTATGTTGAGTCTATTGGTTAATCTATAAGGGTCCTCTAGTTCTTTGAACATGTTTAGATTGTTTCCCTTTTTCTATATTCTTGTTTTCTACCGTGTGTGGATGCTTTTGTTTTGGGTGAGTTTTGAGAGTGTAGAATGCATAATATGTTTATTGCCTCACATGCATAATTTTAGGGGAAGAGTGTTTGTAAAATACATATTGACAAAGGGAGTGCTATGTTTTTTTTTTTTTTTGCATCCTTTTTGTTTATCCTATTTATGAATTTATGTTATGTTGCTATGTTGTGATCCTTCCTTTCTTTCAACATCTCTTTGTATGAACCATGCATAAATAGGACTGTTAGTATGACATATTGTATGCATAATTTGTGTTCTCCTATTTCACATGTCTTCTTATGTGTTTACCTGTTTTCCTATTATATTGAGTTATTGTATGTTTCTCATATGTCGTTCATAGTCTTGTATTTGTGTTTGGATTGCATGACATATGGTAGACTGGGATGTCTTTCCCTATATGTGTGTACAGTATGGGGTAAGATTGCAGGATCGAATACACCTATGTGTTGTTAGGAGAAGATTGATGAATCACTACGAGTGTGTAAACATGAAAAATAGTTTGACTCATAGTCAACTTCTTCTTAGGGATTCGTTAACACATTTATGTGGCATTGGTGTTTGACTGCTCGTCCTACCAATGTGTTATAAGCATATTACGAAGCCACTTATGCCAACCCATAACATTTATAAACATGGGGCTCCATGCTATGTATAGCATTAGAGAGATGTTATATGTTTGCACTTTTCTTGGTATGTCTGTGCATTCGACTTGTTGTTTATTACATGTTTCTATCTTGGTGTTTCTCTTTATCTATTTTGTATATATGCTTGTATTTATTCTCATTGGGTTTGCTCTAATCATCTCTACTAGAGTGTGTGAGTGTTAGATATTTTATTTATGTATGTCATTTCTCCTTCATATAGGGGTGTGACATATTGCATATTATTTATGTGTTTGCTTTGACTTTCCATATCAAAAAGGAGAAGAAGTGCGCACAATTTGTATTTGTTTTTTTGTGCATTGTATTTCTTTAGGTAATCTTCATGATCATTTTGTGATGGATGTGAGTATGTACTTAGTTATGCAGTGTTTTGACATGAAAAGTCAAAGGGGAAGAATGTAAGTCCTGTTGTACTCAGTTTTTCTGTGTTGGTTTCCCAAGTGTAAAACATCGTGTCTTTTTATTTTTTACTCAATGTTCTATCTTCTTCTAGGTAAGGTTGGGTATTGTGGATTAATAATGCACACACTTAGTTAGAAACACTATGTTTAAAAGCACGTTTTCACACACCACAAGGTTAGTTTTTTTAGTATATATGATAGGTCAAGAGTGGTGAATTTTGATTCGTTTCAGGTGCGAGTATTTGTGGAATTTACTACACGTTTTTGGAAATAAAAAAATATTTTTGTTAGCAACTCGCCACCACTTTTGGTGAGGTGGTTGGCAAGATAGCCAACTAAGTTCTATAAAAACCCCTAATTTTTCTATTTTCTTTAACCATTGATCATAGAGTCGAAACTTTACCAAAATACACAGTAAGAGTTATATCTGTTTGTTAAATCATTTTGGGGAACATTCATTAGAATATGCGTTAATTATTGAGCTTAGTTATCAAAATGTTAACTGTGTGCATACGTCATTTGACTATGTCTCTCCCGTATACAATTTGAGATTTGTGTGGACTGTATTTCTTTTTGTGACTTAAGAGGGTGTTCCTCAATATTTCATGTACTATATATATTTCATTTTATTGGTTTATGGTTTCTGATCACACAACTTGGGTGGTGTTGGCTTTAGAGGCGAGCCGAGTTTGTATATAGAACCAGGTCATTTTGAAAGTAGCAAGCAAAAATAGCAATAGATAGTTCGGACAAAGAACCCGGCTGATAAAGGTAATATTAGATTTATTTCTTTCATAGTTATAACTATTTTATTGATTAGTAAATTTTTTATTATTGAGTGGTTACTTTTACCACTTAGATACGATCTTTATGTGAGTTTACCTCGTTATATCGCTTGTTATACATGATTTTTTTTATGTTAGTACAATTTTAATTTAAAGTGTGTATGTTATAATATACTAAAGGCTTAAACTTTGATTAAAGAGCTTTTATATTTTTGTCTCCTTTTTTTTGAATATATATATATATATATATATATATATATATATATATAATATTTATTGTTAAAAGTTTTTTTCTATTATATTATTTTTGTTTCTGTTGTGTTGTGTTTAAGTGTTTACAATTATGCTCTTGTGAGTTAGGATTAGGTTCTTAAGGAATCTATATCTCCTTTACAGATTTTATACCATGTTATAGACTATATCAAAATATATTTTGTAGCTATAGACCTGTTTTCTTGCGTGTCCTTAGACTAAATTATGTGTCTATAAAGTTTAATTTTAAAATCCTTTATATAATGTTTTATACCCAAAGTTTAATTATACTCTATTTTATATTTAAAATAAGTGCTAATCTATTCATTATATGTTTTAAGCACCCAATGACTAAGATTTAAAGATTTGAGTTTAAAATTTTTGTTTTATTTTTCCACCATTCACGAGCCCAAAATTCAAGGCATGACAGTCGTAACTACAAACATTCTGAGTTGATAGGACAATCAAGGAACATAATAAATGCTTCACCTAAGGGTGCCTTAATGAGTAAGACCGAGGATAAAGCTTTTTCTTTATTCAATGAGATGGCTTCCTACAACTTCAAATTACCTTTCGATAGGCTTAAATTAAAGAAAGTAGTTGGAATAATATATGTTGATATCCTTACAGAATTGCAAGGTAAAACCAATGCTTTGTTGTTAGAGTTCCTAATAAATTATATATTGGACCAATTTGTATGAATATGGTACAAAGCCCATTTATCGTCTATGATTACTGTAATGGATCCATTCAAGTGAAATGTGTATAAATGTTCCTCAAGTCATGAATTATGTTAACAACCCAAATTGACAAGGAACCCATATTTCAACACGGGGAAAAAACTAATATTACGTGATTATTTAGACTTAAATGTTAAAAATGGATTGAAATTTGCATAATTTTATCATTATTTAAAACAAATCTATGTTTTTTAGAATCATGGATATTTTTTATTATTTTTCAGATATTTTTAACTTTAAATTGATTAAAACGATAAACACTTAAATAAATATGTTTGAAGCACTCATTTTCAACTTAAAAGAATAAAAGTAATAATACATGTAAAACTTACATATGTTCCAACAAGTTGTAAGGGGTGAAAAAAGAAAGTAAAGAAAAGCAACTTGAGTAGCGATGGTGGATAACTATAGGCCACGACACAACTTTCTTAGGATTTGATTTATCGTGTACCAAATAAGATGTGGGATTCGAAGGTGAAAAAATGGGGCCGTGACATGGGGAGAATTTTCTTTCCTTTTCTTTGGTTATAAATAAGACATTTTTTCTCTTGTAACACACCAAAAACTAAGCTGAGTATCATTTTTCTAATAGGAATTTATTATTTAGTTTAGTTTATTTACATCTTAAATTAGGTATCACAAATGAGAGGTAGTAAGAGATAATTATTCCAAATCAAGTGATATGAAACCGTTGTTACGAAGATTAATGTCTCTTATGTGGAATAGGACACATTTGCCTATCTATCTTTTAGGCATAAATCTAATCTATATTCTTATTTATGTTTAGTAAACAATGTTGTATTTCTTGAATTTGTTTTAAATAATTTTCTTATCATTAATTAGTTTTAACAAGTTTGGTTGATTGTAATAATGTGATTTTAGTTATGTTGATATATTTGGGTAGATTATTTAGGCGAACATTTTTAAAAATTATTAAACATAGATTACTTTCTATTTCAAGATTTTTCACAAATTTTATTATTGAAAAATATATTAACAATATATTTTTCATAATAAATTTAAAATATGAAAATTATGTTTCGTATACATCAATCTATATCTAATTTAGACAGCTTGAATATGAGTTGAAATTTTCAACCCAACTAAAGATATCAAGTTAAATGGTCTGTTAATTTCTTATACAATAAGTATAATTTAATTAAATTAAATAAAAATCTAATCAAATAATTAATAACAAATAGTGACTTGACAGAAGGTATTATTTACACACATAAGGAAGAACAATAGTCTGAATTTATATTTTATTAACTTATTTAATTCTACCAAGCATAGTTAACTATCTAAATATCACATTAATATTTCATTGATTTATTAAGTATATATTTGCCTGTAATTTATTTGTACTCATCTATTTTTTATCTTTTTATTATTTTTGTCATTAGATTAGAATTTTTAAAATGAAATGTTGTGACATAATGTTTAAATTTATTTGTGTATTTATTTTTAAAAGATTTTTTTGAATTATTTACAAATACTTTGTTTCCATTTAGGTCGGCTTTGTGAGTATACTTATTATTTTTTACAAAATAATTTATACATTTGCAAGTAATTATTAATCATATAAAATTTGCACGTCAAAGTTTTGGAGCTATTTTTTAGAACAAATAGCATTTTAAATTTTTATGACCAAAAATCTTAAAACCATTTTTTAAATATTTGTGAGATATTTTAAAAGAAAAAATATGAAAATCAAAATTTCAGAAATAAAAAAGAATCTAAAAAGAGGTTAAAACAAATTCAATTTTTTTTTGAAGAATTTAAGAATATAAAAAAAGCCATAACATTAAAACAATTAATAAAAAATCTAAAGATATTAAAATAAATTCAAAATAATTTAAAAATTTAAGAATATATAAAAATCAAAATATTTAAAAAATACTAAAAATATATTTTAGTTTATTTTTATTTTAACTATTTTTTATTTTATTTAATTGACTTCATTTATTAATTTAATTACTAACTTAATTTCATTTTTAATATTTTATATTTACTAATTTTTATTTTTTTATTAATTTATTTTGTTAATAGTTTATTTACTAACTAACTTATTTTTTTTTATTTTTTTAGTATTTTTGTGTACTAATTTTAATTATTAATTTTAACTCAATTTAAATTTATTTTTTTTATTGGTTTGTTTATTTGTATTTATTTAATTATTAACTCAATTCTTCCTTTTTTATTTTATTATTCTTATTTTATGTTTTTTTATTTTATATTTCCTCACAATACCTTTTAATTCTTGTATAATATATTTTATTTTCTTTTATTAACTTTTTATATTTTTTTATTTAAATTATATTATCTAACTAATTGCCTGTATGATATTTATTATATTTTTATTATTTATTTACTTTCCTTTTTCTTTTAATTATTTCTTTATTTATTTATTTTTGTTTAGTATTTTTGGTTATTGTTTACTTTTTATTTCTTGTATTTTATTTATTTTCTTTTAGATTTTTTTATTTTATTTTATTCCTTTTGTTATTTCATTTTATCTATTTATTTTATTTTTATTATTTACTTACTATTATTTTCATTTCTCTAATCTCATCAATTGTTCTTTGTTTTAGGTATTTTTCTTTCTTGTTTCTTTTTTTATTTTTGTCTTATTATAATTATTTATTATTTATTTTAACTTAGTAGTTAGTATTTTATTAATTATATTTTTTAAAGAAAATCAGGGTTGCAACATGGTTTTTCTACTCGTCATGGTTTAGGGCTCTTAGTATACAATTAGTTTAAAGGGGAGTATATATTCACACTAGCTACTATTTGAATACGCTGAGTTCTATTTTTGTTGAAATAAATTTTTAAAATAAAAATTTGAGAAAACAAGTTTCAAATGAAACACCCATAAATTTTTCTTTTCTTCTTCTACTAATCCTATTTTTTCACAACCCAAACACAAATAGTTCTGAAGCTACCTCCAAAGATTCTAAAAGTTTTAATATTAGTATCACTATTGATGATAAAAGAAGGTAAATGTTAAGTTAGACCTAAGTGTAAACATCAATTTAATGCATTATTCATTATACTTGTAGCTAAGAGTGAGTGAGGTGAAACCTATAACCATATCCCTAAAATTAGTAGATATATCTTTAATATATCCAATTGGCATGATAAAGTATTAGTACATGTACATAATCTTATTATACGTGTAGATTTTGTAATTATAGATGTGTAATAAACTCAATGATGAGGGACATTGAGTATATTAAATTCTAAAAGTGAAAATTCCACAAGAAGCATCTTATTAAAATGTTAAACTAGTGCTTAATGGGAAACAACCCATTGTTTTAGGTCGTATTCTTTTATTTTAGTTGTATTCTTATTTTATTTTGTTTTATGTTCTTTTCATTTAATATAATTTTCTTTACTTTAATTTACTTTACTTTATTTTATTTCCCGTCAATGTTAACCGATGCGTATTTTATTTAGAAGTGTTAAATTCATAAATGTTTATTAAAATGTGAGTTACAAGAATTACACAACATTCGCTCTATGTGAAAAATTGAACTAGATGATGGACGCATTAAATTACTTGAATAATCACAATGAGCTAAGACAAATGGGTAACTTTTATTTTTCCTTTTCTTCTTTATCTTTAATTTATATTTGATATATTGAGAACAATGTATATTTTAGATTAGGGGTGGGAAAAAAGTTACACATGAATTTAGGCATTTTATTTTAAATTCTTTTGTTAAACATGCGTTCATTTTTGTTTGCATTTATTAGTTTCTTTAATTGTTTAGGTTAGTTAGGTTCATTTTTAATTTTTTTCAAAATTATCATGCCTTTAGTTTATTTGAAGTGAATGATTGAGTCTTTGTATTATTAGATTGATGTCTAAAACATGTCATAGAATATTGTGATAATTAGTTTTTTTTTTGTCATAGTTTGTATTTCATAATTGAATGTTGAGATTAAGATAAACCCGAAATTTGTATTTAGGAATCAAATGGTGCATACTACCTTATGAGAATATTTTGAGCCTCTAATCTTTTTATTTTGAATAATAATATTTTTTCTACTTTTTTAAACACTGTTTTTATTATTTTAAATTACTAAATGATCTCTATAGATTTTGCATTGAATGTTAGGATTTTTAACATATAATGAAGTACTATGTACTTATTTTTATTGTTTAAATTGAATGACTTAAATAAAAATAGAAAGTGTATGCCTATTTCATTCATGCATGACTTCCTAAAAAAAGTGATATATCCAGGGTTTCCTAAATCTAATACAAAAGAGCCAAAAATTAGTCACTCACTAAATACACAGTTATACATGGGTCCATTCTTTAAAAAAAGAATATCTATATAAAAAATATTATAAAAAGAGAAAAAATAAATAGTATAACAAAATACTATTCAAAGTTTTGAGAATGACTATTATAAAAGAAAGATAGGAAATAAATCTCCTTGAATTCATTGCATTTTTATTCTTATCTAAAGGCATATACTTGACATTTTTACAGATTGATTTTAATTGATGCATGAATATAGTATCTGATTTCTTTATAAATCCTTTTATTTTATTCATTTCATGAAATAATATTATACACTATTTTGAGTCTTTCTTATTTAAACATGTTCAAACTCATTAGTTCATTTCTTTATAAAAAATCTATTTGCATATATTTTTGATTGAGTTCTTGAACCATAGGTTCAATGTAGTATTGAGAGTATGACTTGTGAGCATTAAATTTGAAGCGAATTTGGATTCCTAACATTGAAATTGGGTGAGTCAATATTGATACATTTTTGATATAGAATATGGATTTGTGATTTGCAACTATGAATCTTTGGATGTTGATCTAACTTGTGCTGTAGATTTTGATTGTGAACTTAGAAGAGACTAAAGTATCCGAGTTTTGTTATTTCAATTTTTTGCTTTGTTATTTTTATTTTTATGCTTTTATATTGTTATTTATTATTTGTTAGTTTTTTTATTTAGTTTATTTTTTCATTTAGTAGGATGTTTGTGAGTATCATCACTGAAAACTCTCATAAGACTTAAAACTCGTCCACTAAAGTAACCTAGGGGTTTAAATGCAATTGTATCAATATACGAAAATGATTTAGCTTAGTTTAATTTATTTTATTTTGATTTTTGCTTTTAGTTTTTCACTTTTTTTACTAGAAACTAGTAAGAAGTTGGTTGATGGTTGTGATAAGTGTTAAAAAGCACTAATATTACGTGATTTATTTTAATTTAAATATTAAATATAGATTTAAATTTTCATAATGTTATCATTATTTAAAGAAAATCATTGTTTTTAAAATCATGAATATTTTTTATTGATGTTCATATATTTTTATTTTTATCTTCAAATTTATTAAAATGATAAAAACTTGAAGAAACATACTTGAAGCACTCATTCAACTTAGAAGAATATCAAGAATAACACATGTAAACCTTACATGGAATGAGTGAAAAATAAAAGTGAAGAAAAGCAATGTGGGCCACCATGGTGGATAATTGCAAGTCATAATGCGACCTTCTTAGGATTTGATTTAATGCATACCAAATCAGATGCGGGCCACAACGGTGAAAAAATGTGAGCCACTATGTGTGAAGAATTTTCTCTCATGATCCACTTTTCTCTCTATTTCCTCAACTATAAATAATATTCAAGTTTCTCTTGTAACACACACCAAAAACTAAGTATAGTACCAATTTTATGATAGAAATTTGTTCTTTAGTTTTCAATTTTCTTTAATTTAGTTTATATACAATTTAGATTAGGTTATCACAAATAAGAGGCATTAAAAGGGAGTTGTTCCATATGATGATATGTAATCATTAATGTAATTTAGGGAATATTGTAAAGATTAATATTTCTTCTATGGAGCAGATACATTCTTCCATATGTTGGGTATAAATCTAATCTATATTCTTATTTCTTTTTAGTAAAACATGGTCCATTTCTTGAATTTGGTAAAAATAATTTATAAAACATTTACTATTTTTAGCATGTCTAGTTGATTGTGATAGTTCAGTTTTAGTTATGTTGATATGTTTGTATAGATTATTTAGGTGAATATTTTTAAAAATTACTAAACATAGATTATTTTCTATTTCAAGATTTTTACAAAGTTTATTATTAACAAATATATTGATGATTAGTAATGGGTACATGTACAGGTGGGGATGATTATTTATATAACTCTCCTCGAACCGAATTATAAAATTTGTACCCAAAATCTAAAATTTGTACCCAAAATCACCCAAAAATAGTTACGATTTTAAGACAGTTTTTTACCTGTATGTAACGGTTTGGGATAGTTATTAAAAAATACCCAGAAAAACTATTTTTCACAACTTTTTTAAAAATTTCTATATACTTACGTAAAAAATCAATAAACCATAATTATTAATTAATACATAATTTAATTTAATTTAATAACTATATAAATTAATTAAATAAATATAATTAATTTTAGGTATGAGTAGGTACAATTATTAGTATACACGTTGCTTATTGTTCAGTTTTTACCCGAAACTATACCCATTCCCAAAATTTATAGGAAAAAAAACCAAACCGATGATGCAGATAATCGCAGATAACTAAACTTGCAATTTTTTTGCCCATTCTTATTGGCAACATATTTTTCATAATGGATTTAAAATATGAAAATTAGACTTAAAATACATTAATCTAAATCTAATTTATATAGCTTGAATAGGAGTTTAAATTACCAGCTCGATCAAAGGTGTTAAGTTAAATGCTTTGTTAATTTATTAGGAAATAAGTATAATTTAATTAAATCAACTGATAGTCTGACCGAAGGTGTTGAGTAATTTAATCAATAACAAATAGTGACTTAGCAGAAGACATTATTTATACAAATAAAGAAGAATCAATAATCTAGACTTATATTTCATTAACCTAAGTAATTCTACTAAGTATAGTTAACTAGTTAAATATCTCATTAATTATCTATCAAGTTACTAATTTCATATTTGCCCATAATTTGTGTGACCTAATCTATATTTTATCATTTTGTCATTTTTGTCATTAGATAGAATGTTTAGGTTTATTTTTGTGATTTTTTATAAGAGATATTTTGAATTATTTAAAATCACATAGTTTCTTCCTAGATTAACCTTAGGAGTATATTTGTCGTTTTTTACAAAGTGACTTATGCACTCGAGCTACTATAAATCATACAAAACTTGTGCATTGAGTAACAACCCTAATTTTTCATGGAGAATAGTCATGGTTGTAACCAATTTAATCGTCAACCGTATCCACCATCATGTTTCCAAAAATTTCAATAACAACATCAACAGAATCAAGAAAAGAAACCTATTGCTAAGAATAACATAGATGCTTTGATGGGAATGATTCAATCTATGAACACCAAAACGAACTATCATGAAACCACTTACGGGGAATCTATAAAAAACTTAGAAATTAAAATGGGACAATTTGCTCATGTTGTCAATCAAGGACCCCAATCTGGCCTTCCAAGTGAAGTAGAAATAAACCCAAAGAGAGAGGGTAAAGTTTTGCAAGGCTATGATCTTTGTGGGAAAGTTTTGGAAGAGAAACAAGTTGTGGAAGAACCCAAACCAAAGAATTTAGAAAAAGAAAAAGTTAATGATTAGCTAACTCTTCACAAGAAAGTTAATGTCAACTCCCCAACTATACATTTTCCTCAAAGATTGCAAAAATAAATTTTGGAGAATCAATTTTCGAAATTCTTAGATATCTTCAAAATTTGCACATTAACATACCTTTCGCATATGCATATGAGAAAATGCCTTCCTATGCCAAGTTTCAAGAAAGAAATTATTTTAATAAAAAATGATCATGAAACCATAACCTTGACAGAAGGTTGTAGTATCATCCTTGATAAAAAAAAACTACCACCAAAATTGATAGATCTAGGTAGCTTTGACATCACTTGCACTATTGAAAATATTCACTTTGGAAAGGCACTTTTTCATTTAGGAGCTAGCATAACCCTCATACTACTTTCAATTTTCAAAAAGTTAGGAATGGGTGAAGCTAAACTCACATTTGTGACATTGCAAATGATAGATAGTTCAATCAAGAGAACTTGGGGTGTGGTAAAAGATGTGTTTATTAAAGTTGAAAAGTTCATATTTCCCACGAACTTCATTATGCTTGACATGGAGGAAGAATGTGAAATCCTTATCATCCTTGGCCATCCATAGTTGGCCATTAGGAAAGTGCTCAGTGATTTCCATAAAGGTGAACTAACCATGAGAATGCAAGATGAAAAGGTAATATTTATTGTTTTTAAAGCAATCAAATTTTATGATAGTGATAATGTTAATGATTGTATTAGAATATATGTTATTGATGAGTTAGCTAATAATGTGCATGTTGATATGTGTCATAGTGATTTATTAGAATTTATGTTATTGAATTATGTTAATACTCTTGAAGAAGTTCATGATGCTCATCTTGGCACTCACATTCACAGAGAAATCTTTGACTATTGAAATGGATAGCTCGATCAATCGAGACCTTTTGGTGATTGATTGAGAAACGTTAGCAAGTCACAAAAATGTACATTTGTTTCACCAACGCATGAAGTTGTACTTAATGAAACTGGTTCACATCATGACCATAGGAATACTTTGATATTGAGAACACAAAATTTGTAATGCAAATTAACATAGTTGATTAATGTGTTAAATTTTGGGAGGCTAACCCTCCAATTTGTGTCTCTAATGCTATTGTGAAGTGTCTTAAGACATGTTCAAAAATGAAACCATCTATAGAGGAACCACTCATGCTTGAACTTAAACCATTACCTAGTCATCTATGCCATTCATTTTTAGGTGATGGAAATACACTTCCAATTACTATATCATCTAGCTTGGATTAAAGACAAGAAAAATGTTTTTGGGTATACTGAGAAAATTTAAGAAAGCCTAAGGTTAGTCAATTAAAAACATCAAAGGCATAAGCACATCAATTTTGATGCATGAAATCTTGCTCGAAGAAGGTGCTCAGTCTACAATAGATGCTCAACATAGGTTAAACCCAATAATGAAGAAGGTTGAGAAGGAATAAGTGATGAATTTTTTGGACATAAGAATAATTTACTCAATCTCTGATACCGAATGGGTGAACCCAGTTCAATGTGTACTTAATAAAGTAAGAATGACTGTGGTGACAAATGAATAAAATGAATTGATACCTAGCAGAACTATTATGGGTTAGAGAGTATGCATGCATTTTTGCAAAGTGAACAAAGCAACTCAAAAAGATCATTTCATCTATCATTCATGGGAAAAATATTAGATAGGATGGCATGACATTCTTTATTTTTTTATTCTTGATGGGTACTCTCGCTACAATCAAAGAGTTGTAGCACCTGAAAACCAAGAGAAAACCGTCTTTATATGCCTTACAGAACCTTTGATTTTAGGAGAATTCTTTTGGGCTTTGTAATTCCCCAGCTACATTCCAAAGTTGTATGATGACTATATTATCATATATGGTGTAAATACATGTTGAAATATTCATGGATGACTTTTCAATCTTACAGGATAGCTTTGATGAGCACCTACACAACCTAATCTTATTTTTAATGAGATGTAAAGAAACCAACATCATTTTATTTTGAAAGATGTGTCACTTCATGGTGTATGAAAATATTATTTTATACCACAAGGTATCTTTAAAAGGTATTGAGGTAGATCAAGTAATGATTGAATAATCGAGAAATTTCCATCCCAATTAGTTTGATAGGAATTATAATTTTTCTTGGGTATGTGAGTTTCTAGCAAAGGTTCATTAAAGACTTCTAAAAAAATCTTCAAACCTCTTTGCACTCTTTTGAAAAAAAGATGTACATTTAAACTCAATGACAACTACTTAGAAGCATTTTAGGCATTGAAAGAGAAACTAATCTCATCATTGTTATTACAACATTGAATTGGAACAAACTATTTGAATTAATGTGTGATGCTAGTGATTTTGCTACAAATACTATTTTGGAGTAGTAGAAATACAAAGTACTTCATACAATATATTATATATTATACTAGTAATACCTTTGATGGTGCACAAATGAATTATGCCACTATGGAAAATGACCTTCTAGCCATTGTATTTTCCTTCGAAAAGTTTAGAACCTATGTGGTGGGGACCAAAGTCATCACCTATACAAACCACTTGACTATCAAGTATATTATGACAAAGATGGATGCCAAACAAGGTTGACACAATCAGTATTACTTTTGCAAGAATTTGATGCAGAGATTCGAGATAAAAAGAGAATCAAGAACTTAGTGGCTAATTACCTCTCAAGGTTAGGAAAAAAAGAAGAGAAAGCATGGGATGGTGAAGCTATTGGAAAATCTTTATGGATGAAAAACTCTTGCCCATTGCAGAAGTAGATATACCATGGTTTATAGACATATCCAATTACCTTACTGCCAAAGTTATCCTAGAATAATTAACATGGAAACAAAACAAGAAATTCTTTCACGATACAAAATCTAATTTTTGGGGTGATCCTTATTTATTCGAATAATGTAGCAATGATATATTGAGGAGTTGTGTTCTCTGTAAGGAGGTTGAAAGTGTTATACACCATTGGCAAAGATTAGAATATAGAGGCCATTTTGAAGCACAAGCATAACATCTAAAGTACTTATATATGGTTTGTGTTGGCCTACTATTTTTAAAGATACCTTCTTGTATGTTAAAACATGTGTCAAGTACTAGTGGGTAACATTTCTAAATGAGACGAGATGCCATTAAATAATATTCTTGAAGTTGAATCATTTGACTTATAAGACATTGACTTCATGGGACCAGTCCCGCCATCTTTTGGTAACTAATACATATTAGTGGTCGTAAACTATATCTCAAAGTGGATGAGAGTCATAGCTTGTTCCGTGATACAAGGTTGCTATGAAATTCTTAAAGAAATTTTCTTTACTAGATTCAAAATCCCTAGGATAATTATTAGTTATAGAGGTTGTTACTTTTGAAACACATCTTTTTATTCACTACTAATTACAAAGTGATGCTTAAAGTATCTATACCCTATTATTCCCAAACAAGTGGCCAACTAGAAGTCTTAAATAGAGTAGTGAGTACATCTAGAAAGGATTGAGAAACAAGGTTAGATGATGCTTTATGGGCATCCCGAACTACATTTAGAGCACCTATTAGTACAACTTCTTATAGGTTGATCTTTGGGAAAGCTTTCCATCTACCAATAGAGTTGGAGCACAAAGCCTATTAGGCTTTGAAAAGCTTCAATATATCATTGAATGACTCGGATGAGAAGAGAATGCTTGATTGCATAAGCTTGATAAATTAAGAATACTTGCCTACAAAAATACTAAAATGTATAAGGAAAAGGCAAAATATTGGCATTAGAAGATAATTTCATACCGTCATTTTGAATTAGGACAAAAGGTATTACTATTTAATTCAAGACTCAAATTGTTTTATGGTAAGCTTAGAAGTACATGGGTGGTACCATTTATCATTACTAGAATGTCAAGCCATGAGGCCATTGAACTAGAAAACAATAATAATGAAAGATTTATGGTCAATAGGCACAGAGTGAAGCACTATGGGGATCCTTAATCAAATGAAGTAGCATTGATGACATTAGTGGATCCACTTAAGAACTTGTGCAATCGTCTAACTAAAGACGTAAAACATGGCACTTGTTGGGAGGTGATCCAATTTTTTTTATTAATTATGTTTTCTTGTTTTGTAGGAAATAAGAGTTAAGGGCAATGGCACAATAACTACAAAGGCTTTGGTGGTTAGGCATGATGTGATACTATCAAGAGAGTTTTATTTAACTTTTACTACTTTAGTTTACCATTTACACATTGAGGACAATGTGTAACACAAGTGTAGGGTAGGAAAATTCATTCTCTACTTTAGCTATTAGTTTATCGTCTTTATTTTAGTTAGTATATTGTTTATTTTTATATATTTTTAAAATTTTTAGGATGTCTTGTTTTTAGATATGAGTAAAAATTGATGTATATGCTGAAACCAAAAGCATATATGCTTAATATGAAATACATGAACCTAATGATAAAAAAATCATTATCTTAACTATGATAAGGAATCTAGAATGTAATTATTGAGATATTTGCATTAATCATGTGGATGCATGTTTGTTTGGGTTGCCCCAAAATAAGCTTTAAATGTACCCTCTTAATTGGCCAGCTAAAGCCCTTAAGAAAGTTAAGCACACAGGTAATAAAAACTTTATTTTGGTCCATCTATAGTCTAATAAATTTATACATAATATATGTAATTGATTTAATTAAATGATTAGGTTATTTATAAAATAATTCCAATACTTTTTTACTTGGATTGCAAAATTATACGTTTAGTAATCAATCATATAACAAATAATTAAATAAACGAAAACTACTTAGAATCAATATCAATCAATATCATATAACAAATAACTAAATTATCCAATGTTATGTAGAATCAATATTGACAAGATGTATAAATTTACACAATTAGGTTTAAAATGAAATAACAATACCATGTATTACAAAAGAAAATCCAAAACAACGTAAAAATTGAAAAATTTCACAAAAGACACACCATCAAAATGCAATAGCCTTGTATAAGGAACTTAGTATAAGGTTCAAATCTTTAGTAAGCGGATTGCAAATCAAGTTGTCGGTTGGCATGTATTTAATACAACTAAAAGAACATGACAAAAAAATAAAAATAAAATGTCAAAACCAGTAGCGACATACATCTAATGCATTCATACTTAGTCCATGACATTGGCTACAATACAAAGTATTGCACAAGAAACTACAAGTAATTATAACTGACATTCTTAAAAAACAAATTAAGGACCCATTACAATATAGCATTCACCATCCTGATTCTTCTCAAGTCTCACAATTTGACATGTAATTACATATAATATATAGAGGAGATGATATATACTTTCCTTAATGCTTAAAATAGAAGTGGGCTCATGAGCTCATGTAACATATTACTACTTGAACCACAATTTCAAAATACAAATATAAATTGGATGCATCCGAAAATAGCAATCACTAACCAAATGAATCCAAAACAAAATACTCCATAAATATTTAACATTACTTATTCTAAATTAGAATCCCATAAAAGTCTAAATAGCCATTTTAGTCCAAAATACGAAATGAACCTAACAGTCTCTCACTTGGACATCCTAAGTCATTGGTTTTTATGAGATAAACATTAACAAGATTGGTTACACAAAAATGTCAAATGCAAGTAAAACCCAAATTTAATACCTAATCCAAAAAGTGATCCAAAAATAATCATACAAAACGCAGAAAGGGTGTCATTATATAATCAAACACCTTCTACCACCTAACATAGGTTTCAATATAAAAGTAATCAACATACTTATTTTCTCAAGGTTTATGTGTCCACCTAGAACACTTTTTCCCTATTACAAGCTCCATAAAATACGGTCATAAATATTTTAGAGTCATGCCATGCTCCAACAAAATGTGTGCGAAATATAAAAAATAACATAACATATGACCATCATGTGCATAATAAGATGGCATTAATAGCAAATCACTGAACACATACTTAATTAACACGTACAATATTAGAATCTATTGCATTTGGGGTGTGTGCCCTCAAACTCTCAAATCAAATGAACCAAAACCTTAATAAGTGAACCTAAATGATGATCCTCGAGCTTCTACTTACTTAAAACAATAATAGGTTCTGCAATTTACTTTTGAATACATGCTCTCAAATGATAAATGAGTCAAAAAACCTAAGTAAGTAAATCATACTGAGCTGAAATAAATATGCTTCATGATAGAAAGAAAAGGAGTACAAATAACTCATTATGGCAAACAAGAAGCATATAAGTGCATAATTATCAACCATAATTATTTTTAGCTACCACAAAATGAAAACATAATTTCCTATCCTTGAAAAATATAATTATACTATTTGGCTATTTTAGCTTTAGAAATCTTCTGGATTGTACCGCATATTAGCAACATAATAACAAAATACAGATTTATTAAAAACTCAAATAGGCCCAAATTAATCAATTATATTGATACGGGTAATACAATTCAATCATTAACACATACATTCCTTATAGTACACCAACAAAAAAATTTGCCAGTAATTGCAAAGGACGTGTACAAGCATTTGAGTAATAAGTTAGTCTTACATTTTTCAATCATGTAGAAGATAAAGAGACACAGTTTACATTTTAATATCTTAATAAACATTAATCCCTAAATTTTATAGGTTATCAAGATCCAAAATAATTAACACAGGATGCCTTGCCTCAAAACAAAGACCTACAAAAATAAATTCCAATAATCATTAATTGCATGTAAAACTGAAATCATGCATATTAAAAAAATTATTCATTAAATGCTAGAGTCCTAATCACAAAATTGACCCTTACGTACTATATGCAAAATAATCAAGTATTACAACGAAATGTGTTAATCTATCATTGATAGGGTGAATTAAACTAGATGATTCATGGAACTTAACTATTTTCTTTATCAACTTAAGCATCCTACAAAATAATGAATTATCAACAAGATCACAACAATATCCATATGGATCTTAGTAAACAAATAACCACATATGTGTTGTTTGTAAACTTGTTTACAAGCCCATTTGAAGTCCAGCTCAATTGAAATATTCTAGCCCATTTGAAATTCAGCTCATGCAAGCTTCTATGGTGATGATCTGGATTGATAAGGACACAGCTCATGGTTGATGGGCAAAAAGAAGAAAAGAAATGGGTTAGGTAAGGAGATAGGTGTATAGTTTAGATTGTTTTGGTAGGTTTATGTTTTATGACTTAGATTTATTAGTTGTTTTTATAAATACTTCTCAGTAGCAATGTAATAAGCAAGTTAAAGAAATTCAGAAACAAAATTTTGAGAGTTTCTAAGAATTTCTGGAATGTTCTTGAGTTTTGAGGAGTTTTGATCCATAATATTCCAACAAAGTGGTATCAGAGTTGTAATTGGAAATATAAATATACACTATTGTATATCAAATCGAAGCTCTCGACGAGAAAAATCCGACTCCGTGAGAATCAACCCGATCAGAGTTCAGATGCACCGCCACATGCTGCTAGAAGCTTCTACTAGAAAGTGAATTAACTCATTGAGTTAGAGCCGAATCAGAACTAAGTCCAGCTGAGTTGGAACCGAGTTGACCAAGCTGTGAAGCCTGTTGACCGAGCCGTAGAGTCGTTTGATCGAGCCGCAGAAACTGTTGACCATTGACCAAAATAGTTGACTTTTGATTGAAAATTTCATATTTTTTCCCGGAGTTCCTCCTAAGGTTTTTTGACATTCTGAATCCATCTATGCAATCAGAATTTGCAAATTCTCACTATATTAAAAGTTATGTAAAGTGGAGGCATGCCATCGTTTCAAGTCCCGACACTCAATAACGATAACTATGATAATTGGAGTATCAAGATGAAGGTTCTTTTGGGTGCACATGATGTATGGGAAATTGTAAAGAAAGGCTTAAGTGAGCCAGATGATGAAGTTACTCTAACGCAAGTGCAAACAAAATCTTTGAAGGATTTGAGAAAGAGAGACAAGAAAGCCCTCTTTCTTATCTATCAAGCCTTAAATGATGATGGGTTTGAGAATATTTCAGATGCAACATCTTCCAAAGCAGTGTGGAATAAGCTTCAAATTTCTTTCAAAGGAGCCAAGAAAGTGAAGAAGGTTCATCTCCAAACACTAAGAGGTGAATTTGAATCTCTACATATGAAAGCTTCTGAATCTATTTCCAACTATTTATCGAGAGTCGTAGTTGTTTCTAATCAATTGAAAAGAAATGGCAAGATGTTGGAGGATGTTAGAATAATGGAAAATATACTTCATTCATTAGATTCCAAATTTGAACACATCCTCGTGACGATTAAGGAAACAAAAGATTTGGAAGAAATAACCATTGATGAACTCAATGGGTCATTACAAGCATACGAAGAAAAGCATAAGAAGAAGCAAGGGATCACTGAGAAACTCTTCAAGATGTAATTCAAGGATAAGCATGAAAGCCAATGACAGAAACCAATGTGGCCAAGGTGGAAGCCACGATCGTGGATGAGATTGGAATTACAACAATAATTCCAAAAACTTTGAGAGAGCGGAAAGCTCAGCACAAAGTCGTGGAAGAGGCAATATGAACTCAAGGTATGGCAAATCTCAAGTTCAATGCTATAATTGTAAAAAAGTTGGACATTATGCTTCAGAATGTAGAGCTCCCAACAATAGAGTAGATGAGAAAATCAACTACATAGAGGAAAAGACTGATGAGAAAGAAACTTTTTTTCTAGCATGGAAGGAGGGTGATGGTAGTCAACCAAATGCCTGGTATCTTGATAGCGGTACAAGAAACCATATATGTGGAAGGAAAGACATGTTCATGGAACTAGATGAGTCTGTAAGTGAAAATGTCTCATTTGGAGATGATTCTAACGTAGCAATGAAAGGAGAAGGTAACATTCTTATTCACTTGAAAGATGGGCGACATCAATTTATTTCCAATGTTTACTATGTCCCAAATATGAAAAGTAACATCTTGAGTTTAGGAAAACTATTAGAGAAAGGTTATGATATTCATATGAAGGGTTGTAATCTTTCTATAAAAGATGATAAGAATAACCTCATTATTAACATGTCGATGTCAAAGAAAAGAATGTTCTTGATCAATATACAAAATGACATTGCAAAGTGTTTGAAAGCCTGCTACAAAGATGCATCGTGGCTATAGCATCTTCGATTTGGGCATCTCAATTTTGGAGGATTGGAGCTACTATCTAAGAAGGAGATGGTGAAAGAAGTACCTTGTATTAACCATCTTGATCGACTTTGTGAAGGGTGTCTTCTCGGGAAGCAATTCAGAAAAAGCTTTCCAAAGGAGTCAGACTCAAGAGCCAAAAAGCCACTCGAGCTAATCCATACTGATGTGTGTGGACCAATCAAGCCTAGCTCTCTCGGTAACAATGACTATTTTCTTCTTTTCATTAAAGATTTTTCAAGAAAAACTTGGGTATATTTCTTGAAGCAAAAATCAGAAGTTTTTGAAGTATTTAAAAGGTTCAAAGTTGCAATGGAGAGAGAAAGTGGTAGAAAGATCAAAGTCATGAGATCCGACCAAGGTGGAGAATTTACATCCAAGGAATTTCAAGAGTTCATTGAAGCAAATGGAATTCATAGATCTTTAATAGTACCAAGATCCCCCCAACAGAATGGTGTAGCTGAAAGAAAGAATCGAATAATCCTCAACATGGAACGAAGCATGCTCAAAAGCAAGAAACTACGCAAAGAGTTTTGGGCAGAAGTAGTAGCATGTGCAGTTTACTTATCAAACCGATCTCCAACAAGAAGTGTATGGGGAAAGACACTACAAGAGGCATGAAGTGGAAGAAAGCATGGTATTTCCCACCTAAGAGTCTTTGGAAGTATAGCCTATGTTCATGTACCAGATGAGACAAGAATGAAACTTGATGATAAAAGTGAGAGTTTTATCTTTATCAGCCATGATGCTAATTCAAAGGGCTATAAGTTGTACAACCCACACAATAAGAAGATTGTGATTAGTCGAGATGTGGTATTCGATGAAGAAGGAGAATGGGATTTTAACTCTCATGCAGATAACTTTAATTTATTTACTCAGTTTAAAGAAGATAAGCAGACAATGAGGGAGCAACATATAGAAATTCAACAAGAGCCAATGACTCCACTTATTTCACCAATGCCAACCACTCATGAAGACCCGTCACCTTCATCGTCTTTGAGTGGAAGTGAAAGAGTCGTGATACGTACATGAAATCTCTAAGATATTTATGAGGTAATAGAATGACAAGATAATCTTACCTTATTTTGTCTCTTTGTTGATTGTGAACCAGTGAGCTTTCAAGAAGCTGCATAAGAGAAGTAGTGGAGAGATGTGATGGATGAAGAAATCAATGCAATTGAGAAGAACGGCACATGGGAACCTATTCCACTTCCCAAAGGGCATAAGGAAATAGGTGTCAAATGGGTGTACAAGACAAAGATGAATCCTAAGGGAGAGATTGAAAGGCACAAGGCGAGGCTAGTAGCAAAAGGATATAGTCAAAAGGCTGCAATTGACTATGATGAGGTATTTACTCCTATTACTCGATTAGAAAGTATAAGACTAATAATTTCTTTAGCAGCTCAAAATAAGTGGAAGATACATCAAATGGATGTAAAATTTTCTTTTCTAAATGGAGTCCTTGAAGAAAAAGTCTACATTAAGCAACCATCAGGCTATGAAGCAAAAGGTCACAAAGACAAGGTGTTGAAGTTGAAGAAAGCTCTTTATGGGTTAAAGCAAGCACTAAGAGCATGGAATAACAGCATCGACGAGTACTTTCTAGAGAACAACTTCATTTAGTGTCCCTATGAACATTCACTCTACATCAAGATTGAAGATGGCGATATTCTAATCATTTATCTATACGTAGATGATCTCATCTTCACTAGAGTTAATGACATACTACTATGGAATTGAAGTTAAGCAAAAAGAAGAAGGCATCTTCATCTCTCAAGAAACCTATGCAAGGGAGACACTAAAGAAGTTCAAGATGAACGATTGCAAGCCGATTAACACACCAATGGAATGTGGAATCAAAATATCCAAGCATGAAGATGGTGAAAGTGTGGATCCAAAAATTTTCAAAATTTTAGTTGAAAGTCTGGGTTATCTCATGTGCACAAGGCCTGACATCCTTTATGTCGTTTGATTGATTAGCCGTTATATGGAGAAACCAACAATCACCCATTTCAAAGCTACAAAAAGAATCATACACTATCTAAAAGGTACAATTAATGTTAGTTTGTTCTATTCGGCTTCTAATGATTACAAGCTTGTTGAATATAGTGATAGCGATTTTGGTGGAGATATAGATGATTGAAAAAGCACTTTCAGATTTGTATTTTTCATGGGAGATACTACTTTTACATGGATTTCAAAAAAGCAACCAATTGTCACCTTATCTAGCTGTGAAGAAAAATATGTAGCAACTACCTCATGTGTTTGCCATGCAATTTGGCTAAGAAACTTGTTGAAGGAGCTAAACATGACATAAGAAGAGCCAACCAAAATTTGTGTCGACAACAAGTCAACTATTACCTTAGCCAAAAATCTTGTTTTTCACGATCGAAGCAAACACATAGGTACTCAATATCATTACATCAGGGAATGCATCACAAGAAAGGATGTACATCTCAAGTATGTGAAATCACAAGATCAAATTGCCGACATCTTCACTAAACCGCTCAAGCAAGAAGATTTTTTCAGATTGAGAAATTTGCTCGGCATCATAAAAAAAGTTTAAGGGAGAGTGTTGTTTTGTAAACTTGTTTACAAGACCAAGTTGTTTGAAATATTCTAGCCCATTTGAAGTCCAACTCATGGAAGCTTCTATGGTGATGATCAGGATTGATAAGGATACAGCTCATGGTTGGTAGGCAGAAAGAAGAAATGAAATGGGTAGGTAAGGAAATAGGTGTATGGTTTAGATTGTTTTGGTAGGTTTATGTTGTATTACTTAGATTTATTAATTATTTCTATAAATACTTCTCAGTAGCAATGTAATAATCAAGTTAAAGAAATCAGAAACAAAAGTTTGAGAGTTTCAAAGAATTTCTGGAAAATTGTTCTTGAGTGTTCTTGATCTTTTAGGAGTTTTGATCCATAATATTCTAACAATATATATTCTAAAATATAATGGTCAAACATTAAAGTGAACTTGACATATGTTTAGACACCTTTAAGCAAGCACTAAACATTCAAAATATTCAAATGCAATTGAACACTCAAAATATTCAAATGCATGCACTCACATCAAAATGAGGTAAAAATCTTGATAGTATTAAATGATGATGCTAATTATTAAAATAATTCTAACAAGTTTCACATGAATTTTAGTTAAGATAGAGTGCTAAATTAAAAAATAAAAAGGAATGTTTCATTATTTACATATGCTATTTTGTTTTTCAAATAAATCATAAAAATCTTAAATTATTGATAAGAAATGTTTGTTCAATTCTCAAGTAATGTCTTTCCAGCTTTCAAGTAATGTCTTTTAGTTTTCTAGAAAGAAAGAAAAAATGCTTATTTTAAGTCATTGTCTTTTTGTATTTCTAAAAGTCTAGTCTTTTGGAATTATCAGAAGAAATTATCTATGCTTCTTGAGAATTTCAAGATTTTCTTAGAAGTTTGCATCATAATTAGAAAGGTGGTTAAAGTGGTAGTCTATAAATACATCATCAAGAGTTTTGTGTACTCAGTTTTTGATCATTGATAGAAATTCTAGATTTTCTTATAATTTGTCTATCCCAAGTTATCTATTGTTAAAGAGTTGGAAAAGTTAGGTTTAAGGAGTCAACCTTATACCTACTTCCAATCCCTCCACTACTGTGTTTCTATGAGAATACAGTTTATGCCACTAATTTACTTGTTTAATAATCAGTTTACATCAAATTTGTATCAAAATAAGTCTTTCCTACGAAAGTTACTTTTCCTAATTTCACTAACTATATCTGTAAGAGGTGGATGTGGATAAAGTGGTAATAATTATTTTACTCTTGAGATATTTCAAGAATTACGGTAACAAATTCAACAATTAATAGTGGCATTTAAGCGAGTAACAAATAAACTTGATTTGAGATCCAATCATGAATTTGATCATCAGATTCTTGAAGGGGGGAGAAATGAATCAATCATATAAAGAGGAAAGTGATAGTTCTGTTGAAGGAAGAAGGCATGATGTAAGGAGGCCAGTTCAACATCACATAATACCTCAACGTTAGGAAGATCATATTGTTTTCGCTCTATAGAACTCTAAAGAGTATGGTGTACAATTCCAAAATTTAGAGTTTGATGGTCAAACGGAACATGAAGAAATTGTGGATTGGTTGGATAGCATCGCTAATTATTTTTATTGGAAGGAGGTAACTGAAAAAAGAAAAAAATCAAGCTTGTTGGAGCCAAATTAAGAGCACTAACTTCTACTTAGTGGAAACATTACCAAAAAGATAGAGAAGTTAGAGGGAAATGGAAGATTATATGTTGGGACAAGATGAAGCAAAAATTGAAATCTTAATTTTGATATCGAGAATACAAACAAACATTATACCAAAGGGTGTATATTTATGACAGCATGACAAAACTGTGAAAGAATACACACAAGAATTTCATCAATTATACACACAAGTCAAATGATACATCAAAGGCCTTGGCAAGATATTAAAGAACAAGTTAGCTTGCATAGTCCATACAAAGTAAGTGATGCCTACCAATTTTCCCTCAAGGTTGAGTCTCTACTTAATAGGGTTTCTTCAAAGAAATATGGATCTAAACATATTATTAGAGATACAATAAACATGACAAATAAAAGTCATGGGTAGAAAATAGGAAATCCTACGTGAACAAGTGTTGTCGGAGGAAAAGTCAACCTAACAACTCAAATTCAAGAGAATATCAAGTGTAAGTCCTATCGTAATATGTATATTTGTGTTGGATTTTCATCCATAAAACACAATGTGTTTTTGTTTTATTTTGATTACAGTTATTTATGTAAATTATTCAATAATTTTTGGAACAAAAAAATGTGATTTTTTTAGCACCGGACCACCACCCTTGGCAAGGTGGTTGGTGAGGTCCATGGTGAGGTGTGATGGAAGTTGGCAAGCCAAATTCTATAAATACCCCTTTTCTTTTGTTTTGTTTTCCAAAAAATGTAGTCGAGCTCTATCAAATTGACATCTCATTTTTTTTCAGATCGCTAATACCTTGAGTATTATTTGATATTAGTGATTTATGACTATGTGAGAAAAATCATGTTTTTGATTGGTAAGTACTCGAGATGGTGTTTATGAGTGAGTTTTATGTGTAAGCCATGTGTTGGCTAATAGTTTCACTCTTGTAACTTCTCTACTTATGTGAGAACCTTATTGTGAGAAAGAGCTAAGTTAAATTCTTTAAGTTCTCATATCTCTTACTGTGTGCAATAAGAAATAGGTTATTTTGAGTTTGAGGGTGGTCCTTAAGATTATGAGTAGTTACACTTTTTGTTACTGATATGTGATTATTGATCAAACCATATTGCGTGGTGTTGGCTATGAAGGAGAGCAAATTTCGTGTGTCGAACCAAGTCATTATAGAAGTAGCAAGTAAGAGTAGTAATAGGAAGTTTGGGCAAAGATCCTAACTGATAGAGGTAATAGTGGTTTTATTTCTTTCAAAGTTATAACTGTTTATTATTTAGTGAATTGTTTGTTGTTGAGTGGTTGCCTTAAGCAACTTGAGGATGTTATCACATATATAGGGTCTCTATGTAGGTTTACCTTGTTATATCCGGTGTTGTGCATGCTCTAATAAATTGGTAGTCCAATTATAGTTTAAATGGTATATGTTTCTATATACTAAAGTTTAAACTATGATTAGAAAAGTTTTATTATTTATTACCAACTTTTTTACTACTGAATATTACTTTTGCTTTATACTATCTGTTTGTGATTTTTTTACTATAGTTGTGATTATTTTATCAATTGAGAGTAATCGGGTCTTAGACACCATCTTTATAGTCATGCATAGATTATGTGTTAGTATAGTTTGGTGTGAGCCTCTAAGGGGTCTGTATGTCCTTACCCGGAAGTGTACTAGGTGTCAAACTCTTTATTAGGGTTCACTATGTATGTTTAATTATATGCTATGAAAGTATAATCATCATTTACTGAATATTTTCCCACATATGAGGTCATGAAGTGATTGAAAATCTTTTTAGTTTTTCGATATGTATTCCTATATCACAAGATGTGTATTGTTTTCCATGTATGTATGTTGTTAATCTGAATAGAAGCTTGTGAGACACGCCATCACTAGTGTATATTCTGTAATTTTTTCTTTTTGTATTTGTTAGTTCCTTTTGTTGTGTGTTTAATTAAGCATTTTTTTCTACTTTAGCTATGTTAATTGTTTAATTCACATTGTGAGACCTACTTGGCAGGATTGATATAAAGCTTGTGAAAAGATTCCATAGGTTGGCATTTTTACCCCTCATATAGGTCTTGGTTACCTGTTGTCTCTTTTAGAGAACATAAAAACGTGCAAGTATAAGATTCATTAAGTTCTAAGTTTTCAAATGACCACACATACAATTAGGGTATATTCCTATCCTTCATCATACATGTCATTCTATTTACGAGCAATATACACACAAATGCCTCTTCCAAGTTTATTTATGTGCCACGGATCGTTTTGATAAGATTCGTAAATAATCAAAAAACATTAAGCACAAAATAGAACGAACAAATCGAACGTCTTATAAATCTATCAAAAATAATTAAAATCAAAGCTTTATAAATTTAGATAAAATGCAACCCTAGAAAAATTAAATTACTTCATTAATTAAAAATAAAAATTACAACAACTACAGAAAAATTAGAAGAAGAAGAAAGAAAAATTAAAACATCTCAATACGAAAATATTTGGCACACGCAGAACACAACAAAGGCTAAAAATGGCTTCTGCGTGTTCCACAACCAACACACAAAAAACTACTAAAACTTTCAAAAACTAAAACTAAAAAAACCTCCTAACTCTATCATCTTATCACCTATTTATAGCTAAAAAAATACATCAAAAATATTAAAATTTAATACACGCGGGGGACAGAGAAGTGTGGGACAAATAATAAATTAAAACGCGTGAGGGACAAAATTGTATCGAAAATGGAATCGAAAACGCGGCTAATGTGAGTGGGCGAACCGTGCGTTTCTGTTTTTCTTTTCAATAAACTCTGCCACATGTCACGATATGATTCGCTAAAACAAATAGTGGGACACGTGGCAGCACCTCATTTGTTGCACGGAATGGGCACACGCAGAAACTGAAGCACGGGATTGGGGCGCCGAGAAAGTGCGGCAACGGCTGGAACGGGGACTTGATCTTGTGCTTTCGCGTTCATTGTAACATGCCACATGTCGGAACATGATTTGCTGAAATATTAAGTGGGACACGTGGCAGTTATGGTTCGTGGAATAACCGGGCACACGTGGATCGACCGTACAGGAAAAGGGGCGCGCGAAGGTGGGGGACAGGTCTGCACGGCGTCAGATGGGAGGGTCCCACACTGCATGCCGGCCTGTGCGGCAGGTGTGCCCCACTCGGGCACCGAGCCGCGCGATAGAGGAAATCCCTGCACCCATTCTCCTTGGTCGGGTTTGAAGAGCACATGTGCATCCTAACCGTTGATGCGTTGATCTGACGGTCCATGGTGAAGCGTGGATGATGCCGCGTGGAATTTCTCTCCTGCGCAAAAAAAATCACTTTTATTAATTGTATTTGCACCCATAAATATATTTCAAATTACATTTTCAACTTTTATAAATTGCAATTAATCACTCTTTTATTTGAAATTATATTTTTGGACACAAATTTGCCATTAAGAACGTTTTCGATATAATTTATTTAATTTTCTTAAAATATATAAAAAAAACAATAAATACTAATTTATTAAACTAAAATTAACTAAAAATAGAGAGAACATAGCAATTATAATTAATAAAATAGGTGAAAATAACTATATAAAATACAGTTATCATTACCTATTTAAGCCAAAAGAATAATCAAACTTCATGCAATTGTTCCTACTTAAGGGAATCTTCATCAAGTGCTATAAATGTTCAAAAATTGGCGTCGATCTAATAAGTGTTCAAAGAGAAATTTTGATGGCAAAGTTAATCTAACAGAGAGGGTAATGTTTGCTATGGGAATTAGTACATGGTTGAATTAGAAAAGAATGAACATGGAAGAAATATATTAATGATGGAAAAGAAGAAGAAATAGAAGGAGATGTTCATGGAGAAGCATTGATCGTAAGACTCAAAGCTCACACCTCCAATGCAAGAGACTACCAGATGGCTTCGCAAAACTATTTTTCAAAAACTTTGGACTTGGAGAGATAAGTTGTGTAATCTGATTATTAATGATGGAAATAGTGAGAATCTAGTTTCTCAAACTATGGTTGATAACTTAAAGCTACAAGTAATGAAACATCCACTTCCCTATCATATTCTCTAGTTAACAAAGAAAATGGAGTGCAAATGTCTTCTAAATTCTTGATGAAATTTTTAATTGAAGCTTCTAATAAAGAATCAATTTGGTGTCACATAGTGTTTGTAGATTTATTCCATGTTCTCTTAGGTCTTCGTTGGAAATTTGATAGAAAAAAATGTTCAGCATGGCGACACAAATACTTACTCATTTGTACAAGAAATATGTACTAAGCCAATGAAAGAATATTTCAGTGTCAAGAAAGAAAATTCATGTCCTGCATCACTATTAAACTTGAGCACATTTGTACAAGAGAGCAAGGAGTATGGAGTTATTTATGCTCTAGTTGGACTAGATGATTCAAGGGACCAATTGTTTCTAGTGATTACAAAGGAATTGTTGGAAGAGTTCAAGGATAAAAAAAAGAGAAAGAAAGAAAAAATTTAAAAATTTAAAAAAGTATAATTATATACTATGATCCTGAATTCTTGGAAGTAGTAACATGTTTATTACCAAATAATAGGAAATATCCCCTTGAAGTCAAATACATTTTCATTCTATTATAGGCACATATTTGATATTTCGTACTTAATGATTTTGATTGAAGTATGATATGAGAAATATGATGTCTTCTTAATCCTAGCATTTGATTCCTTTCATGAGATCCATATTACACATGTTTCAGCCTTTCTTGTTTATAAACATATAATAACCTATTTGTTTTCTTCTTTACATAACTTCTGTTGGCATATACTTTGTCTAGTGCTTGAACCTATAGGATCAATGTGATATTAAGAGTATATCTTGTGAGGAATAGAGTTAAAGTGAATTTGGGTTCTTAACATTAGGTTTGGAAAAAATATTATTGATATGTTTCTAGTAATGGGTATGAATTTTAAATGTGTTACTAATTTACATGATGGACCTTGATGCTTTGAGATGTTGGATGAACTTGTGCTTGAGTTTTAAATTATGAACTAAAAAGAAACTAAAGCATAAGAAATTTTATTGATTTAAATTTGTAGTTTTGTTTCTAGTTTTTCTATTTGTCTTTTTTACTTTTAGTTTTGCTTGAGAACTAGCAAAATGTAGGTTTGGAGGTATTTGATGAACATTTTTTAGACCTATTATTTTCTATGTTTCTAAGCATTTATTTTATGTTTTTCTTTACCATTATCTTGTTTTACAGGATATTTTGGTGTTTTGTAGGTTAAAGTTCTTTTAGAAGAATCGTGGGAAACATAAGTAAAAAGAGTAAAAATAAGATAATTAATGGCAAGTCATACACATTGAAACATATAGAATATAAAAAACCATAAATTCTATGTGCATCACAGCCCAAACATTATTCATGCTACGATGAGGGATTCTTGGGTTCTTACTGATCATTTTGAGATTTCTATGCACGTTGTGGCCTAACAAATATCATGTCATGACATAAGCTTCTTGGATCCATTTTTTGAGATTAAAGCATGTTGTGGCCCAATATTTACCATGTCGTGGTAGGATCTTCTCAGGTTGCAACTGGAGATTCAATATTCAATCCACGCAGTGGTGTAGTTTAAAGCATGACAAGACCCAATGATCAAAAATTGCCAAAAATCCTAATACGCATTCTATACGTGTTTTATCCTAATTTTAGCCTATAAATACAACTCTAACCCCCCTTAAATAGATATCAAGCCATATTAACATCCACTAACTCCTATATCCATTCTACACTATCCATAATATAGATACAAAGGGAAAAGCTTCCAATTGTGAATAAGATATAAGGATTTGAATTAGGCAGTGGAAATCCATTCAGAGATTTAGAATGACTTCATGAAGAAGGGTTGTTTTTATTATTATATCTAATTTTTGCTTTGTTATTTGATATCTTTTGTAGTTAAATTAATTTGATTATGATTGGCTGGTATTTTGTGATATGGGATTTAAGTGTTGCTTCAAATTATTGGAAGAATAATTTTATGGTTTAAATAAATAGAAGTTTTTAAATTTTTGTTTTTCATATTCCTCAAATCTTTAATTATAAATTTATGAAGGCCAAGTCTTGATTTATAACTAAAGAAAATATTTTAGAACTAAGTATTAGACACATCATCTATACTTAGTTGTGCATTAATGAATAAGAATCTAATTCAATTTAATTGATTTGTATTAAATTAGATGATTTAAATTATCTTTAATTATAAATTAAAGATGAGTCAAATCTTGATTTATAATTATAAAATATATTTACTTTAGGTTTACTAATTAATTAATTTCAAGTCCGATCTAAGAAGTTGTTAGCTAATTAAGGATTATGATTTATATATTTTCCTTAGTTTGTCAATTAATCAATTTCAAGCCTGATAAAAAAGGTTATTGATTAATTGAGAATTGTGGGGACTCACCAATATCATAAGTTGTTTGCTTATTCAAAAAGAAAAAAAATCAATAAATCTAACTTGTTATTTAAATCATTTAATTTGTTCTTTCTATGAAAGGACATGCAAACCAATTTCCCATATTAATTTATTATTCTTGTTCCGGCCATAATTTAATTTACTTGCATAGTTTTAGTTATTAAAGTAATTTAGAATTTATAGCTCTTTTCTCTCAACTGACATTTGATAGAATGTTTAGGATTGTTTTTTTAACTAATTTAGAAAATAATTTCACTTTTTAGAATAATCGACCAATTTTTTTATAGATTGACCTCAGTGTAACTTATCATTAATCTACTAGTAATTCATGTACTTGTAAGAAATTAAAATTTGTGAAATATTTTTGGTAGTATGACACAACTGTGAAAGAATACACATAAGCATTCCATTAAGGGACAATGAGAAATAATTTTATGGAGTCTAATTCATATCAAGTCAGTTGATACATTAAAGGTCTTTGTCAAGCTATTTAGGACTAGGTTGGCATGCACCATCCATACAAAGTAAGTGATGCCTACCAATTTTCCCTCATGATTAAGTCTCAACTTAATAGAGTTTTTTCAAATAAAAAAGAATTTGAACATATTAGCTTAGCGGAGTTACAACCATTAAGGCAAATAAAAGTCATGGATAGCAAACAGGTGGTCCAATGCGAATAAGTGTTGTTGGAGGAAAATTCGGCCCAATACCTAATAATAACCAAATATAGGGGCATATAAGGTGCTATAGATTTTCAGAACTTGGGCATCGATCTAATAAATGTCTAAAGAGAAATTTTGAGTGAAAAGTTAATCTAGTAGAGGATAATGTTTGCTGTGGGAATTAGTACATGGTTGAATTATAGGAGAATGAACATGGAATAAAAGATATTAATGATGGTGAAGAAGAAGAAATAGAAGGAGATGTTTATGGAAAAGTTCTAATCGTAAGACAATCAATGCTTGCACCTACAATGCAAGAGACTACCAAATGGCTTCACAAAAATATTTTTTGAACACGTTGCACTTTAGGAAGTAAGTTATGTAATTTGATTATTGATAGTAGAAGTAGTGAGAATCTAGTTTCTCAAACTATGGTTGATAATTTAAAGCTATAAGCAATAAAACACCCTCATCCCTATCATATTCTCTGGTCAACAAAGGAAATGGAGTGCATATGTCTTCTAAATGCTTGGTGAACTTTTCGATTGGAGCTTCTTATTAAGAATCAGTTTGGTGTGATATAGAGCCTATGGATGCATGCGACATTCTCTTAGGTCATCCTTGGAAATTGATAGAAAAAAATGTTCATCATGGCAACACAAATACTTACTCATTCAAGGTGGGTAAAAAGAAAATTATACAAAAGCCAATGAAAGAAGATTTCATTCTCAAGAAAGGAAATTCATGTATTGCATCACTATTAAACTTGAGTGAGTTTGTACAAGAGAGCAAGGAGTATGGAGTTATTTACGTTCTAGTTGGACTAGAAGATTCAAGGGCCTAAGTGTTTCTAACGATTGCAAAAGGACTACTGGGAGAATTTCATGGATGTGGTACCAATGGAATTACTAGATTAATTACCTCTATTAAGAGACATACAACATGAGATTGATCTTGTACTAGGAGCTACTCTTCCAAACCTTCCTCACTATAGAATCAATCCCAAAGAGCATCAAGAACTTCAAAGGTAGATTCAAGAACTTCTCAAGGAAGGAATTATTCAAGAAAGTGTTAGTCCATGCATTATACCAGCTTTACTTACACCAAAATAAAAATGGCACATAGAGGAGGTGCATAGAGAGCATGTCTATAAATAAAATTATCATCAAGTACATATTTATGATACCAAGGTTATATAATATGCTATACATATTAATTGCTCTCAAATCTTTTCCAAGATAGACTTAAAGTGTAGATACCACCAAATCTGAATCCAACCTGATGATGAATGGAAAACAACATTCAAAACCAATGAAGGGCTCTATGAATGGCTAGTCATACCATTTGGGCTTTCAAACACCCCCAACACCTTCATGATGTTCATGAAACAAGTTCTTAAGCCATGCATTAGGAAGTTTTTTATGGTTTATTTTGATGACATTTTGATTTATAGCAAAGACTCTAAGAGTCATCATCAAGATTTGATGGCTATCTTGCAAATCTTAAGGGAAAACAAGCTTTATGCCTACATTAGAAAGTATGTTTTCCTTATAATTTTTTTTTAGTTTTTGTGATTTGTTGTCTCAGTTGATGATCTAGAATTTGACCCAACAGAGATTCAGGCCATCACAAGTTGGCCAACTCCAAAGTCATCCATTGAGTTAAGAAGCTTTCATTGCCTGGCCATATCCTATAAAAGACTTATTAAGAATTTTAATACTATTATGGCACTAATAATATAATTTCTCAAGAAAGACAAACATAAGCTCTAGTGTAGCATTACCTGATTTTGATAAAAAAAAATTAAAGTGGATTACAATGCATTGATGATGAGAATTGGAGGAGTTTTGACTCACAAAGGAAGGCCCATTGCTTATTTCCATGGAAAATTCAATAAATTCTGACAAAATGACTTAACCTATGATGTCGAACTTTATACAATTGTTCAAGCTTTGAAGTTTTAATGTCATTTCCTTGTCCAAAAGAAGTTTATTATTAATTCTGATATGAGGCACTAAAATATTTCAATTATCAAAAGAAGTTGAATCATAGACATGCAAAATGGGTGGCTTACTTATAGCAATTCACATTTACACTCAAGCACAAGGTTGCTTCCCAAAATTAGGTAACATATACCTTGAGTAGAAGGGTTTATTTGATGATGATGATGAGTAACCATATTATTGGGCTAGAAGTTACCAAAGAACAATACAAAAGAGTCCTATATTTCCAAAAGATATTTGAAAGACTTGAAGCTAAAGATAACAAAGTACTTGTTAAATTTGTCATTAATAATGGTTACTTATTCAATGGAATCAGATTATGTAAACCAGAAGGATCTTTGTAGGAATTGTTGATTGGAGAGCTACATAGGGGTGGTTTGGGAGGTCACTTTGGCAAATCCAAGACAATGAATTTGGTTGTTGAATGATACTTTTGGCCTACTTTAAAACGGGATGTTTATTGACATGTAGACAAGTGTCATGTATGCCAAGTTTCCAAAGACAAAGAAAAATATTGGGTTATACAATCCTTTAACAATGCTAACAACTCTATGGACAAAAATTAGTATGGATTTTGTATTAGGGTTTCCTCAGACAACGAGGGGAACTGATTCAATATTCATTATAGTTGATTGCTTTTCTAAAATGGCACATTTCATGCCATGTAAAAAGACTTTGGATGCAACCTACATTGTAAATATTTTATTTAAAGAAGCAATTCATTTTCATAGAGCACCAAAGACTATTACATCAGACCATGATGTATAATTCCTCAATCATTTTTGGAGGACCCTGTGGAATATGCTGACCACCAAGCTCCAATTTAGTAGTGCATTTCATCCACAAATGGATATTCAAACAGAAGTGGTGAATAGGAGCTTGGATAATTTATTGTGATGTCTTGCAAAGGGTAACATCAAACATTGGGATCTAGTACTACCACATGTTGAATTTTCTTAAAATAGTTCAATAAATAGGTCGATAGGGAAAAGCCCTTTTCAAATATTGTATGGGAAAACTCCAAATCAAATTATTGATCTATTTGATGTGTCAAATCAACCGTAGGTCAATGATGATACCATTGCTTTTGCTAAAAAATTTAAAAAAATTCAAAATAGTGTTCAACAAAGGTTACTAGAAGTGAATCAAAATTACAAAGAAGCCAATGACAAGTACAAGTGGTCCAAAGAATATCAAGTTGGAGATTGGGTCATGGTATTTTTACAAAAAGAAAGGTTTTCCATTGGCATTTATCATAAATTAAATAGAAAAAAGATTGCCTCATGTAAAATGTTATGCTAATTGAGTGGAAATGCTTATGAAGTAGGACTTTCGGTTGGTTATAATATTCACCTATATTCAATGTGTTTGATATTTACAATTTTGATGGTGATTTTCCAAATAAAGGAGCAAAACAAGTCACTCACAAAGGTGTTGATGCTATTGAGTGAATAATTCAAGTGTGGAAAATTAAAACTAGCGAACGCTTTCACTTTCGTTTCCTAGTTAAGTGGGTTGGAAAATTAGACCATGAAAAATCATGGATTATCTAAGATGAATTTATGAATTTATGAGTCTTCTTCAAAATAGGGGGAGTGATGAGAAATGTCTTTTAGTTTTCTAGAAAGAAAAACATTCCTATTTTAAGACATTGTCCTTTGGTGTTTCTAAAAGTCTAATGTATTTTAGAATTTTTAGAAGAAATTATCTATGTTTCATGAGAATATCAAGAGTTTCTTTGAAGTTTGCATCATAATTAGGAAGGTGGTTAAAGTGGTAATCTATAAATACATCAGCAAGTGTTTTGTGTACTTAGTTTTTTATCACAAACAAAAATTCTGGATTTTCTTATAATCTATATATCCTAAGTTATCTCTTGTTAGATAGTTGGAAGAGTTGGGTTTGATGAGTTGACCCTGTGGATACTTTCAATCCCCGTACTACTGTGTTTCTATGCGAATATAGTTTAAGTCACTGATTTACTTGTTTAATAATTAGTTTACATCAATTATTCATATTTGTTCAAAACTCAATATATTACCATATATATACAACAATATTGGATTTAACTTAAATAATCAAATTATTCAAGATGATTAATTAAAGTTTATTTAATGGGATCGTTAATTAAGTCACAAGTAAGACACATATTAATTTAAAAAAGAGTGACCCTTATTCAAGATAATTGATGTGAAGGCATTTAGTTGAAGATACTTTGTATAATAATGAATTATATAGGACTGAACTAGACATATAAGAAACACTATTAATATATGTTTACTCATAGTTATTTATCTATGTCACTTGATTACCATGTACGAGAAGATCCTAATCTAGTTGGCCCCTCGTTATAGCACTTTGGTATTTGACTTACTCGGTGATGCTCGAAGGGTTGGGCTAAGATATCTTGTATCTTGGTATCTCAATGGTGGCCTGGAAGGTTATCTCACAACATGTAGAATCCACTCTGTCTGTTCATAGATGTTAGATAATAGTTTCCTTTCTAACAATCCAAAGCTTGAATGATTGCGTGCAATCTATAACATGATTATAGATAGCTATTTATATGTATTGTGGGTGCTTAAGGAGAAGATGGAATAGAGGAAGTAAAACAAACTTAATAACCTTGATCATATTACGAACTAGTTGTGGAAGATTGAGCTATACCTAATGATTATTTCGATGAACTACTCGTATACATTGTATTGGATAAATGCTAGATACGTGGGTTTTTAGTCTTAAGTTTATAGTAAAGAAACTCTAGAATTAATAAAGATTGATAATTATTTAAGGGGTTATATAATATGTCAATGAGTTTGAATCATAGTTTCATTTGTATTCTTCTATAACAATGAATGAATGATATTGCTTCAAAGATAAATGAATGATCAAAATGCATATTTATTTATTTATTGGGATGAATTATAATGGTCATAAATGTTAAAATTAGTTATTTAAGGGTAAAATTATAATTCGACTATTATGGTATTCTCTGCAACTTCTTGTGCAATTAATTAATTAATAGCAATTTTTTATACTATTAAGGTTTTCTCTACGATCCATCAACTTGGTATAAAGGCATATTAACAAGGAGAAATGTGTGGTGATCTTTATTCCAGGTAATTAACTACTTTGCAAGTGTTAGAGTTTGACAGAGTTCCAGATTTTGCATTAATCTAATGCCTTTGAATTACTTTTCATAATCAACATCTCTTAACCAGGAAGCAATAAAAAAAAAAGGTCGGGCTCGAAATGCCCATACAATGTAAAACAATAGGGTATAATCTAAGGAATAATTTGGAAAATTAATGATCGTGGCTTTAGGAAAAAGAGAGATCCAATTCGAGCTCGCCAAGCCTCTA
The DNA here is from genome assembly GCA_030763125.1 of Hippophae gyantsensis. Classification (NCBI taxonomy): domain Eukaryota; kingdom Viridiplantae; phylum Streptophyta; class Magnoliopsida; order Rosales; family Elaeagnaceae; genus Hippophae; species Hippophae gyantsensis. The sequence continues at coordinate 46,393,487 of CM061032.1, read as the reverse complement.
TCTAACCTTTGCATAGTTCTCTTGCAATCCTATCTTTTGTTAGACCATGTGAATTGGGTTCCAATACTACCCAAGTCCATTGCTCGAGTATCATGCATGAATTGGATAAGATGATTTTGTTCATTATAAGTGAATGTTAGCCCTTTCTTTTCTCGTTGTATGCAATAATCATTTAAATAATCCATTAAAACCAAGATTTGTTGAAATAGTGGATTAAATAATATGCAATTTCTGTCCAAGATTGAGTTTTAGTTCTATAATATGGTGACACATAACACAAGCATAAAATCCATTTTTCATTGATGTAATTGGGGGTTGTGGCCTCAACAAACACAAAAGAGTCACCAACATAAAGGATAGTAATATTTAAATTATCTACCCAAAATAGGAATGGATTGGGAACGAATAGGGATAATTTTTTATATAATTGTTTTCGAATTTAAGTATAAATATGTATTAAAATTGTCTGAAAGCCATCATAATTCGGGGATGGTTTTTATCCATTGGTAATGGGATGGGACAGGCAATAAATAATATCCAAAATCAAAACCGTTTTAATAAATATATTAATTAATTAAATAAATATAATATATATCAGGCATAGGTGTCAACGAACATCAGTATAATTATATTCGTCCTGAAACTGCTACTTCGTGATCCAATAATACCTAAAATTGTCCCTGTTCTTAAAATTAATCAAAAAAAATAGAATCGATGATATGGATAACGACGAATATCCGAGCCCCTAGTTAAAATGTCCATTCTTAAACCAGAATAAACAATATACAACTGGAATGTAAGAGAGTTATCTTGGTTTCTGTTTACCAAAGATGCGTAGGGTTATGTTTACGAATATAGTACCTTAGAGCTCTTCGGGCTCAAAGCTTCAAAATACCTCGATCATTCTAACTAAGGCACCTCGTTCTAGGTTAGGGGCAAGTTAATTAAGGTCAACCTCCCCACCTTGAGCAATTAAAGGAAAAGCATGACCAGAATCAACATGTATGTCTTTGTTTACCACATATTGTAATTTATCATTTAAACAAATTACTAAGGTAGAATTCAGAAGGCCTTCCCTATTTGGAGAAATGTTGAGGTCTTGAACAGAAGATTGTCTTTTGGTGATCGGGTTTTCGTGAACTCCAGCCTTCCATTTCTTATGATCCTTCTTCAACCAGTTAGTGTGAGAGCTTCCTCCAACTGCAAACTGGGTTTTGGTTTTTTGGGTGCTACATAATTATGAGTAGCATCATCCAATGGCATTACTATAACATTAGTACTTGGGGTCAAATGTTCAGTAGGAGTTAGGTTGTGCTCACCTTGGGCTTCAGCTAAATCAGAAACATGACAGCCACCAGAAAAATCTATTACCATATAATTTTCTGCATGAATCTAAACAGTGAGTTGTTTTTGAGATCAAAAAAGATTGTTAAGAAATTGTGCCATCAAGTTTTTTGGTTGAAGTTGGATTCCATTTGTTACAGAAGTTACGACAGTATCCAATTGATTTTCTGATATTTTTTCGTTCAAAGCCATTATTGTGCGAAGAGTAGTTGATCCAACACCTCATTGGGATCATAAATGACGGTATTGCACCAACCATAAAAGAACGGCATGAACTAGTTAGAGCATAAAGCCTGTCCCATTTGTAGCTTTTCTGGTCTTCAAAAATTTCTGTGTGGTGATTAGGTAATATTCTATTTCCAAAAATTCTTCTACCATAGGGGCCTACATTTTTCTGAGCACTTGAGAGATGATGAAGAGATTTTTAGCAGGAATCAGGCAAGTTGTGAATACTTGTCAATATCAAGAGGATTATAATGGAATATAAAAAAAAATGTAACTTCACACATTAATTATAAATAAAATGATGGACTAACTATGTTCTACTTTAGAATATCAAACGCACATCTAAAGAGTAGATATAAATTATCACTAAGGTTAGAGTCGTCCGCGTGAAAGGGAATACAAGAAGAAATTCTCTTCTCATTTCATATCTTTCTTAACCTATATTCATCTTTTTTTGTCCAAAAATAATATTATCCAAAAAAAAAACAATGTGAAATAAATAAATAAATAAATCCTGAAATTTTTCAAAGAATCCATAAACCCAAACAATAAAACAGCCTTCAACTTCACCAGCAAAACCACATCCCCTACCATCACCATTGTCTGAAATAGGGATGAGTACATGTATGGACGGAGACGGATTTTAATATAATCGTCCCTAAATTGAATTATAAAATTTGTTTTCAAAACTGCTCGAAAATCGTTGTAATTCGGGAACAATTTTTTATCCACAGATAACAGTTCGGGACAATTATTAAAAAAATCGTTTTTCAAAATTTTTAAAAAATCCTATTCAATTGTGGGCTCCTTTTGACTATGCAATCAACCTAAAGCAACTAGACAAAGTCTTGAACTTGTTATCTCAATTTGTTATTTTGAGTTTCTGATAAAAAATTTAACATTTAATAATATATATTTCTATGAATTTAGATAAAGTTAAATATATATAAATGAGAAACACAAGATAAAAATAAAATATTTTAAACTCATACAAATATTGAAAACTAATTAAATAAATTTAAAAAAACTTCAAATACAATAAATCAAAACTTCTCTCTTCTAATTATTCGTCAACAGCATGAGCATGAGTATCCTGCAAAAATCAAACATATAAAATCATTTTATAAATCAAAATAATAAATTGATTAATCAATAATATAAATTTATTACCTTAACATCATCTTCTGCAATAGTAATAGTAGAAGCGGATGAACCAGGAGCTAACATATCTAAATAAATTATAAAATATTTGAATATAGAATTAAATAATTAATATATAATACATAAAATAAGTGTTAATAAAATATAATATGTACAAGTATTAAATATATAGACTTATACCTTGTTTATGAATACTAACTCATAACCAATCTTGAGTACACATCAAAGTTTCCAATGTGTTTTCTTTGAGTCTACTACGATGTTTGCTCACTGCTCTACCACTTGTGCTAAATGCAGATTCTGAAGCAACTATGGTGACCAGAATAGCCAAGATATCTCTAGCCATGTCATGAATTATTGGATACTTATGTTTGTTACACTTCCACCAAGACAATATATCAAACTCTTCATCCAAAATTTATATATCAACCTCCTCTAAATAAGAGTCTAACTTAGATTTCAAAAATCCGGTTTTATTTTGCATTAATTTCCATTATTTATACTTATTTATACAACTAGGATTAAGAACACTAGTACCTTTTGAACTTTGAGACGTATTGGAGCGTGTTGAAAACTTTATTTGTCGACTCTTTTCTATAATTCGTTTATTTCGATACATATTTATCAAATCAGAACACTTTCTTCTCACTTTTTCAATTTCAAAAATGGCATTCTCTTCATATATTCTTGGAAAATAGAATTCGAGATAATTCATCTTAAATCTAGGATCCAAAACAACTCCTATAACCATGACAATATTAACTTCTTGCCAATACTTATCAAATTTTACAAGCATGTTTTTAGTCATTCCCTTTATCAAATCATCCTCATCATTAATTCAATTATATAATGAAAATTTGATGTCACAAATATGAGGAAATAACATGTTTATGGTGAGATTGGAACCAAAAATCAATTCAGTAACCTTGTAAAATACCTCTAACTTATCACAAATTGTACTTGTCATTTTTCAATCCAATGCATCGGGAAGATTATTATAATTCTTATCCAATTATTTTAAATGAGGAAATACTTTCTCATAAAACAATGCATTTTTAAGCATTAAAAAGGTAAAATTCCAACGAGTTTGACAATCAAGAGATAAATTCTTACAATAAGACTTTATCTCTTGGGATGCAATTTTTTTAAAATTTTCCTCCCTCTTTTGTGTTGTTGTCCAATATGCAACACTATCTCTAACTTTAACAATGCATTGAGAAATTAGATTTAACTCATCTTTCACTACTAAGTTTAATATGTAAGCAGTACAATGCATGTGAAAATATCTCCATACAATAACATTGAAGTTCTACCTAATAAATCTAACAAATCGATAGCATTGAGTCATTAGTAGAACAATTATTTAAAGTTAAGGTTGAAATCTTACGATCAATGTTCCAATCCAAAAAATAGCTCATTAATTCTTGACCAATAACTGCAGCATTATGTAAAGCAAGAACATATATAAACCTACAAAAAATTATATAGTAACAATAAAATTGTTATATACAATCATTTAATACATCAAATCTTTAAAAACATATTTCATAGGAATTGTATAAATTTCAACAATAAACTTAAAAAATTTATCTTGTTATTTTACTATGCAAATACCAATTGTCATTAATGAAATGACAAGTGATAGTCATGAATCTTTTGTTCTGATTTCTAGACTTCCACATATCACTCGTGATTGCAACACGACTTTTTTTGTTCTCCAACATATCCATCATTTTTTTCTCAAGATCACAAATCTTTATAATGTCTCTCTTAATTTTCGCATGAGAAATAGGCTTCCATATTGGTTGTAATGAATGTGAATACTCCCTAAATCCATGATGCTCAACAATACTAAGAGGATACTCATGTAGAATTATCATTTTTGCATATTTATCACGAGAAACTTGAGAATCAAAATTCCAATGTCCTAACTCAATTTTATCCCTTTTCTTGTTAGGATTTAACAATGATTGACCGATACCCCTTTCTTGCCGTTTGAATGGACAACCTTTTGTATGTGCTTTCAAATGAGATGTCACATTCCTTGTATCACCTCCTACCCATTTTCCACAATAATTACATATTTCCTTCCATATCCCATTAATTTTCTTCCTATCAAAATGAACCCATGCTTCAGACTTTAATTTAGCCTTCCCATCTTCTTCCTCACTACATTCATTTAATGGTTGACTTTGTGTATTTTCAGGTGAAGAGGTTGATGTAAGGAGAGGAACATTTGTATGTTGATCATCACTTGAAGTTTCACCACTTATTACCTCAACATTAAGTTCAATGTCATTTACTCCTTGAGAGGATTGTGGTGAAAATTTTTGCAAAAAATAACTTTCAAAGTTTAAATTCATATATAAAAAAATATACATATACTTTCTATTATCTCACGTTACCTTTTCAACATATTCACTTGTCATAATGTTTAAAGTCTCTGTCTTCTTCACAAATCTCTAACTCTACAAGACATGATAAAAAATTATCATCATACTATATTCCATATTTACTATGAATCGATAATAAGATTTTACCATATACGCTATGAATCGATAAAAGAGTAGCACTAATCTCATAATAGGGAGGTCCATACACAAAACAGAGTAGTCACTTTATTCCATATACACTATGAATCGATAATACATTGTTCAGATGACTTCAGGCATTTAAATATATTATGTCGAAACTATTCTGCTCAATAAACAGAATAAAGTCTCTGACTAAATCTATCAAAGCACAAATCAAATAAGATTTTACCATGATCACTTAAAATGGCTAGAAATTTTCGTGACAAAAATAGAGTAGCCAATAGCTATATCTCATAACATGAAGGTACATACACAAAACAGAGTAGTCAATTTATTCCATATACACTATGAATCGATAATACATTGTCCAAATAACTTCAGGCATTTAAATATATGTTATGCCGAAGCTATTATGCTCATAAATAGAATAGCAAAAATCTCATAGCAGTGAGGTCCATACACAAAATAGAGTAACCATGTATCAGTCACCAAGAGAAGAAATCTAAGTAAAATTGTAAAAGAAAACACGAAACATAGAACATAAAGTAAGTTGGAGATCTGCTTCATACGAGAAGAGGAAATACTTACCTGATGAGATCACGAAAAAGAAGGGATAGCAAGTCGAGTAGGCGACAAGTGTAAAGCGAAAGATTTGACTGGCGAGAGAGGCGACTCAGTGGTTGGTGACTGGCGAGAGAGGCAACCCAGCGATTGGCGACTAGCGAGAGAGGTGACTCAACGACTGGTGACTCAATGATTGGTGATTGGTGACTGGCGACTGGTGAGAACTAAGAAGTTTGAGAGAACTCAGAGAGGCGAGAAAATGACTGAGTTCTAACTTCTGCGAGAGACGAAGAGAGTGAAATCAAAAAAGTTTAGGTTGGTTTATATACTGCGGGAAAAATAAGTAAACCCTAATTAATATATAATTTATTTAAATAAATATAATTAGTTTCGGGTACGGGTGGGTACGTTTTTGAGTATAACCATAATCGAACCGTACCTATTTCTTTATGTTTGATTTTTACCCGAAATCATACCCGTCCCCAAAATTAAACGAATAAAAGTTGAAGCGTCGGTGCGATTATCCACGGATAACCGAATCCGTGGTTTTTTTGCCCATTCTTAATCGGAAAACACCCATACCCACCATCACCTTTGCAACCAGAATCTACCGATTGGGCAACCCTTAAGAGCCCACTTTCGCACCTGCCGATTGGACAACCCCTAAGAGCCCACTTTCGCATAGTTTTGTGCATCATTCCTTTGAATGCTATTAAGTGATAAATTATTAATTTTTTCTTATTTAGTTATTTTATTGTTTTTATGTATTATAATTATTTATTTTATATTTTATGAAAAAATATGAGTTTTTGAATTTTTTGAAAATTTTCTATTCTTTTACAAATTTTTTATTAATTTATTTGATTAGGTGGATATACTCATATGAGACGTAATGTAATTAAACGGGACGTGGATGCAATTAACAAAAAAGTCCTAAACAATGTCATTTTGAGCCACTTAGTGCTATACGATGCCAATCCAACGTGTCATTCAAATTAGAAGCAACCAAACAACAAGGTTCATTCCAATTTCAATCACACCGAACGACGCATCATTCGTCCAACAGTCACCTCTTTCTAGCACTTGTGTTGTATGGGTAATGTTCACATACTGATCCAATTTTGTGACATGTGACATGCTGATGAGTGTTTCTTGATTCCATGTATCTAATTTAATCCGTTTTTATTTTCTCATCAAAACAATAAGATTTTTGTATTTTTATTCTCTTAATAATTATAAATTATTTAGTTATCTTTTTTACATGTGTTAAATTTTATGTCTAATTAAACATTTCATTAAGATTATGGATAATTTAAAATTTGAAATTATGATTTAATTTAAATTATGTTATGATATGAATATAGTTTCAATTTTTAATTTCTTGAAGTGTTTAATTTTATGTTTAAATATTAACGTATACTAATTCTTGAATTGGGTGCACAATTAATTTGATATTTAGTTTTTCTTATTACTATATTATAAAGTTAATATAAAATTGTTAATTTTTTGTAATTAAAGTAACAAGTTGTAATTTTTATTACAATTGAAAATAAATGTTTAGTTTAGAAATTTTTAACGATATCAATTTCATTTTACTCAGCTATTATTTTTTATTATAATGAAACAAATGAATTAAATTTAATTATCATAATTCTAAGTTTTTCATGAATTAGATTGATTAATAATTAAGTTGTTAGTTAATTACAAAGTAAAAAAAGGTAAAAAAAAATTAAGAGAATTTAAATTCTTAAAACTAAAATTAGAAAAATAAAAAAAGATCTTAAAATTATATAATTAATTTAGGATTTAGAAGCTGAATGGAATGATAAATTTAATTATAATCCAGTGGTTATGATAACGAGAAATCATATGATTATCTTATTAATATGATAATTTTATTTTTTTATTCTTTTGTTTTATTTTATTTTTTTATAAAAATATTCAAAAATTTCTATTCATTTTATTTATAATATTTTAGGATTTAATTTTTAGATTAATAATTAATAAATTAATTTTTTCAATCTTTTAAAAAATAATCCTTATTTATAATTATATTTAAATATTTGATAGTTTATTTTATAGCCCATCATAACCCTCGTCGTTACATTTGTCACTGCCACCGAGAGTACCCCAATTGGATTCCCCTTAGCATAGGCTTTCATTGGCCACCAAGAACATCGAACAAACATTACGGTATCACCATCAGCCCTTAGAAGGAATTGTCGTGATCCTTCGTATCTAAAAAATTATTGTTTTGGCTCTTCACACCATAGCCGGTCCTGTTCAACCTTGTTCATTCGGACAACAAAATTTAAGTCCAGTTCGATTGCCATTTAGACCCATTTTTCTTCATTTTGAATCCAATTCTACCACTTTTAAAGGTTGTTTGGTTTCTAACTTTTCTCATTTGAATTTATGTATCTTAGTTATATGATTAGTAATAATATTTTCAATTATGTACTTATTTTCATTTCATTATGTTTTAAGTGACATTTATAAATTTTACTTTCTTTTATACATTAATTTTTTTAAAAGAAAATAAAATTTATATATATTATTTATAAAATGTTATAAATATAATTAAAAGTGTTACTAATATTGATATATTTATATTTACTAGAAATTTTATGAACAATGCATTAATTTATTACCGAGACTTATGATAAATGCCAATTTTCTTTTTCGCCTTTTCCTTTTTGTTATTTTTCTTACCCTAATCCTAAGAAATGAGCCCGCATGAGTCCCATTGGTCACATTCGGTTACTTTTTGCTATAAAGGCTGTTTGCAAATCAAACTTATATGGTTTCAATTTGCACTACCCTATTACTAGCTATTATTTACTGTTTATTGGGTATAATACTCGACCAAGCCCAATTCAATATGCATGTGTATCACATTTTATGTAGAACTCTGTTACGTGTAGAATTTCTCAAAGGTTTGGGAAGAAGAAAACAAAGGTAAAGAGGAGTTGTTTTTATATATTTTTTTATATCTTTTCCCTCAATTCTTTAGTCATATATATAGCATTACTCAAGGATAACTAACTTTGACATTATCTAACAGAATCAATTGTCCTTGTGCTCATGCTCCATGTCATCATTCCTTGTCGTTTGTGGTCCCCTCTCCTGCTCGTGGTTCTATGCCCACCTGTTCTCACGAGTGCTGCGTTGTGCTTTGTGTCGCTGGGATATTCTTCTACGCCTCGTGCGCCATGTGTGATGCGCCAAGCAGCTCGAGCGTATATGTTCGTATCATTCCATCCCTTTTTTTAGAATCCTTGTCCTCAAGGATAAAGTAGAGATTTGACTGGATTAGATTACATCCTATGCTTTGAGATAGAAGGAAAAGGTAATCTTGAATTGACCTTGGAGCAAGCCTATATCTCCAAGAAAAATTACTTCGATGCTAAGGTCATACCCACTTGTTTCTATTATCCGCTTGTTATTATGTCTTGATGTGATTGACATGTTGATCATGTCATTGAACCCTCTTGTTTTGGTATGGATAGGACTATAATTATTGATAATTTTATACTCATTGAAGTATTATGGTACTGATAAGCTCGTGAAAACAGATAACCCTAGGATGAATCTTGTCCTGAAGTTATTTAGATTACCAAATTGAAGAGTGCTAAGCCCTACTAAGCCAACATAGACAAAGAAAAGGCAATACAAAGCTGCAGCAAATGAAGCAGTCATCATTGCAAAAACTTCACCAGGATCAAAACTAGGGGCTCCCCATTGAAATGGATATGGAACTCTTATCCATAGAGATCCACTAATAACTCTAGCACGATCAGTTCTACAGCTCATTTGAGTTTTATGTCATGTATTCTTGTAAGTCCCTCCCATAGTGAGCAATTGTGCATAAGTCCACACAATTTCCACAGAAATTATAATAGCAGATCGATCAAACACCTACCTCTCTCTCACTAGCCAAATGAGGTTTGTATTGTGAGAATACTACTAGAAGGATGAGTTGTGGTAGCCTACTCTCCACATATTTAGCTAGCACAGGAAATTCAAACTTATATAGCCCAAAGCCTGATAAAGCCATCAGTGGAACTGTAGACAATGGACCCAATGGCCTGGCCACGTTACGCCAAGGATCAATGAAACCAAGAATAATCCGGACAGTGGAGGTGACAATAAGGGTGCCCCATGTTCCATGCATTATCCTCTCACATTTCTCCCGGGAATCTAAATTTTCACTGTATCTATCAGCCAATACAATTGAAATGGTGGTTGGAACGTAGGCATAAGAGGCTCCAATAACTGTAGGAAAATAAGTCCCAAACAATGTTTGAAACAATGTGTTAATTCCAGCAACGAAAAGCATTGTTTGAATCACCTTTTCATTTTCCTCACTCTTAGCCTTAAATTCACTTAATGACATCACATCCAAAACACCCACAATCACTTCACATTCCTACATGAGCTTTAAATTTTTTCTCAATAGTATTCCCATCAACCATTGACACCACTTTCATCCCCAAATAGTGAGCGGATTTCATAGTCTCAGCCTCAATTTGTTGAGCAAGTCCACGGGTAGGAGCCAAAACAATAGCATAAGGCCTTTCGGCCACATTCTCTTCACAAATAGGAAGCAGTCTAGAATTGTAAGTTAGCATAGGAATTTCAAAAACAACAATCTTACCTGAACCAATCTTAGCCACACCAATAAATTCTCGTTGTTAAAAGCCAATAGGAATAAGCACCATCTAAATTGGGAAAAGGTTCTTATAATGGTCTTGAAATGACCAATTAAAAAGGATTTCCTTCTCAAGTAGATCCTCATCCACTGCCTTGAGTTCACCAATAGTGACAAATGTAGCTACTCTGCTAACTGGTTGAGTTTTCACACTGCTGATCTTCTTCAAATAGAGCATATACCTTTGAAGATGGCTGTAAATATTTTCTCTAGTTAGTCCTTCTATGCTCATCTAGTTAGTCCCTTTATCCTTTAAGATTGCACCAATTGCACCTACTTTGAAACAATCAGTAGTAGTTGAAACAATGTCATAACTTTCACATAACAATATCTTTTCCTTTGCTAATTCACTGTCTAGGCACCAAGACACACATTCCCCATATTGAATCTGATCACGACAAGTTTCTTTTGAAGCATTCTTTCCTTATATTAAAGGAAAATTTGCGTCAATAAAACTGAATGAATTAACAGAATTCCCATTTAGTGTTTTTCCATTTCCAAGAACAAGCTTGTCAATGATCTTTTCTATCTGTACTACTTGCGACTACAGATAAAATCCAAGGAAATACACTAGTAGTGGTACCAACTTTAAAACTATTGCCTGTAGAATTTTCTATTAAAATCCCTTTCTTCGTAGCATGAAAAACACCAATTACAATCGGGTCTTTGACGAACTTGACTAGCTAAGCTAATCCAATTGATGTAGAAATAAAATCAACACCATTAGCAATAACATTATCAAAAACAACAAGAATATCAGTTGAACTACAACCTACACCAACATTGCAAACTTTATATGTAGCACTTTTTGCAAAAGGAGCACCTACTCTTGTTGTACCTTGAGTTGTTCCATAAAAACTAACATCTTTTACATTGTTCCCAGTTACTATTAAAGATGTATGTGTTCCGTGTCCCATTAAATCCCTTGCTGACTCATCCTCTAATGTGGCTAATGAGTAATATCTAGCTCCTATGATCTTGTTGTTGATGTGAAATTTTTTTTTTGCCTTGGCAAGTCCTTTTCCACTTCTTAGGAGGAGGACCAAATCCTTGATCATTAAAGCTCTCAAATTTAGGCCAAGTTAACACCAACTATTACATCAATTTCAACTATAGGGTTTCTTTCAATTTTCTTTTGGAGAACCATAAAATCCCAAGATCTTGTGCTTAGAATTTGAAGAATTGTATTAAGAAATATTGAAACTACCTCCTTAATATCAATAAGTCTTTTTGTTTCAAGGTCAGTGAGATTTGTAGCAAATCCATTGAAACTCCTTTTGTAACTTGTAATCAACGTGTTCTCAATACCTTTAGCTGAGTTACTGACGACAAGGGTTCTTTCCGAGACAGCCTCAAGACTTCGACCACGAGCCATAACCTTAGATGAAATAATAGAGACAACCATAGTCGATACAAGAACGTATCGTTTCTGGTTAGTCTTATAGTGCCACCGATGCCAGATCTAACCTGGATCGAACATACGACCTCCTCGGCCCTTGTTTCTGACAACTCTTCGACCACCTCTACTAGAAACGCTAAGCCGCTTGCAAAAATTCACCCGTCTGGTATCCTAACGAGGCAAGCGTCTCACCCGATAGGGTTTCTCTCAGTTAACATTATCATCTGGAGCGGCCTTTTCTTCATGGGTCGGGTTTAGAGATTCGTATAAAGGCTTGAGACCAAGCCTATTATGAGGGAGCCCAGTTGAAGACGTGAGGCTATCCTTACGATATAGGCTCGCTTCATGGGCCAATATATGGGCTGATTTTGGGAGTCCAACTGGTGGTGATCCATAGAAGCTCGACTTGGGATTTGTATAAGCCATAGTTACCTCTTCTTGTAACCTAGAAACGCAGCTCTTACTAGTTCTGAGTTCTAAGGTTTGGAATTCGCTCATCGTGAAGGAATCAGTGGGTGGAGCTTCAAGTTTCTCGAAGGTCTCAGGTGGTGCACGAAGGTGTAATTGTAAACTGATGTGGTTTTGAGGAAGCTGGTGTGGTTCCGGTGAGTTGTGGGAGGTGCAAAGAGCTCTCAACTCGATTTGCGCCGCTTGTAAGATAGCATTGAATCGCTCTGATTTGGACCTAGATCACGCAAAGAAATCAGATTCCTCATCAAAGGTATCTGTGTTGGATGGGTTCCAGTTGTCCATGGCTGGAACCGGCTTTGATACCATTGTTACGTGTAGAATTTCTCAAAGGTTGGGGAAGAAGAAGAGAGGTAAGGAGGAGTTGTTTTCATATATTTTTTGATATCCTTTCCCTCAATTCTTTAGCCATATATATAACATTACACAAGGCTAACTAACTCTGACATTGTCTAACAGAATCAATGGTTCCCATGCTCATGCACCATGTCAGCATTCCTTGTCGCTTGTGGTTCCCTCTGCTGCTCGTGGTTTTGCGCCCACCTGTTCTCACGAGTGCTGCGCTGCGCTTTATGTCGTTAGGATCTTCTTCTACGCCTCGTACGCCATGTGTGCTACACTATGCAGCTCGAGCGTATATGCTCGCATCAAACTCATAATCAAGAAGATTTGAGAAAAGAGAAACATCTTTTGACCAAATAAATGAATGATTGGTAAAATGAGTAAATCATTAGCACATATTTTTTTTCTTAGTAAGCGAATAAACAAGCGCATTTATTTTTAATTTTTAATTCGTTTATCTCTCAGATTGTCTTCTAAATTACAACAGTTTTTGTTGCTTTGATTTGCTCCTCCTATTAGCTCGTGATTGGTACCCTTTAAAAATGTACAAGTTTATGATCTAGGTGATATAATTTCTCAATCTCAGCACCATAGATTCAAATTCAAATTCAAATCACATCCAAATCCAAATACTCTTTTCTGTATTTAATAAAAAAAAGAATTAATTACCTTTAAAAAAAATACAACGGTTAAATGCAAAAATAAAATATAATCCCTAAAACCATGGCCTACAATCATTACTGAGATCACCGATGTTATACTTCTGAATGTATTTTGAATGCTTCCCCATATAGAACAATTAAACAGCCCCTAGTATTAAAGAATATTCTTGGGTAACGTCCTAAGTTAATTACTCATATTGTGTAAGCCCAAGTATTTTTTGTCCTCCCCAAAGCAAAGCAACCCAAGGATGTCACACGCTCACCAATCTTATCCAAACAATCATGTGTCTTATTTGAACCAAAACCATCAAATAAATCTCTACTTATTGCCTTAACTTGTTATCATCCTTGAGAATATTTTTAGAGGCCCCTTTTCATCTTTATTCCTAAACCCCAAGCTCATATTGCCTTTTTTCATGCAAATTTTAAAACCCAGGCATTTTAATGCCTCTTTTGTTGTTATTGAATTTTAGAGTCCGAGCTTTGACATTATTGTGCTTGTTATTCCTTGTGCATCTCCCATGGCACGAGAAGAAATTCTTGAGATTTTTCCTCCTACTTTTCTGTTATATAACTCCCAAGTAATCGAGTTTTCCTTAAAGAAAAAAAATGATAGGAAATAATAAATAAGTATGTTAAAATATTTATGATAATATAAATATATTTTTTTAAAATAATATTTACACATTAACACACCCACACACATAAGCATTGTTAGAGTTTGAACTCAGGCACGCTGTGGCTAAAATGAACAAATACTATTGCACTATAAAGCAATTGGTAATAATATAAATACTGTTAGGATTATAAAATTGAAATAGTTTTATAATTTCATTTAAATTATGTATTTAAGTTTCAAATTAAATTTTAAATTAGATTTTACTATTTATTTTATGTTCGTAATTTTACTATAAGTAGGGCATATTAACTAAAAATACAAACTCTCTCAAATATCTCTATCCTCTCCAAATTCTTTCTCAATCCATTGCCCTAATTTCATCACTCTCCTCTCCCTTTTCATGATCCACATCACACAAGGACCTTTCACCGATTCAATGATTCTGTTTTTCAAAAGAAATTAAAAGAAAGAAGAAAACAAAGAAAAAGATGGTCGGCCGGTTCAAGTTAGTCGACTCATCAATGACAGGAATTCCTATTGCAACTGGCTGGTTTGACAATTAATATCTGTTAACATGGTTCACATACTATTCTTAGCAAAAAGAAGAAAAAAGAAAGAAAAAAAGACTCCCAACCATATGACTCTGAGTACCATTGCTTAATGTTCAAGCTCGGAAGACACTTTTCATCGTTTCTTCTCTATGGAGTCGAAGTAAGCCTAAATGACATTGTTTCATCTGTATGAACATGTTTATCTTGGTAAACTGTAACGTGGGAAGTCTATGTAGGCAACATATTGTTGAGCCAATGAATCAAACTCATATGCTAGTTCTGGTTGATAGCACAACTTTGCTTTATGTGTCTGCATCCCTAGCCATATGAATGCCATTTGGATGCCACATAAAATGATACTAAAGAAGTAAACTAACATTTAAATAATTTTCTTAGACCAAGTGATGGTATGTAAAGAAGAAAACTAAGCCGAAGTTTATTGTGCTTTAGAGATTAATGGGTTAGTTGTTCCACTGGATGTGTTGCCTATGCCTCTGGCTTTGACCAGTCTGAGTTGAAAGATGAAAAACAAAATGGTTTATAGATTTTTCAACCACCAAACTATATAATTGTTGCAAAAATTCCACTAAACTTTAAAATGTTATAAAATTACCACCAAAATAAAGTTAATATTAAATAAGTATCATCACCAATAGTTTATAAAAAAAAATTAATGGAACTATTTTAATGGTAACCTACTTACGTGACTTTTTAATGAAAATAGTACTTATGTAACTACTTAAGCTTGACACCAAGTTCAGTACTTATGTAACAATATAGTTCGAAAAAAAATTTACCCAAAAGAAAAAGCAAGTGGTTCTCGGATGAGATACTACTGACACAACCAAAAGCAATGGACATGAAATCATAAAATGTACGACAAACTTGCTAGTTGTTTAAACCCAGAAGATTACCTGCAAAGCAATGCTTTGAAACCAGATAATTAGTTAACAAACGCCACACCAAATTTGAAAGGGGAAAAAAAAGTGACCTCCATAGATGCGCAATTTATCAACTTACTTACACATGGAAGCATTCTTGTCCCTCCGAAAATGTATTTTTACATAAGATGAAATAAGCAATCCAAGCAGAATCAACCTCGGTATTTTCTCATCTCAACACAGAAAAGGGTAGTTATTCACCTTCCCGTTTGAATCAATTGAGAAAACAACCATAACATCCAGCCCTAAAAATAAAATTACAATCATAGCAATTGCATAAATGAGGACTACAGCGGATCGGCTTGAAATAATTAAAACAAAGTTACCCATCTTCTCCAAACTCTTTTGTAAACCTCTCCTGAACCTCAAGGTCAGATTTGCTTACTGTAGGCCTCTGTCTAGCAAGCACCTTGTCAAAATCTGTCTTCCTTATAGGCGGTGGGAGAATCTGCATGGGAATTCTACAGCATCATTTGGTCTAATTTTTGAGATGTTTAATATTCAGACAAAATATAAATATTAAAAAAAAAGGCACCATTTTGAAGTTAACTCATAATTTTGCATAAATTTCTATCTCATGTGCACGCTTATATGCATTCACGTATACATTAAAGAAAACAAATGTCCTTCAAGTGGAATCACGCCAGACTCGTACCAACAAAGGATGCCATGATTCCCATGAAAATGCTCATAAAATATAAACATCCTAAGATCATATACACGGCAGAAACAAAGATATTGAGTTGGAAAATGGGATCCACCAGTACCTTTGAAGCAAGGCCCTGGGCTTCAAGATCCTGCATTGAAGCCTGGATTGCACCAGATTGCTTTGGTCCACATGGCATCCACATATCGTTAGAAGTTTTAAAAAAGAACATGGCATCTTGAGTTTTACGCACAGGCTCAAACAGTACATCCTTAACCTGTCAGATTTGGAATAAAACAACAATGTGACACCTGGAACAACTCTTCAGTACAGTCTCCTAGATTTATGAATAGTATTATGTAAAACAAGGGAAAGGATATCTGACAAATGCTGCACTTACACAAACTGAAATATCTGATCCAGAAAATCCCTCTGACCGGCTTGCTAAGCTTTCAAAATCTTTATCTGACAAGTTATGTGGAGTATCTCCTAGATGCACCTGTAATAAACGTTGCAATAATGAGTTAAGCATGATGTAAAGGAATCGATCAATCTTACCTTTAATCAAAATTGATCGATCTTACTTTTAATCAAAACTAACTATAATAATCAGTACTTTAAAAATATGCTGTCGAGCCTTCAAATCTGGAAGAGGAATATATATCCGCTTGTCAAAACGCCGTCGAATAGCCTGTAATTACAATGGATTAACCAAGCTACATAGTCTGTCAAAATCAAATAAAAATATAAAATCTCATTTAGCTTTACCTGGTCTAGAGAATAGGGAGTATTTGTTGCTGCAAGTACAAGAACTTTCTGATCATTGTGCCCTACACCCTAATATTTGAAAGATCAAATCAAATTTGACATCAGAACTGTCTCCTACTAAAATTTAAAAAATACAGATGTACCAAAATATGAAAAAAAGACAAAAGAAAAGGATAAATAAATAACATAAATTATCATGAAGATTTTCAATTCTGAGCAGGACATTGCAAATGACTACGAGCCATACTGCCATTGTTTCACAAAAATATGGCTCAAAGATTAACAAAAAGCAACTTAGCAGTAACTAGTAAGTAATATTCCTAAACATTCTTTCTTTAATGTTTGGCAATATAAAAAAAGATAGTTATACTTGAAAAAAAATGCAATCAATTAAAAAAGTCCAATATGAAATGTAGCAGAAGAACTGTACTTTACTCGAGCTCAATTTTTGCAGAAACCAGGGGAGAACTGGAAAAAGGTGGAGTTCATCTGATTTTGCTGATCAATTTTGATAAATCCCAGAGAGACATGTCTAACAACCTATAACTGCCACTTTATAATAAAGCAGTTCAAGTAGTAGAGGCACGTAATATTACCATTTACATGAATGAGCAGGGTTACTATTTCATAATTTATATCTATGCTGAAAAGACATAATTGCGGGGGGGGGGGGGGGGAAGACATTAGAAATATGTGGTCAATCATTCCTCAGGAATATAAGTTACTGAGGATGTATTTTCACCAATTTGCATATTTACTATTTTGATTCACTATAGCTAATGTGAATTAATTGCTTGGAATGGATATAAAGTTTGATTTAGGAAAAAACATTTAATTGGACTCCAGCAACAGGTCTTCCAAGACAATTTATGCAAGGACCAAAAGGTCACAGTTTTTCTTTGTTATCTTTAGGAGGCATTTAAATGACTTGGAAATTAAAGACATATTGCCTCTATAATCTCTTGTGGAGGGCATTAAATTAAACCTAAATGAGAAAATTCAAAGCATGAAATAGGGATGCTTCTGGTTAACTCTCCTGCAAACTATTATTTAATTCTCTTAGGGAGTAAGTCAATTTTCCAAGCTGAAATACGTTGGACTTCCCCCTAATTCACACATATTTAATATTCATTGGGATACCTTTGGTATAATGAAGAAATGAAAGCTCCGTAGAAGATTCATTACAATGGCTTTTGCAATAGTGCTACGATTCTACTTTTGGTACCCTTTTTTAACCCAACTTTTTAATGTAGTATCCCATTTAGAAAATTGTACCAATTTGCTACAAGTTGTCATTTAATTAAAAGTTTTTCACATGTGTAATAATACACTTACGATATTTAGAGGGTATTTTCGGATAATTAATTAAATGAATTGATTATCTGAAAATGCCTTCTGAATATCGTTTAATTAATTGATTACACGAAATTACTCTTTGAATATCGCACGTATATTACTACACGTGTGAAATATCCCCAATCAAATGAAAAATTACATCAAATTAGTATATTTTTTAAATGAGAATACCACTAAGATACCACCCCAAAAATCTGGATAAAAAATTTAAAATCATAATACTACTAAGGTAATAAACCCAAAAAACTAAGATGTATACAAACAAAATTGTACCTTTTTCCAATAGATAAAGCTCTTGAGAGATTTAGTTTTCCAATAACTTCTAAATCGATATCAGAGCTTAACCAAAAAAAACTTGTTACCCAAAATATTGCTCATTAAATTACCCAAAAAAGTCAAACCAAACCACGTTGTACCGCCAACCACCATCGTTCATGTGGTAAGTATTGACATTGGAGAGCCTAGCCACAATCGCCTCTCTCAATGTAGCCTCTGTGCCACCAATAGGCCTATACCACCTCACTTACTATTGCGACACCACACTCACTCTCTGCGTGTCTCTAGTAACCATATCACCACCGATATCATCGTCGACTACATCTCTTACTAATGTTGGCTTGTCGTGGCCCTTCCACCTATGTGGTTGCCCCTGGGTGGATCTTCACAATGTAGATTAGATAACCATACTGATATAATACTCTTTTTTCTCTATATTCTTTTTTTTAATTATTATTATTATTATTATTATTCTTTATTTTCTCTTATTTATTGGTAAGCAAAAAAATTCTAAAATTAAAGATTTTTCTCCTATAAATCAATTCCAATCACGATATTATCATGTTTAGTCCAAGATTTTAGAAATGCATATTGTATGCAGGGAAAAGAAGGTTTACGTTATAGGAAGAAAATTTTTACCAAAAGATGACCCAACTTTTGATAAATGGGAAGCTGAAGATTCCTTGATCAAATCTTGACTCGTCAACTCTATGTCACACTTAGTTCAATGTGAGTCCACAAAAGAAGTTTGGGATGCAATTAAGAAGAGCTATCTAGATGTATTTGATTCTTCTCAAATATACAAATTGATGAAGTTGTCCTTCAATTACGTCAAAATGGTTGACCTTTTATTGAATACTACAACAAGCTAAACTCTATTTTTGTGGAACTGGATTACCGAAGGCCTAATGATATGGAACATGCCAATGATATTGAGAAATTGAGAAAGTGTATTACTAAGGATCGAGTTTATATATTCTTGGCTAGATTAGATCGAAGTTTGGATCAAGCTAGTAGTCGGGTTTTGGCTACTCCATTGCCAAGCCCAGAAGAAGCATATTCACAAGTTCATCGCGAAGTACAAAGGTTGGTCACTCTGGACACTGAGGGACATAAGAATGGACATTTTAACCATAGATAATTGAAACTGTGGTGACCTTTAAAAATTCGACAATTTTTTTCCGAAAATAATTGTAATCAAAAAGGCGTGAGATGAGGATGGTTATTGCAATACCGAAACTATATTAACCGAAATCGAACATATATTGATATTATTATTTTATATACATATAATTATATAAAAAATATTATTTTAATAATAGAACACAATAATTTATATAATTAGATTAAATTTTATTTATTCTAACTTTTTATTTTATTTATTTTACTTAAAAACACGTGCTAAATAGTTAAAAAATGAAAATTAATGTCAATATTTTAAATAATATGATAAAGTAAAAATTAAGTTAACATTTAATATTTTTAAACTAAATAAATGTTAAAAAATAATAAATGTGGTTAAATCATGGAGAAACTACTACCGGTTCATAACCAATGTTTATTAACCGAATTTATCCAAAACTAGTACAGAGTGGTTATGATTATTAGCATAATCGTCCTCGTCCATCCCCGCACCCATCATAGAGGGACAGAATAAGGTCCTAGTCCTTGTTGTCCAAAAGAACAGAACCCGTTCAAATCAGCCCTCTATTGATTCTAGTTCTCGATATTGCACCTACTGTAACAATAATAGCCACAGTATTGATATTTGTTGAAAAAAACATGGCTATCCAGAGTGGTTCAAAGTTTAAACTTAAGCAAGCTGAGAAAAAAAAATTCTTAAGTAGCATCAATCGACATCCTTCATCTTCTACTTATCAGATTTCTCGATCAACCCCCCAAAAAGGTAATTATGGTTCTACATTCCATGTTTTTTCTTCTAACACTTGACTTATTGATTAGAGGCTATCAATCATATGACTAATAATCCCTATATTCTTCATTCTCCAATATCTACTTTTGTTAAGTTTGTTCAGATTACCAATAAGACACCAATGCCAACTATAGGGACTAAAAATGTCTCACTAACACCCACATTCTCTGTGTCCTTTGTTTTATTTACAACAAATCTCTCTAATAATTTTTTATCAATTAGTAAAATTACAAAGCATCTTGATCGTTCTATAACATTTTCTTCAACTCATTGTGCGTTTCAAGATAAGCATATGAAGATGATCAACACTAGTAAAAAGAGAATAGGTCTCTACTACTTAGAGACGAGGCAAGCAACCCTAATTGTGGTTTTCAAGTGCACAAAGAAATTGAGAAGGACAAGATTATGTAATGACACTATCATTTAAGACATCCATGTTGTTCTTAGAACGTTTATTTCTTAAGTTATTTTCTAATATTAATGCTTCCAGTTTAAGGTATAAACAATGCATTTATGCAAAAACATCATGTTTCTTTTAAAATTAGTTCAAATAAAAGTTTTATTCTTTTTTCTCGTGGTCCTTTCTCTACTTCAACTGCTTCTAGTCAAAAATATTTTGTTTTCTTTATTGATGATTGTACTAGAGCTATCTGGATATTTAATTCAAGTGTAAGAGTGAAATTATACATGTTATTTCTCAATTTTTTGACATGACAATCACACAATTTTGTCTTAAGGTTCAAGATTTTCATTCGAGTAATGGCCACAAACTTACGAATTAGTATCTAATTGATTTATGTAAAACTCATGATATCTTTCACCAGACAACATGTGTTTATACGCCACAACAGAATGGCATAATGAAATGTAAGAACCGTTATCTCCTTGAGGTGGCACGTACCTTATGCTTCACAATGCATGTTCTTAAACGTTTATGGGCAAATGCTGTCATAATTGTTGCCTATCTTATCAACCGAATGCCCATCTTAAATATGTCTATTTTTCACTCTATACCTTTTGCATTGAACCTATGTCCTAAATTTTTTGGTTGTGTTTATTATTTTCATGTTCATACCCTACATAGGAACAAACTTGATCCACATGCTCTAAAATATATCTTTCTCAGTAACTCTAATACACAGAAAGGGTACAAATGTTTTCACCCACCTGCTGGTAAATAATATGTTTTTATGGATGTTTCAGTTTTGTAAAAAAGTGTTCTATTTTTTTGGAGATATTTTTCTAACCCTTATTCAGGGGGAGATTCATAGTAAGGAAGATGAGACATTACGGTTGGAAGAAAAGAAATTGTAGATTTCCAATAAAGGGGAGGATTCTTCTCCTATAGAATATAATGATTCTCTAGAGTCTTCCCATCTTGTAGAAGAACCCAAACCTAGCATGGAAGGACCACCTCACTTGTTCTAACAACAATTGGGTAGGAGTAAAGATGTTACTGTTATGCCCCACCTCTAGATACTTCTAGTCCTCTTGATGATACTCTCTGCATATTGGTGATCAAGGTAGAAGGTATCCTCTTTGAGTTTGTAGACAACCTGATAAATTAGACTAAGTCCACTTCGAATGTTGTTTATCCTATCTCCATCACAGTTATCCAAAACCCACCTAACTTTTGCCGTACAGATTTCTTCTGTTTTTATTCCTAATCATTTTTAAGAAACCTTTGAGTATCCCAAGTAAAAAGCTACCATGCTAGAAGAAATAAATGCCCTAAAAAAAACTGTACTTGAAAGTTAGTCAAGTTACTTAAGGGGAAAAAGACTATTGATAGTAAGTGGATGTTTATTGTAAAATTCTTTTTTGATAGGACAATAGAGAGAAACAAGTTCAAAGTCGTGACTAAAAGGTATGCTCAAACTTGTGGAATTGACTATCAACAAATATTTCCTCCTATGGCCAAGATGAAAACAGTGAGATACATTTTATTGGTGTAAATTTGGATTGGAATTTATTGCAATTTGATGTAAAGAATACCTTTATCCATGGAGAGTTGATAGAAGAAGTGTAAATGGATCCTCCTACTGGTTTCCCAATAGAAAAAGAAAAGGTTTGTAAGTTGAAAAAGGTCTTATATGTACTAAAACAGTCACCTAGAGCATGGTTTGGCAGATTAAGTCGTTCGATAAAGGTTTTAAGCAGACCTAGGTCGATAACTCCTTTCTGTAAAAGATATAGTATTAACCAGCAAACCCAGGAAGATCACACTTTTTTCTATAAAAGAGATGATACTGACAAGTTTATGTGAATGACATGATTGTTACAGGTATCAACACTCATAAGATGGAAAGGTTACATAGCTATTTAGCTAAAGAGTTTGAAATGAAGAACCTAGGATATCTAAAGCACTTCTTAGGTATTGAAGTTTCCCGATCTAACCAAGGACATATGCCTTAGATCTCATGGTTGAAACTGCAAATTCTGATTATGCTCCTACAAACACTCCATAGAGGTTAATCATGCCTTGATTGCCGACCCTAAACAGATTCCAACTAATAAGGAAAGATATCATAAATTAGTAGAAAAATTAATTTATTTGACACATACTTGACATATCATATGCACTTAGTGTGGTGAGCCAGTTCATGCATGATCCGAATGAGCGACATATGGACGACATGAACCAAATCTTAGCCTATCTAAAGTCCTCTCCAGGCAAAAGTATCTTGTTTTCTAAACATAGACACCTGGACATCAAGGGTTACACCAACTTAGACTTTGCGAGATCTAAGGTGGATAAAAAGTTTACTTCAAAATATCTTACATTTCTTAAAGGCAACTTGGTAACTTGGAAAAATAAGAAACAAAATGTGATATCATTGTCTAGTGCAAAACATGAATATTGTGCTCTTCACCATGCTATTATTATCGAGCTTTCCTGATTAGAGATTTTGTTGTGTGACCTTGGTTTAAGTCCGAGCAAACCAATGACTATGTTTTGTGATCACACAATAGTTATTGTGGTTGCTAATAGTCCAATACAAAATGATCGAATAAAGCAAATTTGAGCTTAACATAAACTACATAAATAATTTGAATTCTAGTATCATCAAAGTTTCATACTTCAAGAGTGCAAAACAATTGCTAATATCATGGCTCATAGTGTAATTGAAAAATGTTTTCATACCACTTTGTCCAAGAACATGTGTGATTTATATGCTTCAAATTAAGGGAAGAGTTAACGTGTATTTGACTTGTTAGTAGATATATCTTGTATTATAGGATATATATTAATTTGTATATAATTACGATTATTTATCTTAATAGGTTTTGTATGTTTATAAATACCCAATTAGGGTAATGAATAAAAGTAAACTTTTCATAGTCTAACATGGTATCAGAGTTAGAGGTTCGGTCACCAGTAACCTCAATTATTTAATTATAACTATTTGGCTTGCATGGTGCATAGAGCTAACAATTATACGGGAGTGACATAGTTTGCTACCTCAGTAGTACCATGATTTTACTTTTGCTACTTTTTTTACTCAAATTTTTAAGTCGTACCTTAGTGGCACTCCCATTTAAAAAAGATAATAATTTAATGCAATTTGTCATTTAATTGAGAATTTCTCACATGTATAGTAATAAACATGTGATATTCAAAGAGTATTTTGAGATAATCAATTATTGATTATCCGAAAATGTGCTTTGAATATCATACATGTATTCTACACATGTGAAAAATCTCCAATTAAATGATAAATTACACTAACTTAGTACCTTTTTTTTAAATGGAGGTACTATTAAGGCACCACCTCAACAATTTGGATAAAAAGGGTACCAAAAGTAAAGTCGTGGTACTACTAAAGTAGCGACCCAAGAGTGAAAGATGTATAAAAACAATGTTGAATTTTCTCCCAATAATTTAAGCTTTTGATAGAATTGGTCTCCCAACAACTTCTAATAAGATATACAAAATTTTGGCATCTCTATCAACTTCAACATATAAATAAAAGTGAGAAATAAAAAAGAATTATAGCCAAGTTATTCTTAAAAAACTATTCCAAAACTTCTCAGCATGTGAAACAATACCTGCATCTGCACAAGAAGTTCTGTCTTGATACGTCTAGAAGCCTCACTTTCGTTGCCTTCTCCACGTTGACCACATAAAGAATCTATCTCATCAACGAAGATGATAGATGGAGCACTTTCACGAGCCATTTGGAAGAGATTAGAAACAAGCTTTTCACTTTCACCCATCCATTTTGAGACTAGGTCTGAAGATGAAATGCTGCAACAATAAAAAGAAATAAGCACACATATCTAAATCAATGCTCGGTAGACTTTAAATACAAACTTTTCCTCCCAACTTGATACAGGGGAAAAATTCCTCGGAACACATGAGAGAGAAGAGACGCCTCAGATGTCAACAAAGAAAAGGGTGCACATTCTTTGACCAGCTCCTTTTAGATTTCCACAGATATCATAATGTACAGGGACCATAATGATGGCACAGAACTTAGACAAGGAAGAATACTATCTATTCAATATATTACCTAAAAAATGTAGAGTCTGCTTCAGTAGCAACAGCCTTGGCTAAGTATGACTTTCCAGTTCCAGGTGGCCCATACAATAAAAATGCCCTCCATGGTTGTCTCTTGCCTAAAGAAAGAGATTGTTGCAGGATAAAATACAAGATTAGGTCATCAGTCAGTAATTTTTAAAAGATATGTTAACATTATCACAACTTAGCAACAATAAGAATAAATAGAAGTAGCTTATAATGTAGACTGTAGAATGTTGGACCCCTAGTTTCTTTCCCGGTAAGCAATTGGAATATATGGAAGTGAAGTTTCTTAACTGGAATGACATTAAAACAAAACCATGATAAAATTTACAAGCAATACCAAATCATTAAAATGTAAGCCATACATTTGTAAAGGAAAATACCCATATTTGTTTTTTAAATAGAGGTTGTAGGTGACAAGAAAGTAACCTGTCACCTCCTTAATTTATTTAAATGAAATGAAAAAGGCGTACACATAGGTCAAAGAGGAGAGGGAGAATAAAAAGCAGCATAACCCTCAGGAAAATACAGCCCATTTCCAGCCTAGAGTCCCAGTGCCCCACTAGTATGGTGGTAAGGTAGTGCCCATATCCTTTGAGGAGGACATGGGCATGCACTTGAGGCATTTATTTGTGGTTTGCCCCACATGGCTCCCACTGTATAACTTTGTGGTTTGCCCCATGGCCTCCACTATATAACTGTGGTTTGTTTCAAATACGATTGTAGCTGCATATGCATTATATTTATTTTAGGAAAATATTCTAAGGAAGATTAAAAAATCTAACAGTTCAAGTCTATTATTCTAACCAGGCAGCATATAGATACATTTAATTGCTAACTTCAGTTTGGAAGAACTTTCAAATGGTATATGTGGTTGTTGTTCGGCATTGCATTTAATTTGCATTGATTAAAAATATCATCTCAAGAACCCTGGAGTGATAAATTAGATGCTTCCACCAACTATGATAACTGATACCTCATTGCTCAAAATAAGCAATCAAAAAGAATTTTTTGGGAAAATTACATAAATAGTGACACCTAAAACTCAACAACAAAAATAGCATCATTCCTATTCCTTTGCATTTAGGGTGTTCGTTTTGTGATTTTCCAAAGATTTTTTGCAATCTAGAGACAACAAGATAAAAACCAAAGAGCCAAATCATGTACAATCAGAAAGAAAATAAAAGCACAACAAAGACAATCAACAAAATGAAAACTAACCAGTAAAGAACTGTGGGAACTTCACAGGCAATATAACTGCCTCTTGCAACGCCTGCTTTGCACTCTCCAAACCCGCCACATCGTTCCACTTTACATTTGGCTTTTCCCTTATGATTGCTGAATTAAGCCCAGCTCGAAGCTTTGACTGCTCGGGGTCTTCACCGTCACCACCATCACCGTCCTTTGGCTTCGTCTTCGTCTTTGGTCTCGTAGCCACAGCCGCATCACCATTTGAGGCCGGGCCAGTTCCGCCATCGTCCAGCACAGCACGGATCTCCTCAGCCCGGCGCAAATACTCAGTAAACTTCTGCGTAATTGCTTCCTTAATCTTAGGGTTCTTCTCGTACTTCAAGTGGGTTCTGAAGTACTCCAAAGCGTTCATGTATAAAGGAAAAGCCTTCGCGTAATTTCCAGCATTGTCTTCCTGTACTGCCTGCTTCACGTACTCTATCGCTTGTTCTTTGAAATTGCTATACATCTTCAAGTCTCAATTGGTATACCAGAAATCAAAATAAAGTTTCGATAAAGGGATTTGTTGGAAACCCTAGGATTTGAATAAATTCATGATGGATTGGGTTTAACTTAAACCGGAGATTGATCGTGAAGATACATAACACCAATTCTATGTTAACTTCTGTTTTGTTTTCGATGAGATTGGAATTTTCTTGAGAAATTTCCAGGAATCGCGTTTTAGTTGACGATAGAAAGAAGGCTTAAGGTAGGAGAAGGGAAAGACACCAAATGGTGTGATCGGTGTAAAAGGATTCCGCAGCTCACTGGTACACGTGTTAAGCAACTAATTAAGCAACTAAATTTGTTATTAACCCAATAACTTTTTAAAAAAAAAAATCATCTTTGCCATTTTATCATACCAACGTGTTATTAATGCCGCCGGCGTTTTTACCTAACTTAAATTTTTTACTAAACCTACCTCACTCTTTGAAAAACTAAAAATGATACATATAAAATATACCAATAATTACTTATAATCCCAATAAAAATCAAAATACAATTACAAGACATTAGTCTTAAAAAAATCTTTTTAATTAAAAAATAGAAGCTTTTTTGTTAAGACTTATAAAAAATTGAGAATAATCATTTAATTATTTAGAGATTAAGACTCAAGAAAAAGGGAAAGAAAAACAAGACTTTATCTCGTAACACAAACAGATCATTATCGCAATCATTAAAGATTCTTCTATTTCTCTCTATCCACGATACCTAAAGGAGTGTTCCTACCTCACATATCGACAATACCTTTGTCTTCAAAGTTTCTTTTACATATAGAAAGTTTTCATAGATAATGATTGACAAAATTTTGAAAAGTTCAAAGAAAATCATTTTATTTTGTAACTTTGATCAAAGAAAAAGAACAATTAGACAATATACGAATAAATGATTTATATCTTTAGAATTATTCTTGCATAGCACACACCAATTAAGAAAAGAATAAGACTTAGAATACTTCAATTGAATCCAGTCATTTATGTTTAGCTTCCCAAAAGTAATTAACCATTTCAAAAGTTTTACTTTTAAAGGACTTGGGCGTATCTACACATAAGTGAAATAATCAAAAACTTGATCTATAAGGCTATATATAAGAATCTCAAAATAAGATTTACATGAAAATATTCAAAAGAATCATTGATCTAAATCCTTCTATCACAAATGTCTACTTTTATCGTGACTTCTAATTCTAACAACATCCTCGAGAAATCTACTTCTCAATCATTGAAATTTCTTTTAAACCTAAAGTTCCAACATTAGGGTGAATGCATCCTACTACTAGACTTATTTTGCTCCAAACCTAAACTGTATAACTTTGAAAATCTTGTTGAAATAGAATCACCTTCCATCCAACAATCCTCCTAAAAATAAATTTTACTGCCATCTCACACCTTATATCTCACGTTAGAAAAAAAAAGAAGTTGAATCTTTGACAATTTTCATCCAAGGACTACTATGAACTCGATAAGAACCCTGAACTACGTCTCACCCATTCTCAACCAACCCATATCTACTTTTAATTACTCCATGTCAAAGAGAATTTACCTCTAAGGGAAACCTCCATAGCCACTTCCCATATAGAGTTTTATTTCTTTTGATAATATTACCAATACCTAATCCTCATATTTTCTTCAATCTTTGAACGGTAGTCTAATTGACCAAGTAACTTTTTTTCCCTTTCACATAAAAAGTTTCTCAACACTTTCTCTGATCTTTTGGCTACTCTCACAAGTATTCTAAAAATTGCCAAGTAGTAAGTAGGATGACTCAATAAAATAGAATTTATCAAGGTCAACCATACCCTCTAGAGAAAAAGCTCTCTTCATCCCACCAATATTTTTTCAAATCTTTCAATAATTAGTAACTAAAACTCAATCGTCCTCGAATTTCATCCTAGAGGTAAACTCAAATATTTCAATAGATAATTCCCAACTTCACATCCCAATAAATTAACTAAAGGCAATACTTTATTTTCATCAAAATTAATACCTAATAAACAACTTTTGGGCAAGTTAATCTTCAACCCTAACCCAACACTAAAAAATTGAATCACATTAACTAAGTTTTCGAATTTATCCTCATTGTTTGAAGAAAAGAAAATAGTATGATTCGCAAAATGAAGGTGAGAAACCTTAATACGATCTATTTCAATACAAAGACCATCTATTATATTAAAACTCTTAGCTCTTTCCATCAATCGACTTAATCCATCAACTACCAAAACGAAAAGAAAATGAGGGTCTTTTTATCTTAAACCTCTTGACGCCTTAAAGTGTCCTCTTGGTCTCCCATTAATAATAACTGAAAAATTCATAGAGCTCAAATAACCTTTGATCTAAAATCTCAATCTTTCCATAAACCCTTTGTCTTTCAACACAAAATCTAAGAAAGTCCAATCAATATGGTCATAGGCTTTCTCAAAATCAATCTTGAAAATCAAAGCTTCAATGTTATTCTTCCTATGCTCCTCAACAACTTCATTGGCTTCCAAGACTACATCTTAAAATTTGTATACTGTTATATAAGCCCAAGACCTAACTCAACCCAATAAGATCTCATCGAGTTAAAGGTTACCCACACTTATAAACTGCACTACAGTCGAACACCTAGTCGATGTGGGACAATATAATCCTTCAACACCCTCTTCACATCGGACAAGGGCAACGAAGGCCACAAACCACGATGAAGTCAGGGCCTAGCTCTGATACCATGTTATATAAGCCCAAGGCCTAACTCAACCCAATAAGATCTCATCGAGTTAAGGGTTGCCCACACTTATAAACTACACTACAGTCGAACACCTAGTCGATGTGGAACAATATAATCCTTCAACATTTACCTTTAACAAAAGTAGCTCTAAAACTTCTTTTAACCTTAGAGATAAAACCTTATAAATAATCTTATATAAATTGGTGACCAAGCTTATTGATCTAAAATTAGTGACTCTCAAAGCTGTATTTTTCTTTGGTATTAAACGAATACAAGTAGCATTAGTTTTTTTGTTAGCTATGCTATTTTTAAAGAAATCCAAAAACAACTCTATTAGCTCATCTTTAACCAACTCCCAACACTTGTGAAAAAAGTAAAATTAAACCTATCTAAACTAGGAGCCTTATCTTTCAAGCATTCAAAAATTGCTTTCTTAATTTCCTCTTCTTCAAAAGGTCTTTAGCCAATGAACCATTTCATCTAAAAAAACACCCCCAATCTAACCCTTGAAATCTCTATCTTGACCCATCATAATCAGAATAGAGCTTCTTGAAGAAACTTGCAACTTCCTTTTTTATTTTGTTATCATCATTCAGTACACTTCCATCTTCCTTCTCAAGTTTATTAATCAAGTTTATATCCTTTATTTTATTGGCAATAGTATGAAAAAAAATTGTGTTCACATCACCTTGCTTAATCCAAGTAACTCTTGACTTTTGTCTCCAAGAGATTTCTTCATTTATAATTAAGTTTTTCAAGTGAGATTTTAGGCTATAAATCTCTACTTTCAAGGAATCATTAAAACTTTCATCCATTTGCCACTTATCTAAGAAAGACATTATTTCTTCCAAAAAAAATTCTTCTATCTTTCAAGTTTTCATATACCTTTTTGTTCCATCTTTTAAGGTTTTCTTTTAGAAAGTCTAACTTTTTCATAAACTTTTAGCCAATCCATCCCTGAACAGATGCTTCTCGCCACCATTGCTGCACTTTATTAAAGAAATCTTTGGAACCAAGCCAAACTTTTTAAAACTTAAAAGGAATAGGACCCCAATGCTTGGTTTCAATGCTCAAAAGAGCTGGGCAATGATTATAGATAACCCTTTTGACAAATTTCTTGTCTAACATTACACCCAACCAGAATTTCCCACTCAAATAGGAATAAAAATCTATCAAGCTTACATCAAATAGGGTTAGATCTAAAGTTGGACCATGTAAAATTTCACCTAAGCGAACAATTTTTTTTAGTCTTGTCTCCCTAATGAAGGAATTAAAGTTCTTCATACCTAGTTTCTCTTTAACCATTTTATTTTTTTAACAGAAATATGACTACATTAAAGTCACCCCCATACACCAATTCAGACTACAAAGCCCGTAACAACCAGCCAATTCCTCCTAAAAGCTATTTCTTTCTCTTTTCTTGCAAGGACCATAAACTTTTAAAAGCCTCAATTCTTCTCTTTAGAAGATCTAATTCTTATTGATATTGAAAAATTACCAATGACAAACTCATCTACCTCTACCATTTATGTATCTCAAATTATAATGATGCCCCAAAACCTTCCAAAAGAAGGGAGATGAATCCACTCCTTGAACAAAATCCCCAAATGCTACTAATAATATTCTGATCTACAATTTCTCTTTTAGACTCTTGCATGATTACAATATTGGGATTCAATTTCCTCACATACTTCTTAAGAGCACACTTTTTTCTCCAATCACCCAAATCTCTTGTATGCTAGCTCAAAATCTTCATAGAAAAGAACCTTCACCCAAATTTTTATTAATATTGTAGTCTTTAGACTAACTCCATCAAAGTCTCTATCAAAGGCTTAATATCCTCAATGACCTCTTCTATCCTCTCAACTACATCAATGACTACTAAAGACTCAAAAATATCACCTATCTCGACTGATTAAGGTATAAACAAACTCTGAACATTAGCTAGAAATTCATCCATAGTCTCACAATTACTATCTTCATGGTTATCTACATTATCCTCAATTCTTATCTCTAAATTAGAGTCACTCTTCAAATCTTGTAAAAAATTAACACTTGCTTCTTGAAAACCACTCAAGCCATCACCTCCATTCAAATCCCTTAAACCTTCTAAACAATGACCCAAGATATCCAATTTAGTTCCATCTATTGAATTAGGATAAAAAAAATCATGAACTTTTTCCTCACTTACAGTTGAGGTTACATTGGAATCAAAATCAATACCATTTGCTACTTCCTTTACCACTTGTATATTCCATAAAATAGGATTACAAAAACCCAAGCGAAGATAATTAATTCAATCCACTCTTCGAGAAAGCTTCGAATTAAACTTGAAAAGAGACCAATGTTTAGCTTTAAAATAACAAATCCTTCTTTTGAACAATTCACTACTCAAAATCGGCCCTAGATCACTCAAAGTTACTCTAATAAAATTACTTTAATAATAATAGCGTTGAAGTGTAATTAATAGTAAGATATAATAAACAGTTCAAATGTTTTTATTGTGAGAATAAAAAAATGTATTGTGATAATATCATTACCATTTCATAAGATATTAAAAGGTTCTAATATAATATCTTTATCCATTAAATAATTTTAACATTTATAGTTGTGAACAAAAAACCAAAATACACTTATTTGAGGATTTTGTTAAGCGCTTTCCCCATAACTTCCTTGAACGATATTTTGTCCTCTTAATAGATTACTTTCATTTGATGCCAAAAACAATTTCAACTCTCTCAATGGGCCATTATAACTGTTTAAAATTTGTTGATTTTTCTTTAGTAGAAAGATAAAGACTTGCCCTCTACTCAACTTTTATTTGAGATTGTTAACCTCCATTTATTTAACTTTAATCTCTTTTTGTAAGTCTTATAAGTTTTTTGTGTCTTTATTGGTGTTTTCGTATGTAAAACATAAAGGTTGTTTTATTTTACTTAATATATTTTCTTCCTCTATGTAATGTTAGTTAATGATAATCAATAATGAATTCATACACTTAGTTATGTACATTTTGTATGTGAGCATGTTTAGATACACCACATGGATGGTTTTTATATTGTGTATGCTAGGTTGATTATTTGTGGTTTTGTTTTTTTGTTTATGGGTATTTGTAAAAAATTAATTGGTAACTTTTTAAAACGAAAAATTACATTTCTAAAGGCTTGCCTACCTCTTTTGCCTACCCTTTGTCTACTCTAGTCAGTAAGGCTATAAGGGCTAGTATCCTTGCCAAGGTAATGGCTTACCTTATCAGGAGAGGGTCGACAAGGCCCTTGGATAGTTAAGAATTTTCTTTAAATACCTCAAATTTTAATGTTGAATATTCAAAAAATTCAAGCAAAACTCTGTCAAAATTTTCTTATTTTTTAATTATGTTTAACAAATTACCTTCAGTGTTACTCGGTGTTTATGATACGTGTTTGTGAGAGAAATATCATGTTCTTAAGTGATGAGTACTTAAGATGGTTTTTGTTAGTGGGTTATGATTAAGGTGGGTACCCTATTATGTTAATGTTTCTAATTGTTGGTTGCTAATTGCACTATTATGTGTGGTGTTGGCTCCGAAAGACAGTTGAATTCGTGTGTCAAATCAAATTGTAGTAGAGATAGCAAGTAAGGATAGCAAAAGACAATTAGGACAAGAGTCCCAATTGATAGAGGTATTTTTATTTATACTTATTCATTGAGTTATATGTGTTTTTATGCTCCACTCTTACGTTAGTTTAATCATTGTTTCACTCGAGTAAGTGATTACATATGAGAGTTAAACTATGATTGGAAAGCTTTTATTTTCCTACTTTTTCTATTTATCTGTGTGGTATTATTCTTTTTTCTATTTATTTACTTTATCCTACATTTATCTTTCATTTTGTTGTTTCACCGCCTGTGAGTAGGAGATGAGTCTTTAAGGTCTAAGTATCTCTTTAACCTAGTTATGTACTGGGTGTCAAACTCTTTCAATTGGTATCAAAGTGGGTACACCCTTTACGGCTTAACCATTATGATGTTGTTATTTTCCTCTCTCTTCTTTCTTTAACTACCTTTCTCTCTTATGATGGCTTAAGTGTGAGATTTGGTCGATAAACCTCTTCATTTTGATGGAAACTTTTAATCTTAGTGGAGATCTCATATGTGTTTGATAAGTATCATTTTATATACATTTTTTGACATTAATTCCTTTATATATATATATATTATTATAATGGATAAAATTATTTATTTTGTATTTATTAGAAAATATTAATTTTCTAGATTTTTTGGAAGTTTTTTGAGATTTTTTTGAATTTTTTATTTGATAATTTGATTAACTTAGAAAGGAAATTGGTATATTTTGTAGCTTATTCCTATAGTAACTTATCATATCCTTTTAAGTATCACAACTTGTCTTATTCTTATGATATATGGTGCACACTAATCCTATATCTACCAGAATACCAATAATCCTAGTTACATTATGATTTAGCCTTTATCCCTTATAAATACAAAACAACATCATACAAAATAAGAAAAGAATGTGAGAATACATATTTAATATAATAAAATTTGGAGGTAAGAACTAAGAATAATATTCAATAAGTAATTAAAATAGTTGAAGATCATATTCAAGAACATCGATATTAATATTTCTTCTTCTTTTTGTTTATTATTTTAATCAATACTATTATGACTTCATTGTTTTTTATGAATAGTTAATTTTATAATTGATTATGGGTGTTTTTAAAGCCCAAGACATAGATTACAATATATAATAAGATATGAAATATTCTATTTATCTATTTTTCATGATTATGTATTAAGTTGTAGTTTTAATCTTTGTATAAATTTTCTTAATTATTTCAATATACAATTGAATGATGAGATTAATTAATCGTTAATTAACTTAGTTGATTAGATATGTAATTGTTTGATCAATTTAAATAATTAGTGATAAATTACTTACAATAAGAATTAATATTCAAGATAATTAAACTAAGCTTGTGTATTTAACCTTGATCCAATTTGCTTTTTGAAATTGAATGCTTTTGATAAATTAAATTTAGAGAGCTTATTCTAAGTTGTTTATTATAAATTTTTTAGACTAAAAGCTTGTTTAATTCAATGCATAGGTAAAAAGAGATCGAGATTTTTGAGTTTATGAATTTCTCTAAGTTGGTAAATCAAAGAATAGGATATTAAGATTACTTTTGTTGATTTCCAATATATGCTAGTAGTGGAGAATAATCCTATAATCATATTTTATTCATATCTTTATTGTAATATGTATATCTTATTAATCTTTAAACGTTAGATTTAATTTTCAGTTTAAAAAAACTAAAAAACTTTTTTACTAATTTTAATTAACTTACTAATGAGTTAGTAATTAGGAGTATAAATTATTATTAATCATCGTGGGTACGACAATCCTTAATTCTTAAAATTATTTATCACTTGTATTATTTGATCGTGTATACGTTTGTGTTTCTAATCAGGTCAATGGCATCGTTGTCGGGGATTGGTTTAATAATTCTTATAATAGCTGCTAGTTTTTATTTATTAATTTTTTCTTCAAAAAACTTTTCTTAAAATTTTTTTTTAAATTCATTTTTTTAAATTTATTATTATTTTAGTTTTAATTTTAAGTTTAGTTTATATTTATTTTTAGTTTATTTTATTTATCTATTCATTTATGATTATTAATTTTTTTCTTGAAATGTTGAATATCAAGGGAACATAATACATATATGAATGGAGCATATCCTATATACAATGGATTTCGTGTACCACACTTTGAGCATCAACAAGGTAAT
Organism: Hippophae gyantsensis; assembly: GCA_030763125.1. Taxonomy (NCBI): domain Eukaryota; kingdom Viridiplantae; phylum Streptophyta; class Magnoliopsida; order Rosales; family Elaeagnaceae; genus Hippophae; species Hippophae gyantsensis. Next base: position 46,358,236 of record CM061032.1, on the reverse strand, counting down.
TGGGACTACGATAATGCTATGGTGGATTTGAAAACTAAAGGCCTAGGTATGATTCATATTCCAACGTGTATAATGTAGGATGGTGGGATCATTGATACCCAAGCTATTCATATAGATTTCCAATAGAGAATTTCAACATCATGCTTAATTTTCTATTCTCAATGCTACAACCAACTCCAATCGTTCAAGGTAAGTCTCTTGAGGATTTAATGAGTAACATTGCTGCTAACACTTTGAACTTTCAACAAGAGAACCAAGATTTTATCAAATGATAGGAAATTTCAAGGAGAAATCTTGAGATATAGGTAAAGAAAATTTAAATGAGGAATCCAGTAGAAGAGTTCAACATCACACCTAGTTTCCCATTTCCAATATCACAACCCATTCCAACCATTCAAGGTAAGTCTCTTAAGAATTTAGAGACTTACCATTGCTACTAATACTTTGAAATTTTAGTAGGAGAACCAAGCTTTTATCAAAGAACAATAAATTTCAAGGAGAAATATTGAGATACAAAAAATCATTGTTGTTATCAATAATCTTGAGACTCAAATTAGCGAACTAGTCATAGTAGTGGAAATATTAGAAGCACATGCAGTTGTTAAGCTCCTCTCCCAAATAGATGCTAAATCTAGAGAAATCGTCAATCCATTATTATGGAGAGTAGAAAACAATTAGAAGAGCCTCAAAATATCCTTAAGAATGATGTATCAAAAGAAAATACTAGTAAGGAGGAAAAGACCATCACCTCCAAAGAATCCAATATGACAACAAAGGTAGTATTCATATATTAATTTTTTACTTATGATCCTACTTTATCTTTCTCGAACAGGTTTGACAATTTAATGAAGCAGAATCATGAAAAGGAAAATTTGGAGATATTCTCCAAGGTGCGAATTCACATACCTCTTATGAAATATATTAAAGAGGAACCTTGGTATGAAAAGTACCCTAAAGAACTTGTTCATTCTAAGAAAAATCTTAAGGATAACAAATGGACAGGTATGAGGGAGAATATATCTCGTATTCTTCAAAGGAGAGTACCATCAAAGTGCAAGGATGTAAATAATGAACTACTAGCTTAGAAGTTTTTCATCACATACTTCAAGATCTTTGATAATGGTGGATGATAAAAGTGATAGCGTCAGGCTCAAGATGTTAAACCAAGCTCTTTGTTGGGAACAATCCACCAAATTTACTTTCTACTCCCCTTTTATTTATTTTTACATTACATATATGCATGTGCTTACATTGAGGACAATGTAAGATTTAGGTGTGAGGGAGTGTTAATAGATCACTATCTTTATTTTTTATGCTTTATTAGTTTAGCATGTTTTAGGATGCATGCTTTAGGATTAGTATGCTCTAGGTAGCATAATTGTTTTTAGTATTTATTTGTTGCATTTTTAAGATAGTTAGGATTAATAAACAAGGTTAGAATCAATCACATGTTCTCTCTTTGTTTTCTAGCAACTTTAGCTAAACAATGTTAGGTCAAAAAAGATAATGAATGTTGATAGTTTTAATCTTGTTCCTAAGCGAAGGTAATTTTATGATATGTTTTTTTCAAAACTTGCATGCACAATAGCTAAATTGGTGATAGAATAATTTATATGAATGAACTTGTGAAAAATTTCGTAAATTCCTTAAAACTTTGCTATACTTTTAATGAATAAGAATAGGTTGCTAGAACTTTTTTTTTAAGTTTATTAAGGCGAATGCTAAATATATTTATTGAAAAAAGATTAAGGTAATAAGATTAACTTCTTCGGTTACCCCTAATGTTGTTGTTCTTTCAAGAATAACCTTTTTAGAAAACCAATTTGAGCCTACATTTGCCATACCTTATAGTTCAATGAAAGTAGAGTTGCATAAAAAGAGATTGGATTCTATGAAAATACTAAAATAAGATTTAAGATTGTCAATTGTGTTATAATTGATTAAATCCCTAATATACAGAATATAATCCATGTTATAATATGTTTCAAAAAACAACAAACAAAATACAAAAAAAGGGTTGTGTTAAAAAAGTGGCAAAAACAAAAGAAAATAAGTCAATAGTGATGTTTGGGTCTAAAATAATGAAATTTGACCTTATTTTATTAACATAATTAGTCTTATGATAGTATTATTTATACTTCTCTTTCTCGTACTCTATGGACTCATGAACTTTTATTTCTTATTTTTTTCCTTTTATTTGATTGAACCAACAAGCATAACCATATAATATCCAAATGAAAGGCCTTTTAATTTTAAGGAATACTATTGGTAAGTAGTGATACAATTTTAAGAAAAAGCTTATGGTACCCCATTCAACTCTAAAAAGAATAGTGATATCTTATAAGGAGGAACAATATTTCAACTTGTTTATGTTAAATGATTTGACTATTGATAATTCATACTACATCACACACACACACACATACTTTGAGCATGATTATTATACAATAGATGTGGCAATGAGATGACTAAAGATGATATCTAACATCTATTAGAACATAAAACAATAATATTATTAAGCTCCTGAGATAAAATTTTATAAAACTTATTCTCTTAGTTATGTGTATTGATTTTGTACGAAGACTAGCAAATAATAGGTGTGAGGGAGTTTAATAAGTGCTATTTTATACATATTTTTAGATATTAATTCTTTTATATTTATACATATATATATTATTAATTTGATGAGCCAAAATTATTTATTTTGTATTTATTAGAAAATATTGATTTTCAAGATTTTTGGGATTTTATGAATTTTTTATCTGATAGGTAGATTTACTTAGAAAGAAAGTGGATATATTTTGCAACTTATCCTATCTTTTTAACCATCACATCTTATCCTATTCTTTTGACATCTAGTGTATTCTAATCCCACCTCTACTAGAATACCAACAATCTTAGTTACATTCTAATATGATTTTTATCTTTTATAAATACAAAATAACACCGTATAAAATAAGAGGAGAATATCATAATACATATTTAGAATAATAAAAGTTAGAGACAAGAACTAAGAATAAGATTTAAGAGGTAATTAAAAAAGTTAATGACTAGATTAAAGAATATCAATACTAAAATTTCTTCTCCTTTATTTTATTGTTTTAATGAATACTATTCTTAATTTTTTTTCATGAGTAGTTAATTTTAAAATTAATTGTGAGTGATTTTAAAGTTCTAGACATAGATTGTAATATTTAATAAGATTTGTAATATTATATTTATCTATTCTTCTTGATTGTGTATTGATTTTTAGTTGTAATCTTCGTATGAATTTTCTTGATTATTCAAGTGTACAATTGAATAATCAGATTAATTTATCGTTAATCAGTTTAGTTGATTGACTAGGTAATCGTTTGATTAATTTAAATAATTAGTGATAAATTACTAGAATGAAAATTGATACTCAAGATAAATAAACTGAGCTTGTATGTTTAACCTTGATCCAATTTTCTTCTTGAAATTGAATGTTTTTGATAGATCAAATTCATAGAGCTTATTCTAGGTTGTTTATTAGAAACAGATTGGATCAAGGGCTTATTTAATTCAACAAATAGGTAAGAAGAGTTCAAGACTTTCAAGCTTGTAAATTTGTCTAAGTTGGTATAACCAAAGAATAAGATATTAGAATATGCTTTTATTGATTTTCAATACATACTAATAGTGGAGAATAATCATGTAATCATTCTTTTATTCATACATTTATCATAATCTTTATATCTTATTAATCTTTAGTTGTTAGATTTAATTTTTTAGTTTTAAAAAGAAACCAAAAACCCTACTTTACTAATTTTAATTAACTTTTAATGAGTTAGTAATTAGGATTAAATATTGTTACCAATTCTCGTGGGTATGACAACCCTTATTCTTGAAATTACTTATCACTTGTACAATTTGATCACGTATATTTGCATGCTTCTAATCATGTCAATGTTCTTATCTGAGATGATTGAATGATGATGTTTGGTCTTTGGTTGATTATGGATGGAATGATCCCATGAACATTTCAAATTTGGTGTTGTTGAACCTATTATTGATTGGAATAAAGAAGAATCGCATATTAATTATCTTAATTGTTAAGGGTTACACATAAATATAAATTCTGTTACATCTGATGACTCAAGATCTCATCAAATTTTACTAACTCTAAGGAAGCCTAGGAATTATGGAAAAGAAAGTATGATAGGAGTTAATCTTAGATGGATGTTTTTCTACCTAAAAATGTTGGGGTTTGTACTTTAGGTGTTTTGCTTTGATGGCTTATCACTCTAAGACTATCTCTTCTAATACTTCTTGTTGGACAAATGCAGTTGATGATGATGACCTTATCTTCAAGAATCTTATGATCAAGTAGTGTGCTAGAATCTTAAGTTGAAAAAGAACATGATCTAGATCAATAATAGTTTGAAAGAAAAGGATAAAGAACATTTGGACCTCATTCGTCAATTGCTCAACCTCACTTTGGAAGGTGAGAAGGATTTGGAAAACTAAAAGATGAGACTAGATAATCACATTAAGTCACTTCAAATTCTCCTTTGTGATAATGAAGAGTGTCTCTCTCTCCCTCTCACTAATGAACTCAAGAAATCTCTTCAGGATAAGGAATCAAAAGGTCTAAATTTCAAAGTATTCCTTATTCCTCTTCAAATAATTCAAATATTGTCACTAATTCATAGAAAGATGTTGGTATCCTAGAATATGAAAAGGCTCTTCTTGAGTCTCTTTTGGATTATTGTAAATATGAACTTAATGATCTTTAAGTTCATGTTGATGTTGATACTCACAAAGTCAACCATCTTGAATCATACCTATTGGATAAGTTCGAAAGGAAAATAAAAGAATCCCAAGAGATTAGTCAAAACTTGTCTCTTGGAAATATTTATTTTGACATGTTATTGAATATTAATGATTCTTATGCTCATTCATTTTCCTTATTATTGCTACTATTCAAGATCCTACTCCATCTAATAAGGATTCTGTTGATGACTATACTTCTGATGTTGTAAGTTCCAAGAATAACTCACCTTCTCCTGTCTTTGGCACTTCTAGTTTTGTCTCTACCACTATTCCCAGAGAGTCTTCCTTATATGAGAAAACAATGGTGTCACATTGAAGATTTGAAAAATTAGTATGTATTTTTTACTAAAGAAGCACTGATAATTCAGAATGAAGCAATTGTGCTTCTCGAGGAATTTTAGTCCTATCAAGTTAATGTTGATGGTTATCTGAACCTGAATTGTAATGTTTTCATACAATACTTAAGGCTCAAGCGTATGGATGTTGGTATTTTATCAATGAATGTTCTTGTCATAAGATTAGAGATCAATCCTTGTTCACCATCCTGATTCTCATTAACATTAGATATGTTACCTTTGGAGATGGAAACAAAGCTATGATATGTGGAAAAGGATCCATTATTTCTCCTAAAATACCTAAGCTTAAGGATGTCCTTTATGTGAAAAGTCTAAAGACTAATCTCTTCAACATAAGCCAAATTTGTGACAACAAGTGTTTAGTCAAATTCATTCACTATAAGTGTATTGTGTATAACAATTCTAAAAATATCATGATCAAAGGAATAGGTTTGAAGATAATTGTTATCATATTAGTAACCACCCTGAAGTTATGTGAAATATATTAAGTCTTAATGTGGAAGAGGTTTGGCATTAACATTTGGGCCATGTTAATTGCAAGCTTTTAAATAAGAAATTAGTTCTCAAGACTAAAGACATCTTCCTTTCATCACTTCTCTATATGTTTATAGTCTTTATTAGTTGGATAGGCAGAGTAAGATCAACGTAAGAAGAATCGAAATCTCTCCATAATGAGACCTCTTGAGCTTCTTCATATGGATTTGATGGGTCCTTTGCAGACTACTAGTATTAGTGGGAGAAAATATATCACAGTTGTTGTCAATGATTTTTCTAGATACACTTGGGTAAAGTTTCTAAGATAGAAATCAGAAGCTTAAGCTAAGTTCAAGACTTTGTGTGTTAAACTTCAGAACAAAAAGTTTGAGCCTCTTAGGACTATTATCAAGATCAAAAGTGGTCATGGGTATACAACATGAGTTTTATACTACAAAGACTCCTCAACAGAATTCCATTATTGAGAGAAAGAATAGGGTCATGCAAAAAGTGGCTAGAATGATGTTGACTAGCAAGAATTTGGCAAAACATTTATAGGTTGAAGTTGTAAATACCTTCTACAATACTTTGAACCGTTGTTTTTTGAGACCTAGCATGTTTCAATCATCTCATGAACTTATGCATGGGAAGAAGCTCAATGTCAAGCATCTTTATATGTTTGGTAGCATTTGTTACATTCTCAAGGACAAAGAGAATTTGGACAAGTTTGAAGCTAATAGTAATCTTGAAATATTTCTAGGATACTCAAGCAATAGTTGTGCCTATCGTGTCTACAACCTAAGAACTTTGAATGTTATGGAATCTATTAACATTGTCATTGATGACTCAGAAGCTACTAAACTTATTGAGTTTAAAGACAATGATATTTTTGGTGATTGGGGCTCTTCTAAAAATGCCCTTGATAATGTTGGGGCTTCTTCTGCTATAACTTTCTTTAACACACCAAAGACTACTAGAGAAGAACAATCTTCTCTCCTCAAAGGGGCAAAGAATGCTCACACTACTAACAACATCATTTATGATGCTAAAGAAGGAGTCAAAACAGGACGTCAGATTCAAGAGACATTGAATTGTATGTGTTTTATTTCTACCATCCTTCTTAAAAATGTTAAGGAAGCCTTGTATGATGTACATTGTGTAAAATTTATGTAGGAAAAACTTACTCAATTTCAATGGAATGACATCTAGTATCTTGTTTATATACCAAAAGATAAACATGTCATAGGTATCCATTGGCTTCACAAGAACAAAGAAGAAGAAAATGGTAGGATTGCTTGAAATTAATCTAGGCTTATTGCTTAGGGTTATACTCAAATAGAAGGTATCAACTTTGAAGAAACATTTACTCTAATTGCTCGTCATGATTATGTGAGATTACTCAATGGGTTAGCCTATTACTTTGGTTTTAAGTTGTATCAAATGGACTTTAAGAGTGTCCTTCTTAATGATGTAATCAAGAAGGAAGTTTATATAGAAAAACACAAAGGTTTTGAATATCCTCACTTTCCACGAGTATGGTATGAGCATATTACTACTTTTATCCTCAACAATGAATTTCAAATAGGAGGTGGTGACAAAACTCTATTTTTCTTAGAAAACAAAGGTGAAGTTGTCATCATGTAGGCGTATGTTTATGACATCATTTTTGATTCCATGAAGAATATTGATGAGTGCTCAAAAAACACTAAAATTACCATGATTTTATCCACTATAATTGATTAAAATAATATATATTTATATGATTTAATTATATTTTTATTACTTTTTAGGTATTTTTGCTTAAAAAAGTAACTTAAAGACTTAAAGAAAAATACTGGAGGCAATACATGACAAATATATTCATAAAATAAATGAGAAAAAGTAAAAAAAGATGGAAAATTGGACAAAATGGGTCAAAAAGGATGAAATCGCGCACGCAGCCGCCCAACAGTGCCAGCCAACGCGCGTAGTGCATCGAGCCACGCTAAGAAATGTGCGTGCATTGCCCAGTCCGCATGCGCCCATCTACGCTTGGTTCACGCACGCCCATCTGCGCTCAGTCGCGAGCATCTCTGTGTGCATCTGCTCCATTCCGTGCACTCTACTGCGCCCATCTGCCCCATTTCGCCTACACCGCCGCGCGCCCACCTACCATGATGTCAGGAATGACATCATCATCACCTACTGCACGTTTCCTCAAATTTTTAATCATTTTTCCACCCACTTTTTCTTTCTCTCCTCACCTATAAATACCCTCATTCTCTACACCTCAAAAACATCTTCTTCTCTCTTTCTTTCTCTCCATTTCTTAGTTTTTTGCTTTTCTTAGTTACTTTTTCTTAGTTTTAGAGTTCTCCTCTTTTTGAGAAGAACTAATTATGTTTTTGTAATTTATTTGCTTTTTGATTCAATAAATGGAAATGCAAATTCTGTTTGGAGGTTTTCCAACAAGAGGAATAACATCAAAGTACTATAAGGATTTTATTTTCTTTATAGTTATTTTTTATGCTTTATTCTTATATGTTATATTTAATTTGTCTATGATTAAATTTAACTTTGCTGGCTGTTTGTAAACATGATATAATAATAATGTTGTTATGCTTGCGAAATATTAAATAGGTAAAAATCTCAAAAATGAATTGATTTTGTTTTTATTCAAGATTTTATATTAAGAATGTTAGAGAGAAATATATTATTTTTCATTACAAACTTAAATATGAAAAATAGATTTTAAGGTTTAGTTATCCGGTCTGATTTATAGTAGTGCTCTTTTATTTGTTGGTACAATCGCCTGGTAGTTAGAGTGAAGCTCTATTTCAAAAGTTTTTGTAAGAATTATTATCTGAAAATGTATTGACAACATGTTTTCAGTAGTAGTTTTAAAACTTGAAAGTTAGTACTCGAATAATTAAATTTTTAGGTTTAATTTGGACACCTTAAATAAAGTTTAAACTGTCTAACCCCACCAAAGATGACATTTAAATGGTTCATTTTCAATCTCTTGGAAAAAGGAATTAATTTAATTAACCAAATTAGTTATCAACCCTACCCATAGGTGTTAATTGATTTGTTTAGTTAAAAAAGAACATCTAACCCCACCAAATGTGGTATTCATATAAAAAAAGAGAATCAATAAATATCAATTTATTTTTATATTATTAGGTTAAAAACACAAAACCCCAAATATCATGACAGAACGTTTAGGATTTAATTTCATTTTTAAAAGTTTGAATAATAAATAAAAAACCACATATATTTCTTCCTTAGATAGACCTTGAGAGTATACTTATCATTTTTTTATGAAATGATTCGTGCACTTGCGAGAGTTTTATAAATGTAAAACCAAAGTATTGGTAGGATTGGCGATGCCGGTTTTGCTAATCAAGTTTTTAGCACCGTTGTCAAGGAAATAATAGCATTTTTAAATTATTTATCAAAATTTTAAAAATTTTTTGTGTTGTAAATAATTATGATTTATTTTATTAAAAAAACAAATTCAAATTTCAAATGTCATTATAATATATATATATATATATATGCTGTTAGTAATAGTAAACAAAAAAAAATTAATAAAATTTAAAATTAATATTTTTTTTCTAAAAAAACACAAATAAACTTACCGTTCATGAATAGTAAAACAAAACAAAAAAAATCAAATTTTAATTTTCATTAAAAAACATTATTGAGTGAATAATAAAATAATTTTGAAATTTGCAATTTGAAGACAAAATTGTTTTTAATAAATTTTAAATAAAAATAATTATAAATAAAAAAAGAATAAAATAATTTTTTATTTAATATTTTCCTTTAAAAAAACATAAAAAAATTAAAACAAAATTAATTATTTAAAAAAAATAAAACAAAATAAAACAAAATAAAAAAATAAAAAAATAATATATATATATATATATATAAACATTTTAAAATTTAATTTTTAATTTAATTTTGTTTTATTTTAAATCTTAATTTTAAGTTTTTTTTAAAAACAAATAAAAAAATTTACTTGTTTTTTCAAATTTTTAATTTATTTTTTTTACCTTTTTCAATTTTTTCTTTTATTTTATTTCATTTTTGGTTTAATTTTTAATTAAAATTTTGTTTTCTTAATTTTCGTTTAACTTAATGAACTTAATTTACTAACTTAATTAACTTAGATTTTTATTAACTTATTTAACTTAGATTTTCATTACCTTAATTAACCTATCTTTTTATTAACTTAAAATTTTTTACTTAACTTTAACTTAGTTAACTTAATTTTAATAGCATAAAAAGTAAAGATGTGAGGAAGTTCTGTCTAGAAGACTAATTCTTGGAAACCTTTGTACCACTAGTCTTTCATGGGAACGTTGTTCTGTCTAGGAGGATGGTTTTTAAGGAACCTTTATACCACTATTCTTTCCTGGGAGCATTCTTAGTTAATAATGATTATGTTATTTTAACTTAGATATTGTACTTAAAAAAAATAAAGAATAAATATTTTTTTTGAAACTATCTCCAAAATTTTTAATTTTTAATTACAATCTAAAGAGTTAGTTGTTTTGTTAGATCTAGGTACAATTGTGTTTTGATACCTTAATTATTTGACTTGCACCTAGACGTAGGTTATCTAAAACTCTCAAGCATGCTCCTAGTTTTAAATATAGAAAAATTTGAAAATCCATAGGGCATGATTGAAAAAGTATAGGTAGACAACTTTGTCTTACGTGTAGGTTTGATTGACTCAATGATGTGGGGACATTGAGTTTACTTGAAATGAAATCCCCAAGTTACGTCTTACTAAGACTTTAAACTAAGTGCTAGATGGAAGACAACCCATTATTTTAGGTAAATTTCTTTTATTTATTTAATTTCTATTGTTTATTTTAGTTTAATTTAATGTGAATAATTTTAAAATTGTTAAAACTAAAATATATGTTGAGATGTTAGAAGTTCACAACGATCTATCTGTGTACACTTTAATGAACACGATGAATGCACCTGCATTTCTTCATTACTACTTACACATTATCAGGAAATAGGTAATCTTTTTTTTCTTTTTTCTTTATCTTTAATTATAGTTGTTACATTGAGGACAATGTAAGTTCTAGGTTAGGGGTGGTGAAAAGTTACCGTGCTTAATTTAAAAAAAATTAACAGTTTTAAAAAATAAAAATAAAGAAATAATTTTTTAAAATTTTTATGTTCACATTTTCATTTTTATTGTGTTTGATTTTATTTTCTTTGTGTGATTTAATAATTTTTGGAATTTTAGAATTAGTTTAAAAAAAATTTCTTACAAAAATTTATCATTTCTTTAAATCAAATTTAAGTAAATAGTTAAGTCTTTTGGACTGTTAGATTAATTTTTGAAAACATATCATGAAATATATTTTTTGGTAATTAGTTAGTTTTTATCATAACTAGTATTTCTTGATAAGATGTGAAAATTATATTAAACCCAAAATCGGTGTTTATGAATTTTTTTTAGTGGAGACTACCTTTGTGAGATATAATTTGAGCCTAATTTCCTTTATTCAGAGTGAAATATATATTTTTTCTACTCCAAACACATTTCTTATTTCTTCAAATTTTTAGATGATCTCTAAAGGTATTAGCATTGAATGTATGAATTTTTTTCTCATCTTAATAGAGTGTCGTATATATATATATATTTATTATTTTTACTTAGATTAAGATTTAAGTAGAAATTGATAGTATATGCTTTTATCTCATTCATGCATGACTGCTACAAAAAAATAGACATATTTGGGGTTACCTAAACCAAAATCAAACAGAAAAGCCACAAAATTAACCACTCACCAAAATCCTAAAAAATGTACAATCTGTACATGGTTTTACTCTCTAAAAAATATATATATTGAAAAAAATCTTAAAAAAAATAGAGAGATAAAGAATATATAGTATAATCTATATACTATGACCCGCATTGCCTACAAAGTTGTGAGTAAAGGCTAATTACAAAAGAAAGATATAGGAAGTAATTCTCTAAAAAACCATTGCATTTTCTTCATTTGTAAAAGGCATATATCTTGAAAATTTTTCTTAATGAGTTTGATTTATGCATGAAAATAATTTTTATATACGATATCTTTATAATTTATACATTCGATTCCTTTCATGAGATCAACATTAAAATAACACTTTGAGCCTTTATTCTTTATACATATGCGAACATATTAGTTCATTTCTATACATCAACTCTTTCGCATATAAATTAGTATGAGTGTTTGAACCCATAGGATTCAGTGTTTTGAGAGTATTGACTTGTGAGGAATAGAGTCGAAGTAAATTTGGATTCTAGACACTGAAATTGAGTGAAATTAAATTGATACATTTTTTATATGAAATATGAAAATGATTTTCGACTAATTATTATAAGAAATCATGATTGTTTAAGAAGATTAAAATAACTTATGCTTTTGATTTTAATTATGATCTTAAAAGAGATTAAAAAGTATGAGACATTTTTGTGTTATGTTTCATGTTGTCTTCTTTTATTTTATTCTTAAAATTAATTTTTTATTTTGTTGTAATTTTAGTTTTTAAGTTGTTATTTTTTTTTTAATTTTTACATTTAGTTCAATCTTTGTGGGTATCATTACTCAAAACTCTCACGAGACTCAAACTCGTCCAATAGGGCAACCTAGGGGTTTAAATGCTTGTTGCATACGCTAAATGCAATCATGTCAATCCACGGAAGTGATTTAGGATAGTTTAATTTTTAGTTTTTATCGCTTTTCTTGCTAAAGGACTAGCAGGAAGCTGGTTGGGGGTTGTGATGAGTGCTCAAAAAGTACTAAAATTACCATGATTTTATGTACTATAATTGATTAAAATAATATATATTTATATGATTTTATCATATTTTTATATATTTTTGCCTTTTCGGAATCACAGGTATTTTTATTATTTTTCAGGTATTTTCGCTTAAAAAAGTAACTTAAAGACTCAAAGAAAAATAATGGAGGCAATACATCATAAATATATTCATAAAATAAATGAGGAAAAGTTAAAAAAGATGGAAAATTGGACAAAATGGGTCAAAAATGTCAAAAAGGATGAAATCGTGCATGTAGTCGCCCAATAGCGTCGAGCCACATTGAGAAATGCGCGCGTATTGCCTAGTCCGCGTGCTTCTGCGCCCATCTACACTCGGTTCCTGCCGCCACACGCCCAGTCCATGCGCACTGCACGCCCATCTGCGCTCATCTGCACGCATCTCTGTGCACATCTGCTCCATTCCACGAGCGCTGCTACGCCTATCTACCCTATTCCGCGTGCGTCGCCGCACACCCACCTACCATGACGTCAAAAATGATGTCATCATCACCTACTACGCGTTTTCTCCAATTTTTAATCATTTTTCCACCCACTTTTTCTTCCTCTCCTCACCTATAAATACCCTCATTCTCTACACCTCAAAAACATCTTCTTCTCTCTTTATTTTTCTCCATTTCTTAGTTTTTAGCTTTTCTTAGTTAGTTTTTCTTAGTTTTAGAGTTCTTCTCTTTTTGAGAAGAACTAATTATGTTTTTGTAATTTATTTGCTTTTTGATTCAGTAAATGGAAATGTAAATTCCGTTTGAAGGTTTTTCAGCAACAGGAATAACATCAAAGTACTGTAAGGATTTTATTTTCTTTACAGTTATTTTTTATGCTTTATTCTTATATGTTATATTTAATTTGTCTGTGATTAAATTTAACTTTGTTGGTTGTTTGTAAACATGATATAATAATAACGTTGTTATGCTTGCGAAATATTAAATAGGTAAAAATCTCTAAAATAAATTGATTTTGGTTTTATTCAAGATTTTATATTAAGAATGTTAGAGAAAAATATATTATTTTTCATTACAAACTTAAATATGAAAATTAGATTTTAAGGTTTAGTTATCTAGTCTGATTTAGAGTAGTGCTCTTTTATTTGTTAGTACAATTTCCCGGTAGTTAGAGTGAAGTTATATTTCAAAAGTTTTTATAAGAATTATTATCTGAAAATGTATTGACAACATGTTTTCAGTAGTAGTTTTAAAACTTGAAAGTTACTACTCGGATAATTAAATTCTTAGATTTAATTTGGATACTTTGAATAAAGTTTAAATTGTCTAACCCCACCAAAGGTGTCATTTAAATGGTTCATTTTCAATTTCTTAGAAAAAGGAATTAATTTAATTAACCAAATTAGTTATCAACCCCACCCATAGGTGTTAATTGATTTGTTTAGTTAACAAAGAATATCTAACCCCACCAAAGGTAGTATACATATAAAAAAAAGAGAATTAATAAATATCAATTTATATCTTCAATAACCTAAATAATATGAGCAAGCATAATTAACTTATTTATTGTATACATAAATACTCCACTATTATAAATAATAAAATTTGCATAAATATTTATTGAATCTATATCTATGTTTATTTTTATGTTATTAGGTTAAAAACACAAAACCCCAAATGTCGTGACAGGTGTTTAGGATTTAATTTCGTTTTTAAAAGTTTGAATAATAAATAAAAAACCACATATATTCCTTCCTTAGATCGACCTTGGGAGTATAGTTATCATTTTCTATGAAATGATTCGTGCACTTGCGAGACTTTTATAAATATAAAACCAAAGTATTGGCAGGATCAGCGATGCCGGTTTTGCTCATCAGATACCCATGCTCAAGAGTTTACAAACACTATGTAGAATGAATTTTAAATGAGTTTAGTTAGAGAGTTAAAATTCTTCCCTAGTTTTGAAGTTAAGTAGATGAAAGTTGGGATCTTTCTCTCCTAAGCCAAGTATGCCAAAGAGCTCTATAAGAAGTTTGGATTGGATAATGTGAAATTTTTCGCACACTTATTAGTGCAATGATTAAACTTTCTCAAAATCCTTTTGGAAAAGAAGTGTAACAAACACCGTACAAAAACATGATTGGAAGCCTTTTCTACATACTAATTTTCGCCCATATATCTTCTTCATTATTGGAGTTTGTGCTAGATTTTAGGTCATTCCTAAGGAGGCTCATATTGTTGTTGTCAAAAAAATCATTAAGTATGTCAACAGTGCTTCAGAATTTGGAATATGGTATCTTTGTGACAATATAGTTGAACTTGTTGGGTGTTCAGATCCTGATTAGGTAGGGTAATGATGACAAAAGAGTAAGTTAGGTTCTTGTTTCTACTTGAGCAACTCGTTGAACTCTTAGCACTATAAGAAACAGAGATCTATATCACTTTCTATTATGGAGGATTAGTATATCACAACTGGTTGTGTTGCTCTCAATTGCTATAGATGAAATAGACTTGCTTTGTGACAACACCAATACCATCTTTATTTTTTAAAATCCAGTCTAACATTCAAGGACCAAACACATTGATATTATACATTACTTCATAAGAGACTTAATGGACTCGAACACTTTATATTTGTAGCATATCAATACTAACCTTCAACTTATTGATATTTTTACTAAACCTTTAAATTGTCAAAGTTTTGAGTCCTTGAGTAAGGCCATTAGTGTTTGCATCTCTCCTTGAGATTTCTTTGTATGTTCTTCAATTTTGTGTGAGCCTAAGAACTCTATGTGTAGTTTTATTGTATTCTATTTGTGTCCTTTTATGATTGCATGTGTAGCTTGGTACTTTGTTTATATTCTAATATTCTCTAGTTTGTATGCATAACTTAGTGTTTGTTAACATTGCCAAAATATTGATGCACAAATTTTATATATTTATAATAGCTAGCAAGTATACTTTCAATATTGGTCTACAGGGGAATGTCGTGGTTTTAAATAATTTAACAAATCTCTCAAAAACAAATATGAAAAATAAATCTAAACATTTTGTCATAATAGTATAAAATTAAAGATAAAAATAGGATTGATTCAACAACTATTAAATAGATAAACAATTTACGCTCAATCTAGAATTTATGTAAATTATTAACTAGTTAACCATTTTTCATTAGAATGAATTAGGTTATTAAAGATATAAATTTAAATTATTAATTTTTCCTTTTACCGATGAAAATGTTGTTTGACCGAGAGCAATTTCTTTGTTAATCAAATGAATCAAAGTCTTTTTGAAGGGATTAATAACTAATAAGATTAAATTTTGTTTTATTCATAAGAAAATAAAAAACCATCTAAATCAATATTTTTATTAGGGCTATTAATTAAAGGTATCAAAATTAGATCATAAAATCTAATTTTCAGATTTTAAATTTGTTTGGAAAAATATGTCTTCAATATAATTATTAGTAATAAATTTTGTAGAAATCTTGAATAAAGAAATAAACACAATTTAATTTTTTAAAATATTCACCTAAATTAATTTTTACAAGCATGACAACATAACTAATATCCCATAATTATAACCAACTAGACATGCTCAGATTTAATGAATGATCAGTAAATTAAAAATAAGATTTAGAAAGATACATAAAAATGTCTTTTATAATCAAATACAATTAAAATAAGTACTTTAATGTATTCTTTAGTATACAAATAACTTTTGTAACGATCTATGATCTAGAAAACCTCCATAAAGATCTTCCTATACAATTTATTAAATAAAAACTATTACAAAACTAAGAAATAAAAATGAGTAGAATATAAAAAAATTCCTAAGTTGCTACAAATTCTATCTGAATTCCTATTTGTTTATGATATGTTTTTCTAAGAGAAAAATGATTTACTTTAGTTGAGGATTGGCAAGAAAAGTGGATTGTGAAGAAAAAATCATTACGCCTCATGACCTAAGTTTATCCACGCCACAACCCGCATTACATTTTGGTTCACCTCATTTCTAATATAAAGGATTGCAACATGACACCACATATCTCTATCATGGCTCATGTTAAGCTACTTAAAATTGATGTTAAACACAGTGAGTGCATCACGACCCACTGTATTTCATGGCACGACCTGCGTTTCTTTTACTTTACTTTCTTGTTTCACCCCGTACAAGCTGGTTAGATCACATGTAAGTCTTACATGTATTATTTTTTTATTCATCTATGTTGTAAATTAGTGCTTTTAGATATTAATCTTCAAATGTTATCAATTTAATCAAATTGAAGCTAAAAATACCTAAAAACAATAGAAAATACCTGTGATTTCAAATACATAGCTTTGCTTTAAATAATGATAAAATCATACAAATTTAAATCTATTTGTAAAATTACCAAATAATAGTACTTTTCAAGCACTCATCACACTTTTACTTCCTCTATACAGTTCGAGGAAGCGGTTAGGAATTATGAATTGAAAAATATTTATTTTTACATATTTCTATCCTTTTATGGAATTTCTAATAAAGATCTTCTAGCCTTCATTAGAGATTTTTATTCAATTGTACAAACATTTCTTTTGCTTGGGCTTACTGAGGACTAACTAAAAATGAGATGTATCCTTATACTCACTGAAACATAGGGCTAAGGTTTGTCTAATGAGTCTTCCACCAGGTTCCCTAATAATTTGGGTGGGAATCGATAATAAATTCATAAGGAGGGTACTATTCCCAAAAGAAAACTTTTGATTTTGGAACAAAAATTGATACATTTTCTCAAATGGAAAGAGAACCATTTCATGAAACTTGGGATAGATTCAAATTATTTGTTACTCAGTGTCCACACCACAGTTTCCCACTATAGCTACAAAATTAATTTTTCTATGATGGATTAAGACAATAGTGTCAATTCACAGTTGAAAATGCTGCGGGTGGAACTATGAGAGAAATAGCATACTTAGAGACGTATGATCTCTATGTTGTGTACTAATTCCCAACAAAATAGTATTAGAGTACGAAAATCTAGAGTGAATGAGATAGGCCCCAAGAATGAGAAAGCCATGCAACTTGAAAAATTGATAAAGCAAGTTCAACTTGTAACTACTAGGAACACATCAAACCAAGAGATATGTGGAGTATATGTTATATATGGGCATGGTGCTAATGTGTGCTCTTTTGAAAATGATTCCTATTTAGGTACCAATTAGGAAGTTCATCTTATACAGGGGCACCAACCTAGACCCATGAGTGATCCTTACACCAATACTTATAATCTTGGATGAAGAAATCACCCTAGTTTCTCATGAAAAGAAAACATTGACCCACCATATGCCCAAAGCATAATGCAATGCCCAAACCTAAACCAAAACATGCCACTCTATCCATCTAATAAGCCAAACTTAGAAGACAACTTGAAATCTTTCATTCAAGTAAATCAAGATAATGATATAAAAAATAAGTATAGGTTGGACTCTTTAGAGCCATCTACGAAGAAGGTAGAAGTACAAATTGGGAAAATAGCTGAGAAAATGCAAAGACGAGCAAAAGGGAAGCTTCCAAGTCAATCTAAAAAAACTTGGGCTATTACAATTCTTCAGAGTTGTAAGCTTTTAAATATAGAATTCCTAAAATTTCTAACAATTTAGTTAATAATGCAAGAAACATAAGTATAGTGTAAGTAGCACCCAAGGAATGTATAGACACAAATGATACAATGGCAAAGCCTTTTGAGGGGATTCAAGGAGAGTGATGACCCACCTATATTGTAAAAGACACCAAAACCATACCTACCACTCGTACCATTCCCACATCGTCTTAAGTCGTTAAACATGAGAAGCAATTTTTTGATTTATTTGATATGATTTCTAAGGTTAACATTGCCACAACCATGTCCCTTCAATTAACTGATAGGTTTGTCAAATATCCTAATAGCATTGTTGAGGATTCGGTTGTACAAGTAGATAAACTAATAATACCTACCAATTTTGCAGTAATGAATATGTAGGAAAACCCATCAATGGAAAAGAACCATACTATTCTTCTTCATAGGATATTCATGGCCAAACCTAAAACTATCATCAATGTCTATTGTGGAAGATTAACTATGACTATCTTAGGAAAGGTTGTTCATTTTAAAGTTTTCAATTCCTCTCCTATTCTTTTTATTTCTATTGACGATATATGTCACAGGTTGATTATATGGATACACATGTTCATAACATATTTTTGTCGAATGAAATGAAGGATAGACTTTAATATGCTTTAATTGTTGACTTAAAGTGGTACAAGTTGATTCCCAAGGAATTTCTTACATTGTATATACTAACAAAAATAACAAAGAAATAAAAGCACTAAAAAATATGCTACAAATAAAAAAAATAACATAAGAAATAAAATTAAAATTAAAAGCTAAAAGTAAATAAACCAAGGAAAAGAAATAAAAATTAACAAGAATGAATAATAATTGAAATAAACAAAATAAAAATATTAACAAAATCACAAAATAAAAAAAATAAAAAATTACCAAAAACATTAAAAAAAACTAAATAAATGAAAACGTCAATTCTTTGGCAACGATGTCAAAACTTGATGCATAAAATTTAATAGCTCGTAAATGCATGAATCATTAGCAAATTAATAATAAGTTTACCCTCAGATCAGTCTCTAATAGAATTTTTTAGTTGTTTTAAAAGGTTAAATTATTTCCTAAATTAGATAAGAATAACAATCCTAAACATTATATATAGTGTTGGTTTAGAGAAAAAAGACTATAAATTTTAAATTAACTTAATAAATAAAATATTACAAGTAAACTAAATTATTGCTAAAATAAAGATGAAGAATGAATATGAAAAATTAGTAAGCATAACCTTTTATAGAAATAACAAATTCGATTTAATGCTTTTTCCTTTTTAAATAGGCAAACTTTAAGAAAATTTGTAAACCATTATTCTTAATTAATTTATAATTTTCTAGATCGAGCATTGAAATTAATTAATTGATAAATATATTCTTTAATTATAAATCAGGATTTATTCCATCATTAATTTATAATTAAATATATTTCAAATCATCTAATTTAACTCAATTAATCAATAACATCCAAGATCATGCTTAAAATTAATCAATTAAATTAAATTAAATTCTTATTTATTAATACACAACCAAGCATAAATAATGTATCTAATACTTATTTCTAAAATATTTTTTTAATTATAAATCAATACTTAGTTCATCATTAATCTATCATTAAAAATATGAAGAACATGAACAAAATTTAAATAAAAAAACTTTACTTTTTTTAAATCATAAAATTATTCTTCCAATCATTGGAAGCAAATACTAAAATCCCATGCTACAAAATTTCCCCAATCATAATTAAATTAACCTCAATTAATTTAACTACAAAAGACATAGCTTACAGAGAGAAAAAAACATATAACAATAAAAATATACCTTCTTGATCTGTGATTCAAAATCTTTGAATTAGTTGTTCGCAAGCTCAAAAAATAAAGCATTTAAATAGAACACACACCAAAAGCAATAAAACACAATATTAGATAAGCAGATAATTATCAATAGAGAGATATTGTTTAGTAAATAGAAAGTGGGTAAATAGTAAATGTTTTCTAATGAGTGTTTAAGCTATAATATATTGTAATATACACACCTTAAACTCAGATTATATCAATACAACAATGGATCACACATAACGAGTGATGTAACAAGGTAAACCTATGTAGAGACCATATCTGTATGGGAATATTCTTGAGTTGTTTAAGGAAACCATTCAGTAACAAACAATCCATTAAACAATAAAATAATTATAACTTTGAAAGAAATAAAACCAATATTACTTCTATTAGTTGGAATCTCTATCTGAAGTACCTATTATTGCTCTTGCTTGTTGCTTTTGCAATGACTTAATGTGACACATAAACATGACTTACCTCTAAAGCCAAAAATCACCAAACGTGATATGATAAGTAACCATAGAATAGTAACAAGAAGTGTAAATACTCACCTTCTTGAGAAGCACCCTCAAAGTTAAAATAACATATCTCTTATTGCACACAACAAGAGATACGATAACTCAAAAAATTTAAATTAGCTCACTCTTACAAAGAGTCTTACAATTTAGTAAAATTATACTCTCTCAAACATATTACTAATATCGTAACACATTAGTGAAAATGCATTTGAAATGATAAAAAATTTTGACAAAGTTTCGATAGAATTTTTGAATTAATTAAAAAATTAATGAGGGGGATATTTATAGCATTCAGTTAGCCACCTTGCTAAAGATGGTGGAAAGGGTGGTGGTGAGGTGCTAAAAAAATATTTTTTTGTTTCCAAAAGTGTTGAGTTAACCCAAAACAAAGAAAGAACTGAGCAACAACATCACACTCAACCTAGCATGCACACTATAAAAACCAACCCCATGGTGTGTGTAAATATGCTTGCATAAAAAGTGTATCTAATTATATATATGTGTGCATTACTGATCTGTAGTAACTGACGTTATACTGAAGAAGATAGAACACTAAGTAAAATCAATAGGCACATGTTTGTACATGAGAAACCAACACCTAGATGCAGAGTACAACAGAACTTACATAAATGTAAATACCTTTGTCAGTCAAGACACTTGCATTAACTATCTATGATGCCCTTCCTTAATGTCAACACTATACATGATCCAAGTAGATCCAAGCTCACCTTGGAAGCTCTATCAGCATATGATGTGATTGACTACTAATAAAACATACTCTTAATATGCATATATGTTATGACCCCATAACACCCTAGTTGATGCATAACACACAAACATATAGGATCCTTACCTATGCATCATGTTCTAACCTTGGAATACTCAACAGACACGTGGCACACTACCACATAGGCTCATCACCTATATGAACTGTTCCATCCATGCAACTATCCATTGACACACAACATACCACCATAACTCTAAAATCTAATAAGAAACATCGTCTTAAGTACACACAATGTAAGAACTCAATTTTTCTCTCAAAACATGATTCACAGATATTGAGCAAACCACAAGGTAATTGTGAAAAGAATGAGGTACCTATCTTAACATTAAGAGTAACTCCTCAAAATGTTATAGCTTTCTACTAGCTAACCATACATTTTACCTATCATTAAAACCTCACTCAATCTCATATTTTTACACTCAAGCTAATGTTTGAGAATTATGAGAGAGACTATTTTCTAATATCTTACATCATAGAGATGCTAATTGTTTACCAGGCCAATCACTTAGAAGGAAAATCGACCACGAATGAATAATGAAAGTCTAGTGCCAAATATGCAGAGCTTCCTCCCAATTTTGACTAAGAAAAAAAGAATGGGAGAGGTGAATTTAAAGAAAACATTTAGCCTCTTCGACCTTTACCAACTATCCTCATCAACCCTTTACTTCCCAAAGTCAGTGATAATCTAGTCATTATACACTCACTGACCAAGGTCAGTAAGGGACAACAAGCAACTAGATGAGGCAACCAAAATCCAATGGTAACAACATCAATGAGCAAGCTTGTGAACGAGCCTAAAACCACAAAAAATGGCATTTCGAAGAGGAATAAATGCATAGTTCCTAATAGGATAACTCAACATAAACAAAGTCCCCAATAGAACACCATGACAATGAACAAAATTCCCAAAGGGATACCGCGATAACAAACACTCAATAATGCAAATTATATGCAAACAAAGAGAGGATGTTTGTGTAATAGACAAACACAAAGCTATGTCCTAAGTGATAAAGAGCTACTAGTAACCAACCTTACAAAGGATAGATAGAAACATCAAATAAAACACAAACATCATGCTTTACAAACTAAAATGTCAACACTAAAATGATAGGACTTACAATTGGGACCATCTTGGCCTAACTACCTAATATTGCCCTCACATACTACCTTTATAATAAATTAATTTGACACATGAATCTGACTCTCCTCTAGAGTCAACACTGCATATAGTAGTATGATCAATCACCAACTATCAGCAATGTGAACACAATAATGTAAACACTTCAACCACAACCCACTAGTAAAACTTTCTTAAGTAAACATCACTCAAGGACACTATTTTTCTCTCAAAACATGTAACACAAACACTAAATAACACTCAAGGTAACTTGTGAATGGAATAAAAAAGGGATGAAAATATTAGTAGAAATTTCCATGGTTTTTCTAATTACCAAAAAAATAAAAGAGGGGATATTTATACAAAATACTTAGTTGTCTAGAGGCCTCACCCCAATGAGTGTAAAATACTAACCAAGTGAGGATAATAACTGTAATAGACTCACCCGCTAGGGTCAGCGACGGGTAGGAGAGCCTATAAAAATGTGATTTTTGGTTTTCAAAAATTGCCAAGAAAATTTTCACATATGCTCACAAATAAAAGGAAATAAAACCACAAACACTCAATCTAACATATACTTTACAAAAACTGTTCTTGTGGTGTGTAAACATTCACACATACAAAGTATACCTAACAAAGTATGTGTATGCTTTACTGATTGTCAATAACCAACCATACATAGAGAAAAATAATAAACTAAATAAAATAAAATGGATTCTATGTTTTTCACACAGGAATACCAACAAAGACACAAAGGACTTACAAGATTTACAATATGCCCTTTTGCCTTTCCATGGCAAAAAAATGCAAAACTGAGTACATAGACATATCAATCATGATATTATTATGAATATGACTTAAACAATGACTATTCTTATGAAAAAATCATCAATGTATACCCAACACCTAGAACACTCCTACTCCAAGTGCATCCATGTTGTGCGCTCCATCCATCTTTAGGGTTAACACATCCAAATCAACAAGTTTGAAACTCGATGGTCTCAACATACACTTGTACATTGCACATATGAAGCAAACATCTACCCATAAATGTATCATATAGAAACAATGTGTAGTCTATCTAGATACTATCTTGCTATCCCTATACAGATATATACTGATATGCTAAGTATATTCAACTATGTAGTTGGAAAATATACAAAGTACACAACTTCCTTGACTTCATGCAACACTTCTCTTAAGTGAATGCGATTTAGGCAAAAAAAATATGGTGCAATCCTACACTCATATCCCATATAACACAGAGCATGTCAACAAACACCGAGTTGTGCACATAAACTTCTCCCTTTTTCTTCAACAAATAGTCAAAGGAACATCTCTACATGAGAAAGATAAGACATACGACATATGTAAACATAAAAGAACACAAACATAAGACAATAAAAAAAACTACTTCTTATCATTGAAAGAATTTTGATTATAAGTTTTTTTTAATAAAAATAAAAGTTCACAAAAACAATAAATAAAAATAGTAGCTTAGCACTCTCTTTCATCCTCTCCATTATTATCATCATCTTGGGCTACAATGCATGAAGAACTACTAGAATCTCTATGGTTTGGGCGTAGTGTAGAAGACTAATATGAAAGTAGTCTGAAAGAAACTAGTTCAAGGCTGTGTCAATTTTTTGTCAACCAAAATTTCTAAAAAGGAAAGGAAGTGATCTAATGATAGAGGTAGTATAGCGAAAAGGGTGAGAATGACATCTGGAACCATCAATAAGAGGTCAGACTAATGTAGAAGAGAGAGGAAAACCATTAATTAGGAGTAGAGGAGTAGGGTGATAAGAAGAAGCCTACGCCTTGACCCTCTAAATATCTAAGAAATCTAAAAATAAAGTGCACATCTCAATAATGAAAGTAGAGATATTTTGATGGCGAATAGAGAAATTGGAATCAAGATGATCAGAAGAAGAAGTAGAAGGATAACGAGAAAAGTGCAACATTGTGAATCTCTATTAGAAGAAAAGTGCAAGAATTGAAAAGAAATATGACTCTGTATAGCGAAAGGAATATCAGGGACTAGGGAATCACCTTACCAAGAAATAAAAGAAGGATAATGAAGAGAAGAGAGATAAAAGGTAGCATAACAAAAAATGATGGTCGTATAAATCATACTAGCAAGGTCGATAGTCTCACCGTTAAGGATAGTGCATAGAAAGTGTAATCTATACTCAATGATAGTAGAATGATGGGTACAAAGATAAATGATTTCACTCACAGTATCATTGAGGTGACAACTAGGTGCATCTTTATTTATTTTAAGGACAAAACCACCATTGGTATGGCCAAGCCCAATCAACTACTCAATCATCTTAAAGATATTATGCTCAATAATCATAGAGAATTCAGAATGAAGTTTGAGAGAAGCAGGGATCTTAAACTTAAAGACGATGATGGGAAAAAAAGGATCATCAACATCAACAAAAGAGAATATACTAAGAATGTCATCTTTAGATAAAGTCACACTTTTCCTTTTAAGGATGAGAGTGATGAAGAAATTAGTAGGATGAAAAGGGGATAGGGAAGCATAAAACTTCCTAACAAAGATAGGATTATATGAATAAGAAAGATTGCAAAGAGTGGTCCAAGAGAAGTCAACAAACTTTCTTGGATAAGCAAGAAGTCATTGATAACCACAAGACGTTCATAGAGAATGTGCACCTAATGATAAAAAGGCTTGACATGCTTTGACTGCTCAGAGTAGTTTCTTTTTCTTTGAGAACATTTTGGGACCATTTTGGTAAAAAGAGAAGGTTAGATGGATATTTGTTTAGAGAGAAGAGAAGGCTAAAACGTCTGAGGTGTAAAGAAATGAGCAGTGGAAAGGGGCTTACATAGGAAATTTTGACACTCTTCACCCCTCACCTTGGTGCTCGAAAAGATCTCAATGAGGAAGTGACAAGGTTCCACGAGTTGATACAAAACATCCCAAGAGGAGAGAGAAAGAGAGAAAGATAATGCTAAACCAAAAATATAGATTTTATTTTATTTTTCAAACAGTAAAGGAATAAAAATAACACACGTAAACATCAAACAAAAAAGATAAAGCACACAAAAAGTACAAAATACTACAATAAAATAGAGAGAATAGAAAGAACTTTCTCAATCCATACTAATCACAAGAAATAATGATCAAACTACATCCCTCCATTTAAACAATTTACGAGGGGTAATAGTGTTAAAGTGTAGTCTTTGGTTCATATGAACATGAGGTGTACAAGGCTCTCGAGGAACATTTTGTTTTGAAATTCTCCATAGGCCAGTCAAGTGATCCCCAAACACATACTGATGTGGATAGTTAGAAGAAGTTTTAGTCCTTTCCGCACTATGCCATAGATGCATAATACATCTATCTTAAACATACTTAGGTGAGCCAAAATAAAGTGCACTTGCTAGTTGTTTTTCAAACACCAAATTTGTGCATCATATTATTAGAGAAGTAAGAATATAACTTATCAAAAGTTACATCTTCTTCCATGATACAGAGCTCAAAATCTCTGTTTAGTTTTAAAATTCTAGACATTTTCACTGCAATGGTACCCTCATATGTTGTCTTAATAATATCCCATGTTTGCTTAGATATGGTTCATCTTTGTATTCTTTTGTACTCTTCTAGAGTAACAACTATGATGATGGCATGAATAAATTTGTTGTTCCATTTAGATTCTTTACTCTCCATTTTTGTCCATTTGATCATTGGCTTCAGGATAACAATGTTATTTGGGAGGGTTTTTTTAGATACATCTAGTAGTTTAGCCTATTAAATAGTGAAGGCCTACCTATATTATATCCTTCTCTCGAGTCCATTAGAGAAAAGTGTTTGTGTAAAAAGAGAGTTTAAACAGAAGCAACAACAGAGTGGTCAAGCTTAATTGGATGAACTCGCTCTCATACCAATTGAATAAATCTAACATTAGTGAATAAGCAGGTTAAGAAGATTGATAACTCTATGAATGTTGAGTCATCAATGTACATTTCTATTTAATATTTGTTCATTTTATTCAATAAGTAGTACTTTTAGGGTTAAAATATTAAAATATGAATTTTTTAGTGACATAGGATGAAGATATATTTTTAGAAATTTTCTTAAAATGTTTTTGGAATTTTTATGATTTTTTATGGATTTGTTAATGCAAAACAAATCGGAACAGGACATGTGGATTTCACGCAAGCGAAGAGGAGCCAATTGGAGTGCGTCACATGTACAACTGATGCAATCATTTACACATGTCACCATGATGTTCACTCCATGTTTTGTCTAGTAGTCAACTAACATTCCATGCATCATCATGGGATTCGCCCGTTCATTCCACCAGAGCACCATGCAATGTAGATCAACGAATCATAGAGTGCCATATATTATTGACTAATACCATTCTACCTTGACACACTCCGCCCCCTGATTCATCCTGTGTTCCTCACCTGCTACATATTATGATCTAATTGGAAAGCTCTATTTGATTTTATTTTTTCATCTCAATCTTTAATTTGAAGTTGATATGACGGTCCAAATTCCATTTGAGCCTAATTTAAACCCCTAATTTCAACAAAAAACCCTAGACCCAAAATTTGCAATTTTTTATTAGTTTTTGGTGCCGAAAAGATAGAGATGTTCAAGAGGATGTACAATTTTGTGGAGATTCAAGAAGAGGTTGATACTATAATTTATGAGATTGATTGTATTATTTCTTCTTCTCCTTTCTTTATTAATTTGTATGTCTTTCTTATTGAAAACTATAAGATCTATAAACTTAATTATGTCTAGCTAATTTATTAATATAGGGTCTTATAAACTCAATTTTCTACATATGATGATCTAATATTTTTACCTCAATTATGATTTCAATTCAATTATATATTTAATCTGATTTTTATGTTATTAATTATTTAGCCACAATTGATCTATAGAGACAATTAAATAGATATGAGAGAATATTATTTAATTATTTTTCTTTATTAAATAACATGCATAATCTCTAGGCAGAGATGTAATTTAATTGACATGAGTGTGTGATTAGGTTAATTACTATATGGTGTGTAGTTTATTTGAGAGACGAATATATACTTGTTTAGATTCAATTGATCATGTAATAGATTGGTAATTATATTATGATGATTTTAGTGATTCACTTGCTTAGAAAATTGGTGGATTAAGTATTCTTAGATATTTTCTCATGTATTATCTTAGTTGCTAATTTTGAGTTAATTAGTTAGTGATATTTATTCTTAATTCTTTTAATTTTTTTTTAAAAGGCATAAAATTGATCTTTACTTTTTAGTTTAAAATTAATTTCTAATAACATAACCTCCTTGTGAATGATATTTTCTTATCATTATATTACGTATTTGCGATATTTATACTTACATGCCCATTGTACACAATTTGAGCAATTAGAGACGTAGACTCCTAAAAGACTTATACCAAACTTGCAAGCAACAAAAATAAATAGAAAGAAGATAAAAAACAGAAGTAGTATGAATCAATCAGGCAACAAACAAATTAATGTAACATAAGAGATATAAATATTAGAATACTATAGGCATGCTACATAAGAAGAAAGTAAAGCATGCTAAATAAGAAGAAAATAAAGCAAGCAATAATAGAAAGTAGAGAAGCCTTCCAATGAGTCTAAATCTTATATGTTGTAGCATACACAATAGGGACTTTGATTGTACTAACAAAAAAGCTTATCATGCATAACACAACAATATAATGAGGTAAGTACACATAGAATACCTACTTATGTGGTAAAATCCTTAGGTTGTTCATAACAACTACTTGGCAGCAAACAATTCACTAAAATAGAATAAACTCATATAAATAGATAAAAGTATAAATGTAAATACCTCTATCAATTGGAACCGCTCTGCCCTAACTATCTATTGTATCCCTTGTCTGTTGCCTTTGTAATAACCTGAATCGACACACGAATCTGGCTCTTTTCTAAAGCCAATACCGAACATAATAGTGTGATCCATCACCAACGATCAGTAGTGTGACCATTCTTAACCACAACCCACTAGTAAAATTTTCTTAAGTACTCATTACTCAATAGCACTATTTTATCTCACAAACATATAATACAATCACTGAATAATACTTAAGGTAATTTATGAATGGAATCAGAAACACGATGAAAATAACATAGTTTTGCTTAGTTTTTCTAATTACCACAACAATAAAAAAGGGGTATTTATAAAAAATTCTCAACTGTCTAGGGCCTCATTGATGAGTGCTTAAAAAGAACTAGAGTTCCCATAATTTAATGTATTTTAAATGATTAAATAGATTTATATTTGTATGATTTTATCATATTTTTATATAAATTTGTCTTTTTGAAACACGAGTATTTTTATTGTTTTTCAGGTATTTTCATTCAAAAATAATTTAAAGACTCAAAGAAAAATATTAAAGGCAATACATCACAAATATGTTGAGAAAAAATGAGGAAAAATAAAAACAATTGGAAAAATTGGACAAAATGGGTCAAAAATGTCGAGTCTTGTGCGTAGCCAACACACGCCCGCACGTATGTTACACCAATTTCCGCATGCTGCAGCCCCCGTCTACCATAAATCTCACCCCCACACGCGTGCCAACCTATCCAAATGCATCCAAAATCAAGTTTTGAGATATTTTCTCACTTTTTTTGTCATTTTCCTAATCTATAAAAGGACCATCTCCCCCCCTTGTAAAAATCATCCCTCAAATCCTTAAAAATCTATCTTCTTTCTCTTTTTAGCTTTCTCTCTCTAGAATTTTTTTTAGTTTTAAAGTTCTTCTCTTTTTGAGAGTAAACAAAAATGCAAATCCATTTGGATGTTTTCTAGAAATAGAATTAGCATCAAATTTTTGTAAGGATTTTTTTGAGGTATAATTTTAAAATGAATTCTTTACAGTTATTTATATGTTTTATTCTTATATATTATATTTAATTTGTTCATGTTTAAATTTAACCTGGCTAGCTATTTGTAAATACGATATAATAAAAACATTGTTATGCTTGCGAAATATTAAATAGGTGAAATATTTTTATTAAGTAAATTGATTTTATTTTTATTCAAGATTTTATATTAAGGATGTTAGAGAGAAATATATTATTTTCATTACAAACTTAAATCTAAAAATTAGATTTTAAGGTTTAATTATCTGGTCTGATTTGGAGTAATGCTCTTTTATTTGTTGGTACAATCGCCCGGTAGTTAGAGTGAAGCTTTATTTCAAAAGTGTTTATAAGAAATATTATTTGAAAATGTATTGATAACATATTTTCAGTAATGGTTTCAAAACTTGAAAGTTAGTACTCAGATAATTAAATTATTAGGTTTAATTTGGATACCTTAAATAAAGTTTAAAATGTTTAACCTCCCAAATGTGGCATTTAAATGGTTCATTTTCAATCTCTTAGAAAATAAGAATTAATTTAATTAACTAAGTTAATTATTGACCTCATCCATAGTTGTTAATTGATTTGTTTAATTAACAAAAAATATCTAACCCCACCAAATGTGTTATTTATATAAAAAAGAGAGAATCAATATATATATCAATTTATATATTTAGTAACCTAAATAATATGAACAAACATAATTAACTTAATTATTATATCCATAAATACTTCACTTTTATGAATGATAAAAAATTGCATAATTGTTTATTGAATCCATATTTATGTTTGTTTTTTTTTTATGTTTTTAGATTAGGAAACACAAAAAAATCAAATTATTGTGATATGATGTTTAGGATTTAATTTAATTTTTAAAAGTTTGAATAATAAATTAAAAACCACATATATTCCTTCATTAAATCGATCTTGAGAGTATACTTGTCATTTTCTATAAAATGATTCGTACACTTGCGAGAGTTTTACAAATATAAAACCAAAGTATTTACAAAATCGATATTGCTAACCCGATGTCGGTCTTGTCTCATCACTCATCGACCCTTTTACTGACCCCACCCCGGTAAGGGGTAAAATACTATCCCATCGAGGATAATAACTGTTAGAGCCTTGTTGACTAGGGTAAGCGAGCATATAAAAATGTGATTCTTTGTTTTCAAAAATTTCCAACTATTTTTCTTCAAATACTTGTAAACAAAACAAAACAAAACCATAAACACTCAACCTATCATACATACTACAGAAACCATCCTCATGATGTGTGTAAACATGTTCACATACAAAGTATATGTGTTTACATAATATCGATCATCAGTAACTAATCTTAAATAGAAGAAGACAATATACTAACTAAAATAAAATAGACTCCATTTTTTGTACACGTGAACGTCGTCAAGGATGCAAAAGACTTATAGGACTTACAACATACAATGAAATTTTTTCTATGTCAATCTCTACAACTTAGCTTCTCTTTTCCTTTTCAAGATATGTACATATATTGTTTCTCTAAGTGATTATCATAATGGCGGCGTTTGATGAGCCATTTTATTAGATAATTGATATTTTCATAGCAGAAAACAATAATGCTAGAGCAACTAAATATTTTACCTAACAATTTAATATTGTAAGGTTTCTAAAAATAAAAATACTACTCTGAAATCGGAAAAGTTTGTTTTACAATAGGGCTACCCTTTTATAATATTATTAGTTTTAATATTATATATGCATATTAGAATTGAGGAGAGAAAGCTCTACTACTTTATTTTCTTATTCAGCTTTAAAAGTTTTTCCTTTTTTGAATGTTTTTCATTTCCTCTCATCTCCTTCACAATCGGAGGGATGAACTTTTCATTTACAACATATGTTTTCTTTTTCTATCTTTATTATCCCTTATATTTATCAGGCACCAAATGGTATCTTTAACTTAAAAAAGGTACTCAAAAATATTAATCTTTTAGGAAATATATTTGAAGTTTTGTTATTTTTAAATAGGTATAATTTAATCCAAAATGACCATAAGAAATAAAGTTTGATTAAGTTTGATCAATGTGATCTATTTATGAAGAGATATTTGTGTCATTTTAAGTTTTGGTGCATTCTCTACTTATTGTTTTTGCTAAAACAAGTTGTATATATGTATTATTATATCCACCGTTACCCCCTCCATATTTTCTTTATATTTTCTCACAGTTCTTATTTTGCATTTTTTTTTTGTTTAAAACTGATTTTTGTTCCATTTGAGAAGTAAAATGAATGAATGTGCTAAAATAGTTTTAGAATAAAACAATCCTAGCACAAAATGTTTGTCCAAAACTGTTTACACAGTATAAAGACAAGCTATTTTAGCACATTTTAAATGCAATCTATTTACATAAATTTTTGGAACAGTTTAGCATAGTAACATAAGAACTTTAAGTAAAATTTATTATAAAAAATATCACATAATAATATTAAATGATGTTCAATTTGTTAGAGAAAACATCGAACATTTTTATATAATTGATAAGAATTTAAATTAAATGATATCAAACTTAATGATATTTAATGTGAAAGTTATGAGTTGAATTTTTTTTTTTTGCGATATAGATATATTAGCTCAATATAATAAATCTTATTTATGTGATTGTTGTGATATAAATAATATTTGATATTTTAATAGATAAGATAATATATATATATATATATATATATATATATATATTCACAGAAATAATAATGAAAACACCGATACATTAAATAACAAAAAAACAAAACCAAGAAAAACATTTCTTATTTTAGGGGATGGACAATTTAAGAAGGAAAGTAACAAATAGTTTTAGTTTTGATTTTTTTAGATCATAAATTTAACATTCTGTCTTATTCAATTCAATTTAAGAAGGAATTGTATAATTTTAATAATAATTGATACTAATTTATATCTTTGTATAATTTTAATAATAATTGATACTAATTTATATCTATATAATTTTAATAATAATTGATACTAATCAGTACAATTACAACAAATAATAGTATCTTATAAGACATTTATACCTGAAGACTTTGATTTTGATAGAAAGTTTCCATCATCCTCGTCCAACAACAAAAATATACCGGCATAACTAAGTGATTGGAGAGTTTGATTTTCTGTGTTCTATTTGAATTTTTTATTGCTTCTCCACGATATGAGTTTCTGCAACATTATCCCTTTAGTTTATTATTATTATTATTATTTTCTTTTATAAATTTCCATGAGATATTATATTTTCTTTCCTTTTCTTTTAATTCTTTTGAGTCGTAGAATAGTTCAAGTAAAGCATTACTTATTTTTGTAACTCTCACTTCCCATGTTGTTTTTCATTTGATTTGTTTCTTTTGCAATTTGCAAACTACCAATTTATTGATAAAATTGATAAAATGATTTTTCAGATTTTTTTATTATCTATTTGTTCATGTTTTTATTTCTTACAGAGGATGACTTCCGATTGTGTTCCATAAAATTTAATATTTATTAATAGATGATAATATTATTATAATTCAAATAATTTATTATAATAAGTTTTAATTAAAGTAAAATTAATATTATGAATAAAAAATTATCATTTAGTACGTAAAATATCACAAATATAACATATATTTATTGTATAGTATAAATATAATATAACTACATATTTTATAACTTTTACTTCAACCATGTATTATAAAGTTAGAATGTAATTATGTTTTAGTGTTAGTTTTCTGTTATAAAGTTTGTTAAACTTTCCTCCTTTTCTTTGTATATAAGAGGACTCTCCTCTTTATATATCAATAATCAAAATACAAACTATTTTCTTTCTCTCTTTCATTTCTTGTTTTCTCAACATCTCAGAAATCTAACTTGATATCAGAGCATATGTTGCTCTCTCAAATTTTTCTAGACGTCTTCTTCTTCTTCATGGCAAAGACAAGCAATCGCAGTGCTAACAATGGGGCTGGATCGGATTCCTTTGCACTCAATGACAGTGCTCACCCGACCAACAATGAAGATCCTATGAGATCTATCATCAACCCCCTGAGCCAGTTGATCACGATAAAACTTGAAGAAGACAACTTCCTCATATGGAAATTTCAGGTAGAAAACATGATCTTGGGTTACAGTCTTGAGGATTTCATCCATGGAACCTGCAATGTTCCACCTAGAATTCGTGATGGAGAATCAAATCTTGCCTTCATTTGCCATCAAAGACAGGACAAATTACCTGTTTCTTGGCTTCTTGGCTCGATCAGCACCAACTACCTCCCTTAGCTGATTGGATGTTCTTCCTCTCAGCAAATTTGGGCCACTATAGAACAACTCTTCAGTTCTCAATCCACTGCCAAGGTGATGTTTTACAAAAGGCAGATCCAACTTCTCAAGAAAGACAATCTTTCTATGAGAGAGTATATCTTGAAAATAAGATCTTACTTCGACATGCTTGGAGCTGCCAATCATAGTATGACAGACACTGATCAGATTCTTGCCCTCCTCAATGGCCTAGGGGATGAGTACGAGTCCATAGTTGCCATCATCTGCTCAAGAGAGATCCCATATACCCTCCAACATGTCAATACACTTATCTTGTCTCATGAAGGTCGTATATTACAAAAACACTCTGCTGCTAATGATCTTTCTGTCAATCTTGCTAACAACAGGAAAAGTTATAATGGTACTTCACAAAACAACCATCAAGGAGGAAGAGGATACAATGGCTATCGTGGCAGAGGAAGAGGGGGCAGATCCAACAATGTAGACCTCAATGCCAACTCTGTGGCAAGATTGGACACACAGTCATCAAATGTTACTATCATTTTGATCAGAATTTTCAAGGAAGTGGAGGCAGTAACCCCTCAAGTTCTTCCAACCAGAACTACGATCCTACTCAGAACCATGCCAATCTTGCTCACACACAAGAAGAAACCCCTTTTGATCAAGCCCTTACTGAAGCCTTAATTGCTACTGCTCAAAACACTACCACTGACAAGTATTGGTATCCTGATTTTGGGGCCACCAATCATGTGACCAATGACATTCAAAACCTGTTATGTGGGACTGACTATAATGGAACTCAGAAAATCCATATGGGAAATGGTAAAGGTCTTTCAATCAAACACATTGGCAAAACTACTATCCCTTCTTCTTTCTACTCTCATTCCTTATCTCTAAATAATATTCTTCATGTACCCTCAATTACTAAAAATCTTCTTAGTGTCTCTAAGTTCTGTCTTGACAATAAAGTTTTCTTTGAATTTCATCCTTTTTTCTGTTTTGTCAAAGATCAGGTTATTAAGAAACTTCTACTCAAGGGGACTTTGCATAAAGGACTGTACCGGCTTGACCTCTTGCTGCCTATCAAGACCCCTGGTCTGACCTGCCAACCCTCCTTGCAATATCTCATGTCAGAAACCATTCCTCACAAAGAAAAAACTCTCTCTTGACCTTTGGCATAGAAGGCTTGGTCATCCTTCTTTTCAAGTTGTTAACAAAATTCTAAATCATTGTAATATCAATTTTTCAGTAAATAAAATGCAACATTACTTCTGTACACTTGTCAAATGGGCAAAAGCCATAAACTTCCTTTTCCTACTTCTCAAACTACCTATTCTGCACCTTTACAGCTTGTGGAAGCTGATATATGGGGCCCATCTACCATTCTTTCTACCACTAGCCACAAATTCTACATTACATTTGTAGATGTATTTTCAAGATTCACATGGATTTATTTCCTCAAACGCAAATCCGAAGCTTTAGATTGCTTTATTCATTTCAAAACATAAGCAGAAAATCAATTGAACACAAAACTCAAGATTTTTCAAAGTGATTGGGGTGGTAAGTTTTGATCTTTTTCAAACTTTCTTGATAAATATGGCATCATTCACAGAGTTTCCTGCCCTCACACCTCTCAACAAAATGGTATTGTTGAGAGGAAGCATAGACATGTTATCTAACTTGGGCTTACCCTCCTTGCTCAATCCTCTGTCCCTAAACCTTACTGGCCAGAGGCCTTCTCCACTACTATTTTCCTTATCAATAGATTGTCGTAGATTTTCGTCTACAGTCCTGCAGCAAAAGTCCCCTCTCCAAGTCCTTTTTCAGGTAAAACCCGACTATAAATCTTTTCGTGTTTTTGGCTGTCAATGTTTTCCTCATCTAAGACCCTACAATTCCCATAAGTTTGATTTTAGGTCCATTCCTTGCACCTTTCTAGGCTATAGCAGTAAACATAAAGGTTACAAATGTTTAGATAACAATGGAAAAATATATGTTTCAAGGCATGTCATCTTCAATGAACAAATCTTTTCTTTCCAAAACAATACTTCTCAAACTTTTGAGCCACCCTCTCCTATTATCTTTCCTCCACCTATAGTTGCAAGTCATCCACTTCCAACTCCACATAATTCTCATTTTTCTAGTCATATACCAGATAATACACCTGAAACAGGTCTTACACCTGTTAATCAGGTCTTGTCCTCTTCTTCTATCTCACAAAATACCTTTTCAAACAACTTAAATCATCCTATTTCTCATTCTAATCCAAACTTAGCCAATGAAGTCTCTGAAATTATCCTTCACAATGTTGTTCCTGAGGTTACTCCCACTAATCACTCTATGGTTACACGGTCCAAAAATGGCATCTATAAGAAGAAAGCCTTTACTGCTAATCTTTCAGATCCTACTTGTATTTCAGTACAGGATGCCCTTTTCCATGACAGATGGAAGGAAGCCATGCTTGAAGAGTACAATGCACTTCAAAGGAATAGGACCTGGTCTTTAGTTGAACTACCTCCTGATAAGAAAATCATTGGCTGCAGATGGGTATTCAAGGTCAAAGAAAACCCAGATGGCTCCATTTCTAAGTACAAGGCAAGACTTGTTGCCAAAGGTTTCCACCAAAGACCTGGTTTTGACTTTGATGAGACATTTTCACCTGTTGTTAAGCCAACCACTATCAGAGTTATCCTCACTGTGGCCTTTTCTCGTGGCTGGTATTTGAGACAATTAGATGTTAACAATACCTTTCTTAATGGAGATTTGAAGGAAGAAATCTATATGGCATAACCCCCTAGTTTTGAAACCAAAGAAGCTTTTCACATGGTTTGCAAACTCAGTAGATCCCTTTATGGTCTAAAGCAGGCTCCCAGGGTCTGGTTCGAAAAACTTAAGGGCACCCTTTTTCACATGGGGTTCTCCTCCTCTAAAGCTGACAATTCTTTATTTCTCAGATTCTCTGCCATCTTAACCATTTTTCTTCTTGTCTATGTCGATGACATAATAGTGGTTGGAAGTCAGAAACTTGAACTTGACAATTTCATATCAGTTCTCAATAAACTCTTCTCACTCAAAGATCTTGGAGAATTGAATTACTTCCTTGGCATTGAAGTCCGGTCCATAGATAAAGATCTCCATTTGTCTCAAAAGAAATACATTTGTGATCTCCTCAAAAGGTCAAATATGGATCAAGCCAATCCTCTACCTACTCCTATGGTAAGCGATGCAAACTCATCACCTACGGATGGTGATCCGGTCCTAATGTTACCGAATATAGGAGCATTGTTGGAACTCTTCAAGACATCACCATCACCCGTCTGAGATTTCCTATCAGTGTAAATCGTGTGTGCCAATTCATGCGAAACCTCTTAATCATCATGGAAAGTAGTAAAGAGGATCCTCGTGTACTTGAAAGTGGACCGATGAAGGAATCACCTCAGGAAAACAAACAATCTGTCTCTAATAAGTCTTGTGATGCCGATTGGGAAATGATTTGGATAATAGAAGATCCACTACCATCGTATTTTCCTTGGAGATAGTTTAATTTCATGGTCTTCAAAGAAACAGAGTGTCGTTTCCCGAGATCCACCACCGAAGGCGATCACAGCGCCTAGCCAATGCCACTTCAGAAGTTGTTTGGCTTCAGTCCCTTCTTAGCAAACTCAGAATTAATGTGAAGACTGCTCTTGTTCTTTGGTGTGACAACACCATCACCATCTCCTTATCAGCTAATCCTATACTGCATTCGAGAACCAAACATGTGGAGCTAGACCTTTATTTCGTCAGGGAGAAAGTTATCTCAAAGCAACTTCTTATTCAGCATGTTCCTTGTGTTGATCAAATTGCAGACATTCTAACCAAATCCTTATCGTCACAGTTCTTCAATAGACTCAAGCTAAAAATGAGTGTTTTTTCACCTCTTCAACAGGCAAGGGGAGGAAAAAAAGAGTGCTTGAACTGAGGGAGAAAGTTAGAATATAATTCTGTTTTAGTGTTAGTTTTCTGTTATAAAGTTTGTTATAACTTTCCTCCTTTTCTTTGTATATAGGAGGACTCTCCTCTTTGTATATCAATAATCAAGATACAAATTATTTTCTTCCTCTCTTCCATTTCTTGTTTTCTCAACATCTCAGAAATCTAACTTATAATTATAAATTTTTGATATTTCAACTATTGATAATTTCCCAGAAAATAGTGATAAAAAAAATCATTACCCCTTTTAACTTATTATTATTTGAAGTCATTAAGAGATTACCGATAACAATAAACATAAAAGACAGCAGCCCCACTGCCCCTAAAATTCGAACTGCATACTCGTACGACAAAACTTGAAAATTTACCAAAAATCTGCGGCATATGGCTGATAGAAATGTTATTTTAGGAGCGCTCTCACAAACAATGAAACCTGGGTTAAGCCATTCATATTTAACCATCATACATTATGACATAGGCTTTTTGTTTTTGTTGTCAGTACAGTACATAGGTTGACGCTGATATTATATACAACAAAAAGCAATCATCCCCTCGAAACTACAGTTCTACATACGCTGACAAGTTACACTACTATATAGGAGAGCCCAAAACATCCAAAATCCTTCTTTGCTCTCTACGTTCTTATAATATACATGCTTCATTCAGCTGCGTCAAACACTGCATCCTTTTCTTCAAACTTCACTCCTACCAAGAACCTAATGCTCACCTGATTGAAGAAAATAATAGTTACGGGCTAAATAGTTTTGAAGGCCCCCCAACATAGTATGGTTCACGCACAGTCCCATATTTAAAAATTTAACAATTGGTCTATAAACTATTATATTAAGTCCTGAATCAAAAGTACGGGATCACACTTAAGTTTGGGGACCTTGTAACAAAAAGGACTTAAACTCTCTTTTGGAACCAAAGTGCTCCAACGATTTACTGCAATAGTATTCTGGTTAGATACCTGTTGTGGGTCATAAACTGCATATTCATTGAATTCAAGGGGACTTTCTTTATGCTCTGAAGAGACCAAACGACCACAAGGCACTTTGATATCATCTTGCCACATGAAATGTTCTGATTCATCTGTTTTCTTCCTACCTAAACCCTTCACTCCTATTTTCTTCTCTTCCAATGACTTTGTATCCTGCATATAAATGTTTAATTCAGAGTGAAATTGTTAAGAGTTGTTGTCAAACCCAACTCTCCCACTAACTTAGAACTTAAACTAGTAGTAGAAGGACCAATAGTACTTTTACACATCCATCATTCTCCACAAGTTATATTTGACTCTATGTAAGCTAAATACTTGCAATTCAACAATGAGAATTACTAGACTTACATTCTGATACCATGTTAAAAATTGTTGAGAACAACTCTCAAAAAAAAAAAAAAACTTAGCTAGTGAGTGAAGGACATCATTATATATCAAAAATCATAAATTTCTCATCTTCTTTCAGTATTAACTAAAAAGATAAAAATAATATTACCTCATAAATGTTCTTGACGTCTATAATTTCATCTCCTAGAGAAGCAACAGCAAG
Organism: Hippophae gyantsensis; assembly: GCA_030763125.1. Taxonomy (NCBI): domain Eukaryota; kingdom Viridiplantae; phylum Streptophyta; class Magnoliopsida; order Rosales; family Elaeagnaceae; genus Hippophae; species Hippophae gyantsensis. Next base: position 46,319,233 of record CM061032.1, on the reverse strand, counting down.
AACAAGAAATCCTTCTGGCCTATCAATTGCAGTAAATCCATACCGGGCAGCTTCTGCTGCTGCATCAGAACAAACTATAGCCCTGCCAAACTGTAATTACAAGTTTTAGTAGTGTTAACAAACAATTCTCTTAAAAGAAGAGCATAAGCTCATATGATCCCATCAATTAAGTTGATAGTAAAACATTTTTGAAAGGCACATCAAACTGAGATAGATTTGTGAGACCTGTGGGGTAGAAGTGAAAGATGCACATTTCATATTAACTCATCGAGTGGGAAAGGTTCAAACCAAAATCTAAAGAGTGTTAACAACCAATTGACTTCAAAGTAAAAGCTGTTGGGAAGTAAACTCTCTTAGATGTTATGTTTTAGTGCTAGAAAGATTCTACTGCACGAGTTCATTATGTGAGGTTAAAAAAAATTTGATTGTCGTACCGAATAACCCGAAACGGGTAGAGAGCATATTGCAGGCAAGAACCCTATGTTTAAGTGCCTCAATAGATTGCAGCTTCTTGTTCCTGCACCGAGAATTCCAAAGTTACTCTTTACAAGCTTCACCAGATGAAAAATAAGAGGCTATAATGAAGAACATACCACACCATAAGAGAACTTTATTTGGCAGCTTCTTCACTTCATCAAAAGAAGGACTAGCATTTGATTCAACAACAAATATGTTATCTACAGAGATTCCATATTCCTGAAAGCAGAGAGAACTTGATGATGTTACTTTTGATTTTTGAGAATGTAAATCCTAAAATTCAATTTTGCATATGCTCACAGTATCTCCAGCTTTGACAGGTTCATAAGTTTTCTCCAAGTAGTTTAAGACCATTTTATAGTCATCTGAATTATTCTCCAGTGCGGAGATTGAACAACCAAGTTTCTCATATTGAATGGACAGTGGATCATCAAGGGTAGAACCACTCATATCTCCTATAAGATTCGAAGCAATGGTAATATCTCGAACAGTTTCCAACTCTGCTGCAGCCTAAATGAACGAGACCACAAGTAAGTAGTAACAACAAGGAACAATCATTTACCAAATGACCAATGTAACAGTTCATACTTACATAATCTGCAAGTTCCTGGTAATCTCTGAAAATGAAAGGTCTAGTAGAATGCATAAGAGTGAACCACTTTTGGCTAAAATCTGACCAAAGAGCCTCAACCTTTTGTCCTGACTCTTTCATTGATTTTTCTCTCTCTATGAAATCCAAGAGAGCTTCCTCACCTGTAATTTTTATTATTATCTTTTTTGTTTCAAATGCTATGAATGAGGATAGATTACAACACAGAGGAAAACAAAGGAACTTACATCTTTTCAAGTGGAGCTCAGATACCATCCCTATTGGTAAGTCGGGAGAGTCTAAGCCCATCTCCATTAAAGCATATCTGAATCCAAATGTAAGATACTAGAATAAAAGAGAGAATAAATGTGATAACGAAGTACCCGTGTCCTCGAACACACTAGTTTGTGTAAATTTATAAAATCTAGAAAAATGAGCGTGTGGGCACATAGATATGTATTAAAAAAATACGACTTTTGGTGTCCAAGTTACACAAGTGATAACTAATGGGACATTGGGTAAAAAAACCGTACCTGTAGATCTCTTGACTGCATAAGACCTTCATCAAATTTGCAACCAAAGGTTGAAGCCTGCAGTGTGTGGCTGCAATTCCTAGCTGTCTAAGACCAAGACCACCATACCGTACTTCTACTCCATCATCCTAATTTTAATGGAGGGAAAAAAGATTTAGGCATCAAAATAGGACGCTTTAAGAGGGAACTTGACACAAAAGAGGATGGTTTTTTTCACCATGTCAATGGGGTAGAACTTCAATGGCTTCTTCTGAATTTTCTTTTCCCTTTCCCATGGTTCAAATTCATTTCCAGTGACTTCCTCAAATAATCTAACAAACTCATCTATAGCTTTGTTCATGTTCTCATATTCTTCAAGCCTCTCCTTTGCATTCGGATCATCCCCAACTTTTCCTTTCTTGTAGTATAAATGGAGCCGATTCTCCGGCACCATAATTAATTGCATGATACAATAACTGAAACAATAAAAATCAAAATAAAAAAAATGACATAATAAAAATATTTTACTAAGAAAGATGGACTTCTATATTACTGGTTCAGTCCTCTTCCTAGATCACAAAGTGAAAAGGCACAATTGTACAATATGCCATCTTTCTCAAAGATTTTCCCTCCTTGTTCCTGCAATTTGGTATCCTTATAAACTCCTCTCTTTCCATACAGCTTTAGCTGCAAAAAGAGAGCACAGTGTAGTTACAGGATGGGATATGTAAATTTCTTCTCATGAGTTCGTGGTGATGAGGAAACCATACTTCAGAAGAGAGTGATTCAAGTGCTTCTTCTCCTGGGTCTTGTTTATCCCATGGTATTCCTTTCCCTTCCACAGCAAGATCGGAGACAATATCATAAGCTTCTAGTGGCTGAGGTTCTTGTCTTTCAATGCTATCTGCAAGCCACTCATCCCTTACTATAGGTATGCCTCTTTCTCTACAAAAGCATTGCATTTGATTACTATTTCTAACAAACCCCACAAAGCACTAAAATAGAGGAATCCAACTCACATTGCCTCTGACAATTTTGATGTACCACCTCGATCTCGTTCATGAGATGAAGCAACTAGGCAAGTTACCCCTGCAAATTTGATAACAAAATTGTGATAAATTATGGTCTTGTTTAGTGTTAAAGCCACTTTCTTAGTTTAATATTATATTTTGCTAATGGATGAAGTAGGAAAAATGGAATGCATTTAATTAAGGTTGTTATTGGAGCACTAATTTCTTGTTCATTAAATATGGAGATGAATATAGAGTCTTTGCTACCACAAGTTCTTCAAGAATATTGCCTATAAATAGCTTGTTTTATTTGTGCAAAATACAAGAGTAAATGAATCAAAGAGCATCCATAAAAAAGATAGAAAAAAAGTCTTTGTTAGAGTTATCTTGTGAGTTACTACTTAGAGAGAAAAACTTGTTTCTTCTTTATAAGTAATATTTTTCCTATTTTGTGAGAGAGATTTCTCCTATTACAATTGTTATCTCATTGTAACTAGAGAGAAGGTATTGTAATCCCTATTTTACAATAGTGAAATTCTCCTACACTTGCCCGTGGTTTTTTACCCCAATTTGTTCGGGAGTTTTTCCACTTAAAATATTAATGTCTATTTCATTTTCATTATTCTCAATTTTACTTCAGTTGTGTGTTAGTTTCGACACGATATTCTGTCCTAACAGTGGTATCAGAGCAACTGGTTGAGGGGTGTGAAGTAGATCGTTGTAAACGAGATATCAACTACGACAAAGTTTGATGTTGAAAAGTTCAACGAGAGTAATTTATCGTTGTGGAAAATGAAGATTAAGGAAATTTTGAGGAAAGACAATTGTTTGGTAGTAATTAGAGGATAGGCCCGCAGAGATCACCAATGACAGCAAGTGGAACAAGATGGACGGTAATGCAATTGACGATCTGCACTTAGCACTAGCCGATGGAGTGTTATCTAGTGTGACAGAAAATAAGACTGTGAAGGAGATTTGGGATACTCTAACAAGATTGTACGAGCCCAAGTCACTGCACAATAAGATCTTAAAGAGGAGATTGTACACTCTTCGAATGACGGAATCCATATCGGTGATCGACCACATCAACATTTTGAATACTCTATTTTCGCAACTTATATCAATGTGTTACACAATAGAGACATTTGAACGAGCAAAACCTCTACTACAAAGTCTACCTGACTCGTATGATCAACTCATCATCAACCTGATGAACAACATCCTCACGGACTATCTAGTTTTTGACAAAATTGTAGCCGTTGCATTAGAAGAAGAAACTAGGCACAAAAACAAGGAAGACATACAGGCAGGTTCGCAACAAGTGGAAGCTTTGACGATGACGAGAGGAAGATCAACGAAACGTGGCCCCAATGGGAGTTAGAATCATGGTAGATTGAAATCAAGAAGTAAGAAGAATTTCAAGTGTTACAACTGTGGAAAGAAAGGGCATGTCAAGAAGGATTGTTGGTTTAAAAAGAAGAGTGGAGTCCCTGAGTCATCAAATTCTCAAGGGAATGTGACAAGTGTTTTAGATGATGGTGAAGTTCTATATAGTGAGGCAACAACGACAGTTGGAAGGAGAAAACAGTTCGTTGATATCTGGTATTAGACTCAGGAGTAATATGTCAAATGACATCTCTGAGAGAATGGTTTCACAAATATGAACCAATCTTTGGAGGTTCTGTACACATAAGCGATGATCATGCTTTGAAGATTACTGGTATTGGTACTATCAAGATAAAGATATTTGATGGTACAATTCACACTGATCAAGAGGTATGACACGTGGGAAGAATCTATTGTCTTTGGGTCAAATGGATAGTCTTGGATGCAAGACCCATATTGAAAATAGGATCATGAAAATTGTCAAAGGCGCACTTGTGGTTATGAAGGCAATAAAGATCAAGACGAATCTATTCACGGTAAAAGGAAAAACACTATAGGAAGCTGATGTGTGTGTCCCATCAATCAACAAGGGAAAAGAGTTGACGAAGATGTGGTATCTCAAACTAAGTCACATGTTAGAACGAGGTTTGAAGATTCTATCCGACAGAATGCTACTTCTAGGCTCAAATCGATAAATCTACCTTTCTATGAGCATTGTTACAAGTAAACATAGATTGAAGTTTAACAAATCTGATGCCAGGAGTAAATGTATTTTAGACGTGATTCATTCTGATGTATGGGAGTCACAAGAAATGTCCCTAGAGGGAGCAAAGTATTTTGTGTCTTTTATTGATGATTATTCCAAGGAATGTTGGGTGTATCCAATCAAGAAGTCATCAGATGTATTTTTGGTATTCAAAGACTTCAAAGCACGAGTGGAACTTGAATATGGGAAAAAGATCAAGTGCTTGAGGACAGATAATAGAAAAGAGTACACAGACGGTGAGTTTCTTGCTCTTTGCAAGTGGGAAGGTATTAGACGACAGTTCACAGTTACATACATCCCTTAACAAAATGGAGTGGTAGAGCGGATGAATAGAACTCTCATAGAAAAAATGAGAGCTATGTTGAGGACTATAGGTCAATCCAACTCTTTTTGGGCAGTAGTAGCCAAAATCGCTTGTTATGTGATAAATCGGTCGCCATCAACAACAATTGATTTCAAGACACCGATGGAGATGTGGATTGGTAAGCTAACAGATTACTCTACTTTACATTCTTTTGGATGTCCTATGTATGTGATGTACAATGCCTAAGAAAGAACGAATTTGAATCCAAAATCTATGAGGTGTATATTCTTGGGATATGCTGACAGAGTTAAGGGGGTATTGTCTGTAGGATCCCACTACCCGTAAGGTTATTGTTAGTAGGAATGTGGTATTTACAGAAGATCAACTACTACAAACTGATGGAGACGATAGCACATCGAAAGAGGTTTTAGAGACTATAACAATACAAATGGAAAATAATCTAGTACAAGAAACTCCAGTTTCTACTGAAGCAATACCAGAGCATGAGGTACAAAAACCAGTCGAGTCCGAGGCTTCAGAAGCTCATCGGTCAACTCGTGAGAGAAGGTCACCAGCTTGGCATTTAGAGTATGTTATGGAGAGAAATGTTGCATACTATCTTTTAACGGAGGACAGAGAGCCCTCAACTTTCCAAGAAGCTATAATTAGCTCAGATGTGTCTTTATGGATGGTAGCAATGCAGGAAGAAAATGAAGCTCTATATAAGAACAAGACTTGGGAACTGGTACCATTGTCACATGGAAGAAAAGCCATAGGTAAAAAATGGGTCTATAAGATTAAGCGGGATAGCAATGATCAAGTGGAATGGTTTTGTGCAAGATTGGTGGTAAAAGGATTCGCTCAGAAAGAAAGTATTAATTTCAACGAGATATTTTCCCTGGTAGTTCGGCTTATAACAATCAGAATAGTCCTGGCTTTGTGTGCTACATTTGACTTACATCTGGATCAGTTGGATTTGTAAATTGCATTTCTTCATGGAGAACTTGAAGAAGAAATCTATATGCTCCAACCAGAAGGTTTTGCTAAAACAAGAAAGGAGAACTTGGTTTACAGGTTGAACAAATCTCTATACGGTCTCAAACAGGCGCCAAGGTGTTGGTACAAGAGATTTGATTTCTTCATTATTAGTCTTGGATACAACAGGCTCAGTTCAGACCATTGTACGTACTTCAAAAGGTTTAACGGTGATAATAATATTATTATCTTGTTATTGTATGTATATGACATAATGGTAACATGCCCCAATAGAGATCAAATCCAAGAATTGAAGGTACAGTTGGCTAGTGAGTTTGATATGAAGGACTTGGGACCATAAAACAAGATTCTAGGGATGTAGAATCACCAAGACAAAAATAATAGGAAGATTTGGCTCTCAAAAGAACTACTTCAACAAGATCTTACAACGTTTCAATATGCAAGATAGTAAGCCAATTTCTATCCCACTTCCTATTAATTTCAAGTTATCCTCAAGTATGTGTCCTAGCAATGAAGCAGAGAGGAGAGAGATGTCTTGAGTACCGTATGCATCAGTAGTGGGAGTAGTTAGTCGATTTATGGCGAATCCTGGAAAGGAGTATTAGAATACTATGAAGAGGGTTCTGAGATAAGAACCTCAAATGCTGCATTATGTTACGAAGGATCAGGTTTTACTATTAGAGGCTATGTTGATTTAGATTTTACAGGGGATCTCAATAAAAGCAAGTCTACTACAAGTTATGTGTTTACTTGCAGAAGGAGCTATAAACTAGGTATCTAAACTGCAATTGGTTGTAGCTCTATCTACAATGAAAGTAGAATACATGGAGGCTACATAAGCTTGCAAGGAATCAGTCTAGATACAGAAGTTATTGGAGGAGCTCTTAGGTACAAGCATGAGAAGATCGTTCTGTTTTATAACATTCATAGAACTTTGCACTTTGCAAGGAATCCAACTTTTCATTCACGAAAAAAGCACATAAGAGATCAGTATCACTTGTTCGAGAAATAGTGGAAGGAGGTAGTGTGGATATACAGAATATTCACACGGACGAGAACCTAGCAGATGTTATGACCAAGCCAATCAATGCTGAAAAGTTTAAATGGTGTAGATCCTCATGTGGTTTAACGAAAATGTAAGCAAGCATGGATTTGGCAAGTGAAGGGAGGAAGGATTACGTAAGTGACTTTAAGTGGGAGAATGTGCTAAATTATGGCCTTGTTTATTGGTAAAGCCACTTTCTTGGTTTAATATTATATTTTGCTAATTAATGAAGTAGGAAAAATGGAAGACATTTAATTAAGGTTGTTATTGGAGCACTAATTTCTTGTTCATTAAATGTGGAGATGAACATGAAATCTTTACTACCACAAATTCTTCAAGGATATTGCCTATAAATAACTTGTTTCTTTTGTGCAAAATACAAGAGTAAGTAAATCAAAGAGCATCCATAAGAAGTATAGAAAAAAAAGTCTTTATGAGAGTTATCTTGTGAGTTATTATTTAGAGAGAAAAAATTGTTCCTTCTTTATAAGTAATATTTTTCCTATTTTGTGAGAGTAATATTTTTCCTATTTTGTAAGAGGGTTATTTTTTCTATTATAATAGAGATTATAATTGTTATCTCATTATAACTAGAGAGAATGTGTTATAATTTCTATTTTACAATAGTGAAATCTTTCTATATTTTTTCGTGATTTTTTACCCTATTTGTTTGAGATTTTTCCACATAAAATATTAGTGTATTTTATTTTTATTATTTTTAGTTTCACTTCAATTATGTGTTAACTTCGATCCGTACTAACAAAAATGTTACTACAAATAATACCACAGTGTGACTCCTTTGTCAACTAAGCATAGTAATTGGATAAAGTCATTTAATTAGTTGTTCAAGTTAAATTTGAACCAAATAAGTCGAGTACGAGAGATGACTTCAACCAAAAATACCTGATTCATATCGACAATAGCAACATAAAGTAGAAAAAAACAGTAAATTAAAAGTAAGTTGAAAAGTTTGCCCAAAAAATTATGCAATTTCAACAAGGATACCAAGAACAGAGTTAGCAACTTTGCCCCCATGCTTTTCAATGGTTTTTCTCCAAGTATGCTGCATCCATTAAAAATAAATTTATCATTTTATAATACCAATCAAAATAAAATAACTTAAGCTGAAGGTCGCTGAAACATTTTACATACATGAGTTTGAGAGAGTCGACCCATTAGCGAAATAGTCATTCCCGCGAAAATTTTACCAGCAGCTTCTATGTTCCAATGAGGCCGGCGACTTGGATCCTGATACTTCTTTACCAACTGCATCATACTCAAAAAGTTAAGTGTAGATAAAGCTTAAGCAGTGTCACTGTCCAAGTACTTTTATGTTAATTTAGAGGGAAACCCACATCTGAAGTTGGAGAGTTGAGGATTGAATCTGGTACTTTAACAGTCTCTTGTTTCCTTGGTGGATCTCTTGTGTTGAAGGTGCAAGAAGACCATTCACTATAAGACCCAGTGCAAGAATAACGTTTCCCATTGTACTCCAATGTACCATTACATATTGGACATTTGTCTAATGCACCAAAAAAAAGCAAGTCTTGGCTGCGCAAGAAAAGTTTTTTAACTGTTTAAAAAAGTGGAAACTCACCAAGTATAGTTATCAACATTCATAATCTATATCTCACAATACTGTTCATTTCTTCGATTTTCATTTCCACTCACAACTGGAACATACGTATGGAAATTTCAAACACACAAGTAACGTGGGTGCAAATTTCTACGTATGCAAGAATTCTACACTCCAAATGGGGTGATTTCCGTAATTAAAATAGGAGGAAATATAGATGATATATTTGTTATTTTGATACAATAAAAATGACTGACCATCTTCTAGCAAGCGATTCATCAGAGCCAGAACAATCTTGGCCATTGGCTTCTAAAACTTCACGCATTTGGTGAACTTGTAAGTTCTCTCGAACAGCTGTACAAAACTCTTCAAACTCAGCAATTATGTCCTCTGAAGATTTTCCATTTGGATGAGCATTGTCACTTTCTGATTTGACTTTCTTCGGAGATTGCTCAGCTTCGTGAACTTTGGTCTCTGCTTTTTGCTTCCTTGTCTTCACTCTATCATCTTCAGTAGGTGCATGATGAGACCTTGTTTCGTGAACCTGTACATCAAATCGTATTGCTGAATTGCACATTTTTGTTGACCATACAGAGTTTATGTAATCTCCAGCAAAATAGCTAGCTTAATCAGTTGCTTGTGATTACTGTCTAAATCAATGGTATTTAAAAATTTGTGGAAAATTTAAAATTATAGAAAATCGAGAAATATGAGCTTTGTTCGACAACCAATGCATATTTAAAAAATTATGACTAAAAGAGGACGTGCAACATAGACAAATGTTTTAGCAAAAGACAAATGAAAAAGACATACTTAATAACCATCAAACTTTAAGAAAGAGAGAGTAATCAAACATCCCATTACATAAAATTTGCTATTCATTTGTCTTAAGACTTTATTTTAAAATTATCAGCGAGAAGATCAAACACCTTCATGTTTTAGCACTTTGCTTTTTTATCACTTGAACAGAAACAGAGAAGAAAATGAACTAGCTAGCTAGCTACTCCAAGTAGGTATCACAAATTAACAGAGTGGAAGTTCCAGCAGAGTTGTAGAAGAAAATGTAAAAGAAGGTATCTTTTGATACTAGTAGTTGCAAATAATAAACCCAAAGGAATTCCTTCGGCATCATCAGCTTCTGGATGCAGAGATACCCCAAGCTGACACGTTCATATCCTTATTGGCTTGTCTGTCTTTCATATAGGACAACAGCTGTTGCATGTTATGTAACGTGTCTATCTAACTACTTAAACCTTTGACAGGTGGTATAAGACTACCGAATAATGTTTCTTAGGCTCATTTATTTTATGAACATCTCGATCCATTTTGTTTATGGATTTTAATGGTAACGGTATTGATATATGTTGACAGTATTCCATTTCTACAATTGAATTTAAATGAGACTTAAATCGACTAGTTGAATTATCAATAATAATCATGTTTACTAGGGATAAAAATAGGATCTGATTGAATAAAATGGGACTGAATATGAAATATTATCGCTTTAAATTACGAAGGTTATAAAAATATTAAATAGGATATGAAATAAGATAGATAATTATTTTATGTCATTCAATACGTTAAAATTGAGCATTTAAATCAGTTAATAATCGACTTAAAATTCATTTAAAGTCTGTTAGGTGAACCGACTTAGAATGAGAAGATATAAAGTTTAAAGTCGGTTCAATCCATGAATCGACTTTAAATTCTGTATTTTGTTTTATACATTTTACTCAGTTTTTACTATCCTCAGAATCTGTATTCGATCACATAATAGCAAAAAAACCAAAATCTGTTTAAAAGAGTTTAAATAATACAAATAATTAAAATATTAAATATTAATTAATTACTTGAGAATTAAATTTATTACAAAAAATAATTTATATACAATATATATATATATATTTAAATTACATAAAAATGATATCGCCTCTTTTGTCATGGATTTTGTGATATTTTTACTTTATTTCAAGGAGAGGAAACTTGGTTTGCTTAAAATCACCAACAATGTCCCATTCATAGTGACCATGGAACTAGGCAAGAGAGATGAGATGGAGTTTGGGTAAAAAATAGGTATAAATAACAATTCATTTCCCTAAATACACGAGCACATAAACATCCATCAAACAAGTTGCCCAAACTTCAGAGACATAAAAATAGAGAAATTAAAGCATTATAAAAATTACCATATTGTTGTCCTACGCTATTCAAGATTATCATATTCTTCTCTTGATTCTTCTTATGATGTTATAATTTGAACTATGTGTTCTGCCCATTCTTCTCGTAATTCATCAAAAATTTGCATATCATAGCCCGACTTGTTCCAACCAAAGAATTACATGTATTTAAATTTAAAATAAGAATTTAATATTATGAATTCACAAAAAATAACTTATATACGTTAAAAAGGTATATTAGTAAAATATATTACCACATCTTTAATTGGAATGTTGATATTTGAGATAATTTCACTCATAAATTTCATGACAAAGTAACCACACATGACTCCATCATTTTGTTGTAGAACTTACAAAAAACAAGTGTACATGGTTTCCCATATTCAAACATCTTTATTATTCAATAGTAAAATTAATTAAATTATTAATATTCATTTGTACATACCATAACTTTGTTCCATATAAGCTTATGGGATTTTTTAAGGGCAATGCCCCTACTCTTGTTCCACAGCTTCCATGCTCTATCAAAGTTTAAAACAATTAAATTTTATTAAATATTATAAAGAACAATAGAAGAAAAATAGCTAGCTATAGCTCTTATAGTTCAACAATTACTTTTGTTTCTTTACTCAATTCTATGGAAGCTAAGTCACAATACCAAACATAATTTCCATATAGATCAAGGATTATCAACATCCAATGATCTTGGCCTTGTTCAAACATTAGTGGCCAATGAATTATCAACTTTTGATTTATGTTAAGTGTTAATGTCTTATCACAATTGTTTAGCACTGATGCTAACATTCTTCTCTTAATATTGATTGACAAATGAAATATCATAGAACATTGCTAAATGTGATGAGTGATTAGCTTAAAGTCGATAATAACATGCTCTATATAAAAGAAATATATATAAATATAATTATATGTTCTGCATAAATGAAAATTATTTACTTATTGAGGACTCACCTTATCCACACTTGAATTATACTTAAATCGATCATTTGATATTCAAATATGCAATATGCACTAAATCAATATATATGTTTGCTCAATGTCTACACCAGAAATTTCTCTAGGAAGTGACACAGTCCGTCCATCATTTATGCTAGCCTTGCTCGCAACAATAGTCATCAAAGAGCCAAGATTTCTACTGAAGTTTATAGCATATTCATAACTATACCTTTTTTCATGGCTTCTTCTTGAACGACTTAGTGTGCAATGATTGCCCACTAGACATAGATTTACCATGCAATACTTGCTTTGTATCTCTTAAATGTACCGCACTTACTAATTCTGGTATAATAGACTTAGGAAGATATATTATTTATGTTAGTAACAATAAAAAAATAATAATATAATAGAAGTAGTAAAAAAGTGTTATCTTAAGTAAAAAAATAGTAACATGTCAAAATTTATCACAATTTGATTCGACAGTCAAGTCACATATTTTTCAACTGCTTCTTAGACCGTGGTAGCATTAAAAGACACAAGTACTGAAAAATCATAGAGTAATGATTGATCAATTACTATTTTGTCAATAATTTTGCAACCATCGCTCAATTGTTGTACTATTCCAATAGCAACATAGTCTGTAGATAGTGGATGTTTCAACAAAAAATTTATATTTTGTAAAACAATTAAGCGTTATATATAATAAAAAATAAAAATAATAGACTATCTATATAAACTTTAAATCTTACCACAAATGATTCATCAAAGGGAGAAGGACTCCCATATAGGGTAGCTATTGGAAGTAAATTCTCATCAAAACATTCATCATGATGTGATGGATGGTAAGATTGCACAGATTGCATTAGAGATATTGAACCACTATCTGATTGCATCTGCATTTCTGGTATAAAGAGAGGACCAATAAAATGACTATATCCCATATAGGATATAGGTTGGGTGCCATGAGATTGCATAGGTGGTATGCCTGGTATGGATAGTTGTATGCTTGGCCAATATGGCATGCCCTGATTGTAGTATGATGACATGTCTGACATATGTTATGATTGATATTCCTTTAAAATGGTAATCTCACTTAATACTGAGGCCTTAAAGGAGCTGAATTCTTCTTCAATTTTATAGTACTTCTCCTTACTAACCAACTAAGGCTTTTGTTTTGGAATATTAAAAAACTCCATTTAACCATCATATTGGCTTCCTCCCCTAACACGACTAGGATGTTCGCATCCAAATACATGATATATAACATCTCTCCATGGTTGTTTGATTATTTCACCCCTAGTTACTTGTTCTTAAACAACTCTGTACAAATAATAAAGAAAAAAAATATCATACATTATTACATCAATTAGCAAAAATCATAAGAACTTTGTATCAAGTTAAATTACTGACCAACTTATTGAGTTATTCTTCTACTCATTTAGTCATTGGTCTTGACTTCTTTGTTTTGGGGGTCTTTATTTCTATATACAATTGAGATCGGGTAACCGATCTACCCAACTCAGCTTCCTACATAAATTAAATAAATTTATTAATCATGACATCAACTTAAATGTAAGGAAAATAAATATAAAATATTTTTAAATGAGCAACTTAATAATATCATTCTTTGTCTAACTTTAGGATTCAATAACCTCTCAATATAGTTAGGAAGAATATTCTTCATTTTTATATTTTGATGTTCTTCCCTAATAATTTGAAATTCATTCGTACGTCTATAATCCACGAAGTCTTTTCCATACTTGAGGTTCAATCTAGGGGTATTCTTCTTCATCAAGTGGTTCCAAATATGAAAACACATTATTTTTGGTCAATTTGGAAGTTTTGTATTCCTTCCGTGCCTTATTTGGAATCTTATAATACTTGTCCTTCCAAGTATTAGGGACTTTAAAATGATTCTGAAAAAACACACATTTTAGATGAGATATAGTATAAAAAAGATATAATATATGTAATTAGTTATAAAACAAAAGAGATTTACATAAATGGTTTTCCATATCTTGTACTTTTCAACATCGTCAACCTTAGTCCAATCATTTATATTGATTGGTATACTTGACTTCACAAGTCTACCAATAGAAGATTTCAATTGTTGACCATTTTCTTCTAATAGATTATTATTATCATCAAATTGAACGAGTATTCTATCATCTGGGTTAAGTGGAGCATTAAGTATATTAGCCCAATCCCCTATTTTCAAATGCCCCAATGGATTATTTGGATCTATAATCTTTGGTACCTTAAGATTTATAAAATATCTATAAACAATGATGAAATAGAAATTAACTAACTGTAATAAGTCCAAACATATAAACAAAAATTAATAGAATAATATAGAACATACATTATGTTTAATTATATATATATATATATCACAATCATACTAATTTCATTATTATTATTTCTACAAGTAAATTCCAAGAAACTTTTAACTCCAAAAATATAGTTCTACTCACTTTTACACTTTGACCTCTAAGATTTGTCCAATTTATATTAATAGTATTAAACATATTAAATATGTATCCAACTAATATATTTAAGATATTATTATATATGAATTTTCTAATTATTAGAATATCTATGAAAACATCATATAAAAATAAATACATAAAAACCAAACAATTAATAATAAACTCATAATAACATTATATATATATATGCATGTAATTAATAATAGTACAAATTTTATACATACATATATATAGTAATAAATATTAATTAACCCATTATACATACATTATATATATATATATATAATGTACATTTAAATAATTTTTCAAAATTTTAAGTTTAAAATAAATTAATATATATCAAACATCTAAATACATAAAATCATTAAAATCAATAAATGAATAAAAATACATTCTTCTATTCTAAACTTGAATAAAAATACACAATTTACATAACACAAAAATTTATACAAATAAGTAGTAACACATAATATACAAAAAATAAAAAAATATGAATAATAAGTATAAAATAATTCATAGAAATATTTACAAGAGTAAATGAAGTGACAAAATGAAAGAAATGAAGAAAAAAAATGGTGTTTTGTAAGTAAGAAAGTTAAGGAAAATGGGTATAAATTTTTTGAGTATTATGCTCAAAAATAGGGGGTTTAGAAGAGAAATTTGAGAGAAAGAAAACCCACTAAACAACGCCAAAATTGGTGGTAGGAAAATGAGAAAGAGTAGGAGGAGTTGGTTGATTTTTTGGGTAGCAATTGGGACATGCAATATCACATTCTATCTGAAAATGGGAGAGAAAGAAGAGAAAATAAAAAGAAAACGTGGATAGCGTTGATTGATACGTAGGACCGATGCTACACATAAGATGTAGCGTTGATTCTACGTGTCATCCGACGCTACATGTGGATAGCTTCGATTGATACATAGGATATAGCGTCGGTTGATATGTGAAACTGATACCATTTTTTTAATTTTTTAAGTTGGTTTTTCAACGTACTGATTTTCGGTGTATAAATTTAAATTATTATTTTATAATTGATTTTTGCTGTTTGTATGTATAGATTTAAATTATTATTTTCTCTTATAATAATTAGAGTGAGTTTGAATTTTTTTTATTTTTTTATAGTACTAGTTTGGAGTCACATGTGATACATGTTTAAAATTTGTATTTTATCTCATTTTAATAAATTTTTTACTGTTAAGTAAAAAATAAATGAAGAATAATATACAATAAGAGTGGAGTTGTCAATTGTATCATGTTTTTATCTGTGCTTGTTTTATTATTAGTGTTTTTGCATTTGTGCTTGTTTTATTATTAATGTTTTTGCATTTGTGATTGTTTTATTATTAATGTTTTTGCATTTGTGATTGTTTTATTATTAGTTTTATTTATGTATGTATCCTTTTGCTTTAATTCACATATTTTTACCATTCTTTTCTTTTAAAGAAAGCAATTTATTTTTCTAAATATCAAAGAAAGATGATTGAAAAAGAATATGGCTACATAAAATTAGGGATGAGATTTAGAAATAAAGAAATAGGATGGGAGAATTTAAATTTAGGATAAAAGAAGATTAGAAAGGAGAGTAAACAAGAAAATTAATATTATTAATAACAATAAATAAGTAATGAAAGTATTATTTTTTTTAAGTCATTTAAAAGGTGGATCCCTTTGATGCTTGGATGAAAGCCACGTGTTATGTATAGGGGACGACAGATATTAGAGATCTCTAGTCTATTTCCTCCGGTAGCGAGTATAGAAAGTTGCTATCTTGCTTTTCCATATTCCAAACTCAGAACAAAGTCGGGCATGAAAGATGGGAACTCCAAAGTTTATGGGACGAGGTCCTCGTTATAGCTGCGACTCCATTTGGGGTCCGTTAGAACTTCTTTTCAATTATCTAATGGTGGAATGTTGATGCACAAATTATAATTTTTAATTACTAATAAAGATGTATAAATAAATATGGAAAATTAGCTAGTTATTTATCATGGAAAAGAATGAATTAAATAGTTTCTATAAAAAAGTTAAAAATATTGATTTTTTTTAAATAAGCAAACTTATTATGATCATAATAAATCCTATAATTTTTATTTAATTAATAATTTTTTAGATTAAATTTAATCGATTAATTGATAAATTTAATGAAAATCCATATAATTTAACACTATTTGAGGGTAGATTCTAGGGGCGTTCAATGGTCCGGTCCAGTTCGGTTTTGAGAAAAAATATTTAACCGGATCAAACCGTTTATATTACTCGGATCAGACAGGATTGGACCGTTTGAAACGGTTTTAATTATTAGAAACCGAATCGGACTGTTTGATTTATAAAACCATTCGGTCCGATCCGGTTTCCGGTTTGGTTCGGTTTTTTAGACATCTTTAATGAAAAATAATGTGAAAATTTTAATATATTTATTAAACCGGTCCGATCTGGTTCGACCGGTTTAAACCGGACTGGATCATTTGAAAAACAATTTTAATAAATACAAACCGGACTAGACCGTTTGATTTGTAAAACCGTTCGATCCTGTCCGATCCGGTCCAGTTTTACGATTTGGTCCAACACGGGCCGGTTTATGGACACCCCTAGTAGATCTTATAGGTATTGCAATATATGAGGGTCAAAAATCACCAAATGACTTAAATCTCCACCTATTTATATTACAAACAATGTCCATGTGGCCAAATATGCCTACCTTAGGTGCAGAACCTAGGATGCGTAAAAAGTCGTAGATACAATTATTAGGCTAGTAGCCTCTAAGGCTAGTAGTATTAACATAGGTTTGATCACACGTGATGGATGATGTATAAATCAAAGATTAGCTCACAAGTGTATTATTCAAGCTATCACTTGGGATCACCAACCTCATTTGCATGCTAGGATACTGTTTCGTACTAGTCCAGTTTTTTGGTTTAGCTATGGGGTCATGGGTCCTATATACGGGCTGGTATATGATCCCATATTGGTTTGTTGTTTGGTCTTCTTAACAGGCTCATTGGCTCTAATATTGGGCTGCCTCACGAGGTCAGAGGCTATAACCTTATTGAATCTAGCAACGGGTTACCCCACATGATCATTGGTCACATGCTTAGGTTGACCACGAGCTCTAATAATGCTTGTTCGAACACCAAGCCCTCACTCATCTAGTTTATACCAAATTGGAAGAGTAATAAATATAATCGCTAGGTTTCTTTTTGGTCATTTATAGTTTAGGTTTCCCTATATTAAGATTGTCCACTGTAATAAATTTCCTTGTTTTGTGTGTTATTATATATATATATATACATACCCATTTTAGAGCTATTTTTATTTTCTACTAAGTTCTTTCTTTAGAGAAAACTAGTATGTGAAAATAAAATCAGACTATTCCATAGGATTTTAGCTCGATCCATTATCCTATCAGTAAGAATTTTAGTCTGGTCAAATAATTTCAACTTGATTTCAGTAAGGTAATTATCCTTGGGTTGGGTTTTCATTTTATGGCCTCAAATCTCCTAATATTTGAGCTCACACTTGTAGGCATATTGAGGAAAATTAGAGGTCGAAATAAAGCTTTAACACCAAATATTAGCCCGAAATCTTAATTTTGTTTGTCGGTATGTTTTCTCTTTCATTCTTTCTCTTATTTTTGTATAGGTCATTTATAAGTTCGTATTATTGGTAGACTTATATTACCTATGGTCTACATTTTATAGCGATGTGCCTACTTTAAAGGTGGGCTCTTGTAGCCCCAGTATGGGTATCTAAGAAAACATGGAGAGTGACTATGTAGAAGGGCAAGATATTTCACATACTCCTTCCCTAACTAGTGTTCATGAGGCCACTTTGGATCTTCCAGCCATATCCTCTCACCATGACTTATTAAACTACCTTACATACCTATTATTCAAAGAAAAAAGAGGCTAACGATTCCAAAAAATCCATGGCCTTCCATATGTAACACAAAAGATTCCAATTTTCAATGTGCATGCACATCGAGTCTCCTGACATTTGAGGATATATAAATAATTTAAGCTAAATACTTTTTTCCTCGAAATATTGCCATCATCCCAGCTCTTCCAATGAGCTTTACCATCATGACCCTTATATAGGGTATATTACTTTCCATAAGGAGACATTCGAAGTTAGGTTGAGGTTTCCCTTACCCCGTCTGTTCAACATGTTCCTCAAATCCAAAGGGTTGGCCCCTAACCAACTAAACCCTAACTCATGGATCATTTTGTTAAGTTTGTATGTGGTAAGCCTTGGGTTAGGAATTAAACTAGGAATTCCTAAGTTAAAGAACATGTTTATTATAAAGAAAAATGGAGTTAACGAGGGTAGGATATATGTGTTAGCTCGTTCAGGTCAAGGCTTGGTACTCAAACTCTAGAGTTTATTTTGTGATTGAACTAGGAAGTTGGACACCGTTGACTTGCAAGCTAGCTTCAATACCAATGTCTCGACCACCTTACAAAAAGATCCAGTCGGCCTGATTCATGAATATAATGCCATAATGAGTCATTCAATCTCATATTAAAACCATACCATTTACGGGCTTTCAAGGTATGGGCCATACAATCCTAAACAAGTTCCAAATTATTTTTATTTAGGTCGTTTATCATTTTATTTATGGTTACTTTCAACATCTAGGATCTGTACAATAAGGTTATTGGTCCTTAGGTGCACTAGTACTATAAAATTCCTCCCTCAAAACCTACCTCAGGTAGCTGTCTTGGTATTGATCCCATGGGGAAAGGGAAGGCTATTACACTTGAGGCCATTCCAACTGGGGTACAGTCTACGAAGGTAACTCACCCTAGTAAGAAGAGGAAGTTTTTGGCTTCCACTAGTTAGATCATAGCCTTCGAGACTATTGAGGTCATTAATGATGATAAGGAGACTACTCATTGGGTTAAAGTCACATTCTCTAAACCCTTGGGGAATCCCTTTGAAGGTAGGGTATTTAGTAAAAAAATATAAACTTGAAGAGCTATACCATTACTTCATTGGTCTTGACAACGAGGTTGACATTAATAAGGTTCAATCTGATGAGCCTGGTTTTGTGTTTTTATGGCTTTTTGATGGGCCATAGATGTATGTATTTAGCATGTTCTTTATGCCTTTGCAAAGTTCTCATTTTTTATGCCAACTCTTTTCCCTATTTTTAGTGTGCATTGTGCCTGTGGATTGGAGATATCATTAATTGGTCTAGTAAAGAATGAGTTGAGGATCTTGTTAAAGAGAACTTTGAACTTAAGGCCAAAAATGAGAAGTTTCAAGAAATATTGGAGTTTTTAATAGGCAAAGTTCAATCTCAATCTATTGAACTTGATGATGTGCCTCATAAGAAGAATCGTTACCAAAAGGGTTTCCATGCCAAAAAGAAGTGAGTTGATGAGTCAATTTAGAAGATGGGAAACCTGGAGAAAATGAACCAGTAGTTAATTAAGGATGTCACTTGGGCTTTCTTTGAAGAAGATAATTGGGTTTTAAATGACCTAAGATAGGTTGCCAGGGCATTGGATCAGAAGACCTTTTTTAATGAACTTACTACATATTGAGCCTTTGAGGCCAATAGGACTAGAAATCTAACTAAGTCTACTTCTGAGATCACGAACATCGAGACCCAGGTTGGAAAAAAATCTTTATGTGGCTAGATCAATGAAGAGTTAGTGCCAACGACTAATGATTCTATGGACATAACTGATATTGATGTGGCCACCAAGAAGGCTTTTGTTGTTTTCTTTATGTGGGGAGGTATGCCATCCCTTTTGGTTTTATAACATAAGAAAAAATTTCCTATTTAATCAGGCTAAAACTTCTTTATTTTTGAGACATTAGTACTCCTTGTTTAATTTTATTTTGACCTTAAATACACAGTGTTCATGCTTTTATCATAGCACCTTAAGGCCATTTATACCTAAGGAGGTGGTCTCGTCCAAAGCGGGGTACTTATGGCCTTAAAGAATTTTTGTAATCTGGCTCTACAGGCCTCGTGCCATGGTCTCTCATATAGGGATACAATACATAATGTGTATTAGATCCACACTTACCTAGTCCTTTTCCTTTCTCTGATCGTGTGCACCTTAGGAAGTAGTGTGACCTATAACAGGGTACTCACGATCTTTATTTTGAAACTTGGAGAATTTTTTGTAATATTACGTGTTACGATCTCCCTATTTAAATTGAGTTACTATACATGGGATGCATTAGGGTTGCACTTTGTTAGTGCTTTTTCCTTCTCAGGTAGTGTGACATTGGAATGTGGTGGGGTATTCATGGTCTTAACTTTTAGACTTAGGTTTTTTATAAACTAGTCTTACTTGCCTCGTGTTATGGGGTTCCCGTCTTAATTGGGTTGCTATGCATGTGATGTATTAGGGCTGGACTTCATTAGTGCCTTTTCTAACTGTATGTTCCTTGGAAAATGGTATTTCTATAAGGTATTCACGGTCTTAACTCTTAGACTTGTAGAAAAATTTTGTAACTGGCCTTGTAAGTCTCTTGTTACGGGCTTTTCGTCTCAATCGTGTTGCCATACACGGGTTGTGTTAGAGCTACACTTCATTAGTGTTTTTCTAGCTATGGAAATGGACTTTCCAATAGGGTAATCATAATCTTAACTTTTAGTCTTGTAGAATATTTTGTAAACTGGCCTTGCTTGCTTCGTATGATGGACTTCCCATCACAATCGGGCTTTTATACATGGGGTATGTTAGGGTTGCACTTCATTAGTGCTTTTTTTGTCCATGGGAAATGGTCTTTCCAATGGGTTATTTGTCGTCTTAAGTTGGGCATTCTTTTATGCATTTTGCACCTACATCTCAAATGGGTAGAGAAGACCACCTTAATTTTAAGCTAGGGTGTCACGTTAGTTTATTTTTGAATGTGATGGTGTCAATTCCTTTTTAAATTTGTTGCAAGGACATGTTTCCCTAAAAGAAGTTCCCATAATTTGGGTCTCCTTTCCTTTCTTAGGCTGAGCATCCTTTGTACCTCTTCTGCTTGCATCTCAAATGGATAAAGGATAGACTGCCTTATTCATAAGTAAGGGTGACACGTTAATTTATTCATAAATGAGATTGTATCAAGGTTGTTTTGAATCTATTGCTAGCACACGTTTCCTTAAAGAAGGTTCCCATACTTTAGGTCTCTTATTTCTTTTTTAGATTGGGCATCTTTTTTTTTTCTCTTATGCTTGCATCTCAAATGAGTAGGGGCTTACTCCTAAGTGAAGGTGTCACATTATTTTATTCACGAATGAGATTGTGTCAAAGTTATTTTAAATATGTCTCCAGGAGACATTTCACTAAAAGAGGTTACCAAAATTTGGGTCCCTTATTCCTTTCTTAGGTTGGGCATATTTTTTCCTCTTATGTCTACATCTCAAATGGGTAGGGGTTATATCATCTTACTCCTAAGTGAAGGTGTCTTTTCTACATGAAGTAGACGATGCCATAATGTGATCCAAAAGTTTAGCTTTTTCCTTCAAGCATCTAAGTACATTTTGAGAATCAAAATTACATTAAAGGAAATTAATTATGTCTAACATTTCTTGAAGTGGTCTACATTCCAACTTAAGTCTTCCTTCTTTCTTTTCAAATCTTCCAAATTATACATTCCTCCTTAGGTTAATCCTCCTGAATAGTCCTTCATGTATAGGTGCAAACTTTCCTGCTTTACAATCTATTTATTTCCTAAGGTCTTTCTTAGCACCAAATCACCTACATTGATGTTCCTCTATTTGAAAACCTTGTTGGATATGTTTTTAATGCTCCTTTTTTTGAGCTTACATTTTTATCGTGGCCATCTCTCTTATTTATTCTAGTAATGTTAGGTCCATGGCACAGATTTCTTCATTATATTTGCTACTAGTTCCACCTTTAAGGGTTGGTAGTAACACTTCAGTAGGTATTACTGCTTCAAACCTATAATAAGTGAGAAATGAGGGTTTTTCCAGTGGTGGACCTAGGTGTAGTTTGCATTGCCAACAACACTACTAAAAGTTCTTCAATATATTTCCCTTAAGCTTCTTCCAAGTGCTTCTTTAGGATACTTATCAGGATCTTATTTGATGTTTCAGCTTGCCTATTCTCTTGAAGTCTATACAGGGTAGAATAACACAACTTGATTTTTAACTCCTTGTAAAATTTCATGAACAATTGTCTCGTAAATTGTCTACCATATCAATTACTAGTTCTTTAAGGAGTCCAAATCGACAAGCAATGTTCTTCCATATAAATATTTTTACTTCCTCTTTTTGTATTCCTACCAATGGTTCCTCCTCCATCCCACTTAGAAAAGTAATTTATCATACCTATCAAGAGTTTTATTTGGGCTGTCTCCAATTGGAGGGACCCTATGATTCAATCCTCTACTTAGTAAATTGCTAAGTAGCCATGATACCTTTCATTTTAGTGGCAAAGAGATGAGTGACTATTGCATTTCTTTGGCATTTATCAAATTTTTTGGCATGCATAGTACAATAGTTCAACAACATTGGCCAATAGTAACCTTGTTTGATTATCTTCTAATTTAAGATTTTGTCTCTAGAAAGAGCTACACATTCTCCCCTATGGATTTTATTGATTACTACCTCTACTTCTTTTTCGATTATGTATTTTAACCATGATCCACTTGCATTTTTTGTACAATTGATCTTGTAAAATAGTATAATTTTTTTTATTTAATTTCAAGCCTACGCACTTATATTTTATCTATTGGTAGTACTCCATTTTCAAGAAGATCATATAATGATGCACCCATGGCTCTTCCCTTATTTGGGCAATCTTGGCTTCTGTTTTTGGCTCCTTGAGCCCAATACTAGGTTCAGTGATGGTTGAAATTGGCACAATCATTTTCATTCTTTCAGGAACTACTAATGATGAGGTGGCTAAGGCATTTGCTGGGCATTGTTAGCTTATTGTATTTGTGTTATTTTGAATATTTTAAAATTTCTTGTCCATTCTACGATTTCAGTCAAGTTTTTCCTTATTTTTTCTTCTTTAGCTTCAAATGTGCCCATGACCTGATTAACAACCAACCTTGAGTCGCCCTACATGTTAACATGTTCAGCCTCTAATTCCTTTAGTTCTTTTAAAGCTAGTAAGATTACCTTATACTCAGCCAATTTATTGGTCACTAAGAAAGTTATTCTCACACTTTGTTCTATCATTCATCCTTTAGTGTTAAACAAAACAATCCTTACTTCTACAACTTTAGCATTACTAGCTCCGTCCACATAAAATTCCCAACATTTGTCCTCCAATGGTGCTTCTAGTATTTCTACCACTTGTATTATCCTTTCTTCCATCCTATCTGATATAAATCAATTACCACCTATCCTTTGATAGTACATCATGGTTTAAAATGTATGTCAAACTTGCTAAGCTCAATTGTGATATAGGTCAATCTTCTTGACACATTTGGCTTTTATAAGACATTCTTGAGTAAGTGTGACATAAGGATAAAGATAGAATGTCTTTCAAAACACTATCTTAACTTCTTGCTGCCATCCTAAGGGTAAATGCATGTTTGTCTAAGATTGGGTACTTTTGTTAGGACTCTGTCAAAGTTTGACAGATGTAGTAAATTGGTTGCTACCTATTCTCTTTTTTTTGTTACCAAACCACACTAACTGTCTTCTAGGTGGTGAATACAAAAAGATACAAAGATTTACCCAATATGGGACTTATCAATATTGGAGCTCATCCTAAGTAGTCTTTAACGGACTGGAAAGTGGCCTCACACTCATCATTCCATTCATACTCCTTGTTTTTCCTCAATAATTGGAAAAATGGCAAGCATTTGTCTATGTATTTTGATATAAACCTTCCCAACATTGCTATGCATCCATTTAGTTGTTGTACCTCATTCCGGAATCTTGGAGATCTCATGTCTGATAGTACTTTTATTTTTTAGATTGGCCTGCATTCCTCTAATTGACACTAGTTACCCTAAAATATTCCCTGATGTGACCCCAAAAATATATTACTTAGGGTTGAGTTTTGTGTTATATTGTTTCAATATTCCAAAGGTCTCTAATAGATTGCCTATATGCTCCTTACTTTTCTGAGATTTTGTCATCATGTCGTCTTCATATACTTCCATGTTTCTACATAATTATCTTTTGAACATTTTGTTTACTAGGCATTGGTATATGGTCCCTACATTCTTTAGTCCAAGTGGTGTCCTAGTGTAGCAGAATATGCCATCTTCTATAATAAAGGAAGTTTTTTCTTTGTCCTTCGGATGCATCTTGATTTGGTGGTATCTTGAGTAGGAATCCATGAAGCTCATGAGTTTGAAAACATTAGTGGCATTAACCAATTTTTTTATGCTCAGTAGAGGGAAATAGTCTTTCAAAGTGGCTTTGTTTACATCTATGAAGTTTACACACATTCTTGGGTCTCCTCTTGATTTTTGGGGCCAAAACAACATTAGACAACTAAGTAGGGTAATTAACTTCCATGACCCATTTGATATCTTTTAACAAACCAACCTATTTTTTAATCAAGATATTCTTCTTCCTTCTGTATTTTTGTTTTCATTAAATCATTGTGTGATGAATTTTGGTTCCACCTTCGCAATTTCTATGGGACTCCAAGCAAACACATCATTGTTTACTCTTAGATACGCAGTCAAGTTTGTCTTTAATTCTTCTTCCAGTTTGGTACTTATCTTGACAACTATGTTTCCTTTCTTATACCTGTACCATTTCAACCTAGAAGTCAACAGTATTGATCAGGTCCAACCTACTTATCATTATAGGTTTCCTGATCTTTGATTGCTATTTTGATTGTAACCCTATGAAAGTTGAGACATAACCATGGTTACCCTAAGATAATGTTGTAAAGAGATGGAATGTCCAACACCATGAAATGGATTAGTATAATTGCACCTGGTAATGATATTAGGAGCCTTATAGTACTTATTAACATCGTCATACTCCTATTGAAACCTACTAGTGGTAGCTTTTTTCTTGTGGTTTATACTTTTTGGACACCCATTTCTTATAGCATAGCGAGATACATCAATATGAGGAGTTACCATTATCAACTTGGACCCTCTTTATTTGAGAACTTGTTACTTGAACTATAATGACCAAAGGGTTATCATGTAATAGGAGTATCTCACCTCTATCAAAGATGATAGGGTGGTTAGGTCCTGGCTCAACACTATATATAGAGTGCGGAATACCTTGGCATTCCCTGACATATCTCTTTTGCAAATTTTTTGATAGGTCAAACATGTTAGGTCTTCCATGAATGGCATGTACAATTCTCACATTCTTGTCAACAATTTTGAGTTGTGCCTCTATCACCCTATCATACAACGAGCTTCTTCTTTTTTCTCTGATGGGGTCTTCATTGACAAGTTCCCTCAAGTAGCCTCTAGGTAGCAATAAGTCTGTCTCGCGTTTGAGATGTCTGTAATCACTCATCCAATGTCCTATGTATTTATGAAACAAGTAGTATCTTGTGTGGTCTTTGTTTAGGGTTCATATCCAAGGCATCCATTTGACCTAGTCATTCCCTTCCATGCTTTGGATTTCTTTAGCCAAAGACACACAGAGTGGAGACCTTCAAAATGGTGATAAAGATCTCCCCTGTGGGCCCATACGTCTAATCTCTAGCCTTCTACAAGTGAGTGGAGGTTGAATGGGTCTTCCCTCTCCAAGTTTACAAATTTATGGGCTTTCACATATATGGCCTCTAACCTCTTTTTGAAATGCTTCTATGGCAATGGAGCAAGGACACCCTGTTTCCAAATTTTTTGCCTTAAACCTCTTCATGTAACTTGCTAGAGTTTCCTTTGGACTCTTAATGATGGAAAATAAGTGATGGGGTTGCAATATATAAGGGTTGAAAAGTCCCCAAATGGCTTCAACCCCCACATATTTATACTTCAAGCCATGTCTATATGGTCAAATATGTCTTCCCTAGGTGCAAAACCTAGGACGCATTGTAAGACATAGGTACAATTATTAGACTAATGTAGCCTTTAAGATTAGAAGTATTAACATAGGTTTGATCACATGGGTTGGATGATGTATAAACCAAATATTAGCTAATTAGTCCATTCTTTAGGTTGTCATTCGGGATCACTGATAGGGCAGAACCGACTTCGCCGATCCTGCCGTTACTTTGGTTTTATGTATTTATAAAACTTTCGCAAGTGCACGAATCATTTCGTAGAAAATGATAAGTATACTCCCAAGGTCGATCTAAGGAAGGAATGTATGTGGTTTTTAATTTATTATTCAAACTTTTAAAAACGAAATTAAATCCTAAACATCCTGTCACGATATTTTGGGTTTTGTGTTTTTAATCTACTGACATAAAAATAAACATAGATTCAATAAACATTTATGCAAATTTTATCATTTATAATGGTGGAGTATTTATGGATATAATAACTAAGTTAATTATGCTTGGTCATATTAATTAGGTTATTAAAGATATGAATTGATATTTATTGATTCTCTCTTTTTTATATGAATACCACCTTTGGTGGAGTTAGATATTCTTTGTTAACTAACAAATCAATTAACACCTATGGGTGGGGTTGATAACTAATTTGATTATTTAAATTAATTCCTTTTTCTAAGAGATTGAAAATGAACCATTTAAATGCCACCTTTGGTGGGGTTAGACAGTTTAAACTTTATTCAAGGTGTCCAAATTAAACTTAAGAATTTAGTTATCCGAGTACTAACTTTCAAGTTTTAAAACCACTACTGAAAATATGTTGTCAATACATTTTCAGATAATAATTCTTATAAAAACTTTTGAAATAGAGCTTCACTCTAACTACCGTGCGATTGTACCAACAAATAAAAGAACACTACTCTAAATTAGACCGGATAACTAAACCTTAAAATCTAATTTTCAAATTTAAGTTTGTAATGAAAAATAATATATTTCTCTCTAACATTCTTAATATAAAATCTTGAATAAAAATAAAATCAATTCATTTTAGAGATTTTTACCTATTTAATATTTCGCAAGCATAACAACGTTATTATTACATCATGTTTATAAACAGCCAGTAAAGTTAAATTTAATCACAGACAAATTAAATATAACATGTAAGAATAAAGCATAAAAAATAACTGTAAAGAAAATAAAATCCTTACAGAACTTCGATGCTATTCCCGTTGCTGGAAAACCTCCAAGCGGAATTTGCACTCCCATTTATTGAATAAAAAAGCTAATAAATTACAAAAACATAACTAGTTCTTCCCAAAAAGGAAAGAACTCTAAAACTAAGAGAAATTAACTAAGAAAAGCTAAATACTAAGAAAAACTAAAAACTAAGAAAAACTAAAAAATCTAAGAAAAGAGAGAAAGAAAGAGAGAAGAGAATGTGTTTTGAGGTGTGTTTTGAAGTGAAGAGAAGGGGTGTATTTATAGGTGAGGATGGAGAGAAAAAGTGGGGGAAAAATGTTAAAAAATTATGAAAACACGGTGTGGTGATTGCTGACGTCATACTGATGATGTCAGCATGACGTGAGGCGGCTACGCGTAAAAATGGGGCGAAATGGCAGTGGCATGGAGCAGGAGAGACGCGCGCGGGCGCGCGCGGAACTAGGACTGGGCGCGCGCTGATGCGCGTGGACATGGGGCATCTTGTCTTGCGGCGGAGCGGCGCGTGCGCGGCCTCGGCGCTTGGGCGGTTAGGCGGCCGCGGCGCGATTTTCTCCTT
Source organism: Hippophae gyantsensis (assembly GCA_030763125.1). Classification (NCBI taxonomy): domain Eukaryota; kingdom Viridiplantae; phylum Streptophyta; class Magnoliopsida; order Rosales; family Elaeagnaceae; genus Hippophae; species Hippophae gyantsensis. The sequence goes on along the minus strand of CM061032.1, from coordinate 46,291,259 downwards.
TTTGACATTTTTGACCCTTTTGACCCATTTTGTCCAATTTTTCCATATTTGTTGACCTTTCCCCATTTATTTATTAATATATTTGTGATGTATTGCTTCCAGTATTCCTCTTTGAGTCTTTAAGTTACGTTTTTAAGTGAAAATACCTGAAAAACAATAAAAACACCCGTGATTCCGAAAAAGACAAATTTATATAAATATATGATAAAACATATAAATATATATATTTTTAATCAATTAATGTGCATAAAATCATGGTAATTTTAGTGCTTTTTGAGCACTCATCAATCACCGATCTCATTCATTGGCTAGGATGTTGTCTCGTACCAGTTTGGTTTTCTACTTGAGTTACAATGTTATGGGTCATGTATACGGGCTGGTATGTGATCTCACAGTAGTCTATAGATTGGTCTGCCAAGCTGGCTCATTGGTTCTAATATTGGGCTGCCTCTTAGAGTCATCGATCATAGGCTCAATGGTTCTAGTAACTGGTTGCTTTATGGTTTCGTTGGTTGATGCACAAAAAATGTTACGTACAAATTTTAAATTTATAAAATTCCCCAAGTGCATGAATTATTTATAGAAAATAATAAGTATACTCCTAAGGTTGGTCTAACGAGGATTCATGTGGTTTTTAAATTATTCAACACTCTTAAAAATGAAAATAAAATGTAAATATTTTGTCACAATGTTAGGGTTTAAAATCCTAATCTAATGACAATAAAGTACAAATATAATCAATAAATATTTAGACATTTAGAAATTATCATGCTCTGAAAAATTTATGGGATGTATTAGCTAGTTGGTTATGGTTGCTCAATATTAAATATTTGAATTACGATCACTGATTCTCCATTTTTTGTATGAAAATACTCTAGGATAAGGATCATTGTCGTTATCAATAATAAACCAATTTAAATCCTTAGGTAGGGCTTGTTAATTGATTTAAATATTAAATTTTACTTCTTCTCTAAGATATTAATGAACCATTTAATTGTCTTCCTTAGATGGGGTCTAACAATTTAAACTTTATTCAAAATGTCAAAATTAGGCTCAAGAATTTAACTATCTAATAAATGACTTTCAGATTTTAAAATTACTATGAAAGATATATTGTTGGTATATCTTTTAATAATAATTTTTATAAAAATCTTTGAAATAGTTTATTCTCTAACTATACATGTGAACCAAATCATTGATAAAAGAGTAATCATTGATAAAAGAGTAGTAGTCTAAATTAGATTTAGATAATTAAATCTTAAATCTAACATTCATATTTTAGGTTTATATAAAAAATTCTAACATTCATATTTTAGGTTTATATCAAAAATTCTAACATCACTATATTTTTTTGAAATAAAATTATAGATTTCTTTAATAGAAAATAATACTTAATTTTGTTAAAATATTTTATATAATTAATATTTTACAAGCATAACAACGTAACTAATATTCCATTATAATTTCAACTAGACATAATTTAATAATTGATCAAAAAATTGAATATAGCATGTAAAAATAACACATAAAGATCGAATAACTGAAAAGAGTACTTAAATATGCCTCAATAATAGAGTCTTCTCGAGTTATTTTTGGAAAATCTCCAAAAGAAATTCCAAACTTTTATTGAATAGATCTACAACTATTAAATAGACTAAATTTTGTTCAAATCTCAAATGAGAGAAGAACCTTAAACTAATAAAAGAAGACTAGAAACTCAAGAAATGAAAGGAATGAGAAGGATGAGGGATAAGGAATAACTGATACAATAGAATAGGGGTCCTCTTTATTGGTCTAGAAAACATGCTCAAATAGGTAGGTACTGTGGCACACATTAATCCATACCACAACATGCACATAATTGATACACACTTTATACACAATCCGAGCATCTCACACCACGACACACATGCTATTCAAGCCACAACCTACGAAGGTTCAGGGACAATTATATTGAATCTAAAAGCACCGCACCTTGCCACACAATAAGTCCACGCCATAGCGTACACTATTTCGCATGACTTTGTTCCCTTATTTTCTTGTATTTTTTTGTTGGTTTGGAGAATTTCAATGGAGTGCCTCAAACGTATTTCTTTAAGTATTAATCAATTTCAACTTTTTAAGCTAAAACACCTGAGAAATAACAAAATATACTTGTGATTTTGAAAAGACATATTTGCATAAAATAATAATAAATTTAAGTAACTACAAATATTTTTAATCATAAATCATGCATCAAATCACGATACATTGAGTGATTTTGAGTACTCATCACAACCCTTAAATAGCTTCTTGCTAGTCTCTTAGCAAGAATGGTGAAAAATTAAAAACAAAACTAAAATTGAAATTAACTATCTTAAATTGTTTTTGTAAGTTGACACGGTTGCATTTAAGGTATATAACAAGCCTTTAAATCCTTAAATTTCCCTAGTTGACGAGTTTAAGTATCATGATAGTTTTTAGATATGATATCCATAAATATCAATTTAAAATGTAAACAAATAAGAATTTAAACAAAGTAAAAATAACAAAAATTTCCATACTTTTTAATCTCCTTTAAGATTACAATTAAAATCTATAGTATAGGTTATATTAATATTTTAAATATTCATGATTTACTATAATAACTAGTTTAAAATCACTTTCATATTTTAGTCAAAAATGTGTCAAAATTAAATTTTCCCAATCTCAGTGTAAGGTATCTGAATTCGCTTTAACTCTAAGCTCACAAAGCATATTCTTAAATACACTGATCCTATTGGTTCAAGCACTCATTCAAAGGTCTATGCAAATAGAGTTTATAAAAAGAAATGAATTAATAGTTTCGCATATATTCATAGATGGAAAGGCTCAAAGATAGTACATAATATTGATATCATGAAAGGAATCAAATGAAAAGATTTTATAAAGAAATAAAATAAAATCTCAAGTAATATGCCTTTTACGAGATGAATAAAATGCAAATGATTTCCTATACTTTTCTTTTGTATTTAGCTAATTCTCATCACTTTAAAGGATATTGGATCATAGTATGTAGTTTATACTATTTATTTCTCTTTCTTTTTTATTTCTTTTTCTCTTTTTATTTTATTTTATTTTAGAGATACATATTTTTTTAAAGAAAGGACCCATGTACATATTGTATATATATTGAATGATAAGGCGAGTGGTTAATTTGTGACATTTTATTTTGTATCGGTTTAGGTAACTCCATGTATGTTTCTTTTTTAGAAGTCATGCATAAATGGAGAGAAATACATATACTTTAAATTTCTACTTAACTTATTCAATTTAAGAAATAAAAATTAATATATGATATTCTATTAGATGTAAAAATCTTACATTCAAAAGAGTGTTTAAAAGAGTAGAAAAAATATGATCTCTTAGAATAGAAAGAAAATGGCTCAAAATATATTCTCAAAAGGTAGTCTCTACTATGTGATTCCTAAACATCGATTTTGGATTCATCGCAATTTCAACATTTTCTTATGAAATATTAATTACGACAAAAACTAATTAATTATCACATTACTCCATGAAATGTTTTTGAAATTAATCTAACAATGCAAAAACTTAATCATTTTCTTAAACTTAACTAAAGGACATGATAATTTTGTAAGAAAAGTTTTAAAATTATCCTAAAAGTTCCTAAAACATTAGAAATAATTTAAAGCACAAAAAAAAGTAAAAATAAAAACAACATTAAAAATAAAATGTACATGTAACCATATAAAAATTTCATTTACGCACCATTTTTATAATATAACTTTTTCCTACCCTCAACCTAAAACTTACATTGTCCTCAAAATAGTTATTGTAATTTAAATAATAAGAGAATAGAAAAGTTACCCAATTATTGATCATGTTCAAGTGTTGGTATGCAGGTGCATCTATTAATCGAGTCATTTATACACAAATAAAAGTAAATAATTTGACACTATTGTAAATTATGGTCCCTACATCCATAGGCATCTTAGATGTGATTGTGTATAGTAAAATAACCCTCTTTCTATGAATTTTACTGTAGTCTTTAGGGAGCATCAATTTGTGCATACAAACTATTTCCAAATTCTAGCAATTTTGCCCAAATACTTTGCTTTGAAACCTTTAGGTTTGTCACATATGTAAATCCACTTAGCACCCTGAATAATAAAAGCCTCCATTACCATATTATAATATAATTTGTTAAGATAATGTTCATAAACTCCCTTTCCAATATTCACTAATAAATAGTGAGCATTAATGTTATTTTGCCCAAATGGGACAAATACATTCCTTACTTTAACCATGTTATCAACATCATTGGGGAATTTTGCATAAAATTCCCGATCTAAAGGTTCAATAGCAACATAGGGTTCTTTTAGGAACCATTTCCATACTAAGATTACTATGACATCAGAAATACCCTTAGGTCCTGAATTAAATTCCATTCCTTTTTTGGGGATAAATCCTTTATTTATTTCTACCACACTCTCATAGTGGACCTTTTCTTCATAAATTGGGATGAGTTTCAACCTTATATAACTTGGGCCAATGATAAGGGAAAGTTTAGGAGAGATGGAGAGACCCAACAATTTTCGATCAGAATGAGGATAAACTTGCTTCTTTACAAAATTCCCTCCTAAAAAAAAGATCATATAACACTAGCGCTTTGTGTTATTTCTATTCCATCCCATTCCATTTAGGGATAGGTGGCTAATAATAATCTCATAAGAGAAGTATTCATTGCTTGACTAATTGGCTCATACACCATATTGGTTGTGCCTACCCATTCGAATTTCTTCCCTTTCCTACTCTTATAGGTGTTTTTTATTAAATTTTTCTAAAAATCTAAGCTAAGGGCTCACGAGAAAAACAAATCCAACAACACAGTAATATTCAAATTTTTCCTAACCCTTTTTTTCCTAAATAGGGTTTGAACTCTTAAATTTATAAATATTTCAAAAATTCAGAGAATTAAATACTTTAAATTCAAAAAATTATGAAGAAAACCCCCTTATGACGATGAAGGTTTTTGAAAGAATGTTTTAGAAATTTGAAAAATTCTTGGTGGAGTGGTAGAAATTGGTTAGGAATTTCATTTTTAGATATGATTTTTGAAAAATGATTGAAGAAAGGTGGGATATGTGAGGGTTTATATGTGTTTGGGGGGAAGAAAATGTAGGATTTGAGAGAAAAGTGAGAAAGTGGAGAGAAAATGGGGTGAAAATTTGCATTGGGGGTTTATTTTTCAAAAAATAATCTCGTACCATGGCGCAAGAAAAAGCATGGCGTAACCCGAAAAATAATCATTGTTTCAAATTTAAAATATAGTTTACCCCATGTTGCGGTGCCAATAAATTATACTACAAGGTAAACATTCTGTCATCACTTTTTGTTTTATTTTAGAGACACCCATGCTGCGATGTTTAAAAATTCATGTCGTGACACATGTTAAACTCTCAAATTTTTTATTGAATTAAATAAGAAATAAACAAACATAACCTAAAATAAAATAACCACACAAAATAAAATAAAATAACAAAATTTTAAAAGCAGTAAAATAAATATAAAGCAATGGGTTACCTCTCATTTAGGACTAATTTTATCTTCTTCAACGAGAAGTTGCTTGGGGATTTCATCTTCTACTAAACCCAATATCCCGTTGTTATTGAGTTTTTTTTTCTTTTCTTCTAATCTTTTTGTGCTATTCTTTACCTTGCTTCTACAAGTACTCAGTCAGCTGCTTCATATGAACTTCCATTTTTTTAATGGAAACTTCCATAGAGTCTAACATTTTATTTATTCATGCTTAGTTAACTCTGCTTACTTGAATAAACAAATTCAAATTTTCCTTTAGATTGGACTTGCTGGGATGATTTTTGGGTTTTTTAGGTGAAATTGCTGGCTTGGTATGTTTGAGCTTTGGGAAAAAAGATGGTTGTTTTGCCTCCATAAATAATTAGGATGAATTCTCCACCCCAGATTGAAAGTATTGGAATTGGGGTCATACTTGGGTCTTTGTTGGTATCCCCTTAATGCATTGACCTACTCGAATCCAACACTAGTATCTCCTTGATAGGGACATGTTTCAACACCATGTCTTAGATTACTACACATACTACATTGTTCTTTGTTTGATATGGCATGTGTTGTAAGGAGTGCAACTTTCTTGGTTAGTTGGGAAAGCTGCAATTGAATCTCAATATCGAAGTCTAATTTATGGTTTCTAGCTCTTCTCACTTTGAAACTCTTTTGTTGGAAATTATCATGCAACATCTCAAAGATATTATAAGTTTATAGGGTTGTCTTTTCTGCCATAGCTCTTCTTACAGTTTTTTCAATGAATAACTTGGAAGACTTGTGATAAAGCTTCAATTTTAATTACCATTAAAGTTCACCAACGATTTTTCTAATATGCATCCTCCACTTACAACCATGAATCTAATTGAATACAATGCTGCATGGTCCTTGAAGGCTTACCTACACTTGACCCATACAACAACTCGCTCATGTATCTAATGCCTCATAACTTGAATTTAAATCCAACATGATCCACCTTTTCCCCACTTTCCATGGCCTAGAAAGTAAAAATCATTATGTTCATGTAAAGGAATTTTAAGAACTAGTGGCCACGTTTCATAACCAAAAAAACACTACGAGCTTTGTTAAGTTGAAGTTTCTCCTTTTTGCCTTAAAAGACAATGCAAAGAGTTAGTTGTACTCTTTGAGATCGGGATATATTAAAACATGGGCAGAAATGGTCAAATTTTGTTTTAACAAATACTTCCTGCACTCTAAGACCAACACTTTGAAAAGATAAATCTTGACTTTTTTTTTCAAAAGGATGGTGAAACTTTGTATCAAGCATAAGAAAGGTTCAAAGAGTTATTTATTATGTACCCATACTATTGGTATGAGAATTGGCATCTTGTTAACTATTTCTATGAAGAAATTACATATAGAGAGCACCAATTTATTGAGATGATATGTAATAGTGAATTTCTCCATTAGGAATGCAATGAAACTATTGAGTACTTGAATGAGCTCATTGACCAGCTCACATCTAGACTAGACCTATTACTATTGATAACATAATTTGACCAAAGCCCATTGGAATCTACAATATGTGAAAGCAAGATAACCTCAAAACCCATTTAGATACTTTGACTAGAGAAAGAGAGGTAATGCGGCCAAAGATAGGAGGGCCACTCATAAAGTTACCAAGTTGGAATCTCAAGTTTTCTATTTTGTTTGCAGAGGAGTGGATTGCCCCATCCATGGGGAGATGTGAGAGGCATATGATGAGCATTGCAATGCCATAGGAATGTTAAAAAAGACATATTCACCATATTCGAATACATATAATCTCGTCCATCCTAATTTGAGTTGGAAGATTGATGCAAATCAATCTCTTTCTTCAACCAACAACAATTGGAAACCAAAAGCACCACTACCACAAAGGTCTTATCCTCCACCTCAATATAATGCTCCATCATCAAAATATTTTTGGAGAGAGCTTCCCAAAAATTTGAAGCTACTCTTACTTGAGTGGTGGAAGATCAAAACAAGATGAAGAGTCAAATCACAAATTTGACTAGTGCTCTTTCTGTATAATATCGAAGAAAGATTCCATCTCAGTATCAATTCAATCCAAGTAGACATAATATGGCATAAACCTCTAATCCTAATTACCAAAATCTTAAAGAGGTTAATGTTATCACTACTTAAAGTTAAAATTTTTTTGAAGAACCAAGTCTACCGATTTCTCCAAACAATAAAAGTACTAAGTCTAGCTTAAGTAAATCTAAAGATGCACTTTCATTAGATCTTGAGAAGAAATATCAAGTACACATGCCTTTTCCTCAAGTTATTAGAATAGGAAAAATAGTGGAGAACCATGGTGAGATCCTTGTACCTTAAACAAGTTAAATTTAACCTACCTTTGTTACATGTTATCAAGCAGGTATCAATATATGCTAAGGTGATCAAAGATTGATGCATAGTTAAAAGAAGGCATCACTTCAAGAAGATTGCATTTTTGATTGAATAGGACAATGAAGTGATTAAACAAAAGACGCCATCCAAGTATAAAGATCTAGGATGTCATACAATTTCCTATCATATTGGGACATACAAAGTTAGCTAAGCTATAGTATATTTGGATGTAATTGTCAATCTCATTCCTTACTTAGTTTACTTGTGCCTAAGTCTTGGAGATGTCAAACCTATATATGTAGTGTTGTAGTCAGCCGACCATTCAATTACAAAGCCAAGAGGGATAGTGGAAGACATTCTACCCCAAATTGGTAAGTTTTACTACCCCATTGAATTTTTGGTCCTTCATACTCCGTTTGTGGTCAATATGGAATCTAAGATCCCTTTGATCACAGAAAGACCTTTCCTTGCCACTATCAATGCATTGATTAATTGTAGGAATGATTTGATGAGGCTATCTTTCAAAAATATGACATTGGAGGTAAAACATTTCCATTTTAGCAAACAACCATGTGATGAAGATGAGTATTTTCATACTTATATGATAGACTCACATATTTCAGAGGAAGTACATTTGCAAAATAATTATGAATTTTCAGAGTATCTTCTTCTTAAATCTGATTCAAAACCTTGCCTTTTCGCTGTTGATACATTTATTATTTCTTATGTTTCAAATAATGGACAGGAAAGACCAATACATTTTTTGACAACCACACTTTTAGAAGTTACCACTTGAAAGAGAGAAGCCAAATCCATCTACCTTGGAAACGCCAAGGGTTGAATTTTCTCCATTACACAAAGGTTTGAAACATGCATTTCTAGGTCATAGGGATACATTTCTTGTTACTCTTTCTTTCAAACTTGGTGCTAAACAAGATGAAAAACTGAAAACTTTGTTAAGAGAACATAAATCTGCACTAGGATGGACTTTAGTTGACATTAAAGGTATATCTCCTTTAATTTTTCCCCTCGAAGATGGCTTAATCTTGTAATGGAAGAAGTTGTTAAGAAAAAAGTCTTGAAACTATTAGACTTAGGTATAATCCTATAATGGGTGAGTCCACAACAATTAGCTCTAAATAAATATGGGGTAAGATTAACTGGAAGAATTATACTTGAAGCACTCCATTACAAGTTGGAAGATTAAAAGAAAGTGTTTATAAAACATTATATATTTTAAAAAATTGGAAAAATAAATTATATAGGAATTAGGATTTTAAAGTGATGCACTTTGAAGTGTGCTGTGGTGTGAAAACATTGCGAGTAACGGAACGCGGCCAAAGGAATGTTGGAAAATCAATGTGGGCTGTAGTGTGAAAACTTTGTGTTATGGTGTGAATAGAGTAGATTGTGCTTGAAACCATGTATAGTTGTATATGACGTAGTGTGAATAAAATGTATATCACAATGCCAAGTTAAAAATTTCATTTTTCCTCCTTTTGCTCACTTTATAAATAGGACCCTATTTCTATTGCAAAACCATATCCTAGAATCCCTTATCTCTTTTAGTAGCTAATTTCTTAGCTTTATTTAGTATTTTTATTACTTTTAGATGTATATTGTTCTTCTCTCATTTGAGAGTTGAACAAATTTAGTTAATATAATAGCTTGTAGTTTCAATTTAATAAACAACACAACAATTCTGTCTACAAATTTTCTAAGGAATTCAAAAAATTATGTTGAGGTATATTTAAATCGTACTCTTTTTAGAATATTTCTAAGTGTTGATTTACATTATATTTGTTGAATTTATTAATTATTTATTAAACTATGCATGTCTCGTTATAAATAGTATGTGATATTAGTAATGTTGTTACTCTTGTGAAACATTAAAGTAGATTAAACATTTTTATAAAATGAATTAAGTTTTATTTCTTCATCAAATTTCGAAACAAAGTTTGTAAATGAAAATTATATTGATGATTTTTTTTATAATAAACAAGAGAGTTAGATTTAGGATTTGAATTATCTAAATCTGATTTAAAATTACACTCTTAAATCTTTTGGTTTATATTAACTGTATAGTTAGAGTGAACTCTATTTCAATGATTATTATAAGAATTATTATTGAATATATATTGATAATATATCCTTCATAATAGTTTTAAAATTTGAAAGTTAGTTCAAGATACTTAAATCATAAACTTAATTTAGACACCTTGATGTGAGTTTAAATTGTTAGATCTGACCAAAGACAGTAATTAAATGGTTCACTATCTCTTAGAAAAGAAGCATAATTTAATCAAATTAAATGCGATACCTGGCTGAAGGCGGTAAGTGATTTTAATTAATAATAAATGGTAGACTTAATTAATCTTCTATTTTTAAATACAAGAGATAATCAATAATCTTAATTCATATCTTTAATATCTTACTTAATTTGAGCAAGATTAATAATTAACTAACTAATATATCCCATGAATTCTTTATTGGATGATAAATGTTTAATTGCTTTAATATTTATTGAATCTATCTTTATTTTTACGTTAGTAGTTTACAAACTCAACCTAAAACAATCGTGACAAGATGTTTAGGTTATTAGCTTCGCTTTTAAGAATTTTTTTGAATAATATAAAAACCACATGATTCATCTTTAGATAGATGTTGGAAGTATACTTATCATTTTCAATAAGTGATTCGTGCACTAGGAAACTATTTATAAATTATACAAAATTTATACACAACAATTTTATGCATCAAGTTTTTGACGATATTACCGAGGAGGAATATCGTTTTTATATTATTATTATCAAAATCTTAAAAAAAAATTGTGTTGTAAATATTGTGATTTTTATTTTGTTTATTTAAAGAATATTGAAAATAAAAAAATTTATGTCTCATTTATCAATTGACTATTAGATATTAAAAAAAAATTAATAATGTCTTATTTAATAGTTAACTTAAGAGCATATATAAAAAATAATTTCCAAAATAAAATGTCTTCTTTTCTTTAAACAATTCTTTATTGTTTATTTATTTATTTTATTTATTTATTTCTTTTAAATTTTTGTTTAAATTTTGTGTAATAAATTATATCATGTATTATTTATTCTAATAAAAAGTATATAATTTTTATTATTACTCTTCCTTGCAACTTGTTCAGTGCTTTTGTGTACGAATATGTATTGTTTTATAATTTTGTAAATTTATTTTTCAACTTGATAAGTGAAATTAAATTCTATTTTCATTAGTATATGTGAGGTAAGGCCTTTAGGATACCTTTTCATACCTTTAAATAATAATATTCATAGACCATTTCGATTGTCAAGAAGGCTAGACTTTAACATCCCTCAACCTTTTATTAAACAAATTTTTGAATCTCACATTAACATTTCACTTGAAACACTAAACATAGGGAAACCCACCATCTAGAAAGACCACAATAAAGGAGTTATCATGGCCAATAATTTGCATTGCAACTATATCTATCCATCTCGGAGAGGCTGCTATCCATTATGAACTACGAAACATTTATTTTTTCATGCTTCCTTCTTTTCTTCATCTACCTAATGAAGACTCACCGTCCTTTATTAGGCTATTTTATTTTCCAGTCTAGACTTTTCTTCTCGATGAACTATAGGTTTTTGCATTGAATCTTAGGATTTTTACATCTAATAAAATGTCATATATTTATTTTTATTGCTTAAATTGAATATATTAAGTAGAAATTGAAAGTATATTCCTTTCTATTAATGCATGCATAACTTCTAAAAAAGAAACATATATGTGCTTACCTAAATCAATACAAAAAAGTGACAAATTAGCTACTATTATACACTATATATATAATCTGTATATGAGTCATTTCTTTAAAAAAGAAAAGATAAAATAAAAAAATGAATAGTATATACTACACACTAGGATCAATATCCTACAAAATTGTGAGAATTAGCTAAATGCAAAATAAAAAAATATAGGAAATAATTCCCCTAAAAATAATTTGATTTTCTTCATCTCCTAGAAAGATATTACTTGATATTTTTATTTGATGAATTTGACTGATGTTTTAAAATAATATGTAATTTCTTTATAAATCCTTTCATGAGATCAATATTATGCACCATTTTAAGCTTTTCTTCTTTAAACATATGCGAATTATTAGATTGTTTCTATACATAAATTTTTTCGCATATACCTTTGAGTGAATACTTGAATAAATAGAATCAATGTTATTGAGAGTATGCCTTGTGGAGGTAGAATTAGAAAATTAAAAATTCGTTACATTGAGATTGGGTAAATTTTATATTGGTACATTTTTTATTTGAATATGAAAATGATTTTTCAAAATAATTATTATAATAAATCATGAATGTTTAGAATAATGAAACGACTTATGTTATAAAATTTAATTATAGACTTAAAAGAAATTTAAAAAGTATAAATATTTTTGTTTTTATTATTCTTTTATCTTTTCACTTTGTTTTTAAATTTTATTTGATTTTATGTTATTTGTTTTTCTATTTTTTGTTTTACTTTTAAAGTTTGTGGGTATCATACCTGAAAACTTTTACAAGACTTAAAGTCATCAAATATGGAAACCTAGGGGTTTAAAGGATTGTTTCATATGCTAAATGCAATCATGTTAATCTATAGAAATGATCTAAGATAGTTTAATTTATAGTTTTTGTTTTTAGTTTTTCTCCATTCTTGCTAAAAGACTAACAAAAAGTTGGTTGGGGTTGTGATAAGTGTTCATAAGCACTTAATATATCATGATTTTATGCATATTTAATGAGTATATAGATTTATATTTGTTTGTTGTACTATCATTTTATGCAAATCTATCTCTTTTGAATCATGGGTATATATATATCTATTTTATTTTTCGCACATTTCTTGTATTAAAATAAATCAACTTGAAGAATTATACTTGAAGAACTTCATTATAACTTGGAAAATTAAAATAAAACTTTTGTAAAATGTTACATAGTTTAAAAATTGAAAAACGAAATTATATGAAAATTAGGGTTCCAAAGGGATGCAATTTAAAGTGTGCCGCGACTTGAAAACATTGTAAGCCATGGTACAAGGCTAAAGGAATGTGTGTAAAATCAACACAGATTATGGCATGAAAAATTTGTGCATCGTTGTACAAATAGAGTGGATCATGCTTCACACCGTGTATAATTGTGTATGTCATGGCATGAATAGAATGTATGCTGTGACGCCAAGTTAAATATTTCACTTTTTCCTCCTTTCCACACCTTATAAATACGACCATGTTTCCATTGTTAAAATATATTCTAGAATCCCACAACTCTCTTAGTAAATTGATTTCCTTGATTTCTTTAGTCATTTTATTTTTTTAAATAGTTTAAGTTCTTCTCTCAATTGAGAGTTGAACAAATTTAGTTAATGTAATAGCTTTTAATTTCAATTCGGTAAACAAATAGCAATCCTATCTAGAGGTTTTCAAGAAGCAATTCTAGGAATTCTATTGATATATTTAAAATGTGTTTTTTTAGAATATTTCCAAGTGTTGTTTTACATGCTATATGTTTAATTTATTGATCATTTATTAAACTATCAATGTGTGGCAATAAATAGTATGAGATATTAGTAATATTATTATTCTTGTGAAACATTAAAGTAGATTAAACATTTTTATAAAATGAATTAAGTTTTATATCTTTATCAAATTTAAAACAAAGTCTATAAATGAAATATATATTGACAAATTGTTTTTCATAATAAACAAGAGAGTTAGATTTAGTATTTAAATTATCTAAATCTGATATAGAGTTGCACTCTTAAATCTTTTGGTCTATATCAACGGTTGGAAAAGATGAATGTTTATAAAAAACTAGTGAAGCCTTGTCCCACATTGTTTTTTTACATTACTTAAAAGATGTATAAATAGTAAAGAGTTGGCTATTGGGATTGGGCCCCAAGGGGTACCCATTTTTGTGTAAGGGGAGAGGACCTAGGCAAATGTGATACCACATGCGCGCGTACTCAGAATATGATTGTTACTCTTCTTTATGCAAAAAATGATCGTTACTCTTCTTTACTCAGAAAATGGTTGTTACTCATCTTTACTCAGAAAATGGCTATTACGCTCTCCATTCCTAGACATTACCGTTATTATCATAATGGTCACATGGTTTATGAAACCTATAAATAGAGGGCCTCAACTCTTAGTTTCAACACAACAATCCACAAACTCATCTCACTAAGAAAAAAATTCTCTCAGCAATTCTAAATTACTTTTCAGTTTTCCGAGCAACAAATTTTTCAATTGTAGCATTCTGGTCTTCATCAGTGCAGTGAAGTTCCAAGACAGGAAAAAATATTCTAGGCTGCTTTATCTTGGGGAGGACGAGGCTATATTTGCTTGCACAAATTTGGGCAAAGCCGCGAAACGTCTTAAAGAGAGCGACCTAGTTCGTAACTCAACCGAAGTAGTTCATTTCAGGTTATCGGTAATATTGTTCCAACACTGTTTTAATGTACTTATCTCAACATCAACTGTATAGTTGGAATGAGCTCTATTTCAAAGATTTTGATAAGAATTATTATTGAAGATATATTGACGAAATATCCTTTATAATAGTTTCAAAAATCTAAAATTTAGTTGTAGTTACTTAAATTATAAACTTAACTTAGAAACCTTTATGTGAGTTTATAATATTAGACCGGACCAAAGGCGACAATTAAATGGTTCACTATCTTTTATAAAAGAAGTATAATTTAATTAAAACTAACTGCTAGACTTGAGCAAAGACAATAAGTGATTTTAATTAATAATAAATGATAGACTTAATTGATCTTTTGTTTTTAAATAGAAGAGAGAATCAATAATCTTAATTCATATCTTGAATATTCTACTTAATATTGAGCAACCATAATTAACTAACTATTATATCCCTTTAATTCTCTACTGCATGATAAATATTTAATTACTTAAATATTTATTAAATCTATCTTTATTTTTATGTTAGTAGTTTAGAAACTCAACCCAAAACAATTGTGATACAATGTTTAGGTTGTTAATTTCATTTTGAAAAATTTGTTGAATAATTTAAAAACCATATGATTCTTCTTTAGATTGACCTTGGAAGTATATTCATCATTTTATATAAGTGATTCCTGCATTTGCAAATTATTTTATAAATCATACAAAATTTTTACACATCAATTTTGTGCATCATAGAGTTAAACTAAACTCTCAAGTGTGAAGAAGATTTTCGAACCTTCATTACCAAACTCACTTCGACTTCAATTATACAGTCATAAGATTGGAACTTTCCATTTAAGATTACTTGTGATGATAGCAATTACGTTGTGGGAGCATTTCTTGGACAATGGAGGGAGGGGAAGCCTTTTGTTGTTTATTATTCTATTATAACTTTAAACAATGCTGCAATGAATTACTCTACAC
The DNA here is from genome assembly GCA_030763125.1 of Hippophae gyantsensis. Classification (NCBI taxonomy): domain Eukaryota; kingdom Viridiplantae; phylum Streptophyta; class Magnoliopsida; order Rosales; family Elaeagnaceae; genus Hippophae; species Hippophae gyantsensis. Next base: position 46,275,901 of record CM061032.1, on the reverse strand, counting down.
CAGAAAAGGAACTACTAGCTGTTGTTTTTGCATTATATAAATTTTGTGCATATCTTATTGGTTCAGCAATTACTGCGTTAACTAACCATGCTTCCTTCATGTGATAATTGATGGCCTTGTTTAGTGGTAAAGCCACTTACTTGGTTTAATGTTATATTTTGCTAATGGATGAAGTAGGAAACATGGAAGGCATTTAATTAAGGATGCTATTGGAGCACTAATTTCTTATGCATTTAATGTGGAGCACTAATATCTTGTGCATTTAATGTGGAGCACTAATTTCTGGTTCATTCAATATGGAGCACTAATTTCTTGTCCATTCAAAGTGGAGATGAACATGGAGTCTTTGCTACCACAAGTTCTTCAAGGATGTTGCCTATAAATAACTTGTTTTATTTGTGCAAAATATAAGAGAAAATGAATTAGAGAGCATCCATAAGAAAGATAGTAAAAGTCTTTGTGAGAGTTATCTTGTGAGTTACTACTTAGAAAAGAAATTTTTTTCCTATTTTGTGAGAGAGTTATTTCTCCTATTACAATAGAGATTAAAATTGTTATCTCATTGTAACTAGAGAGAAGGTGTTGTAATCCCTATTTTACAATAGTGAAATCCTCCTACACTTACCCGTGGTTTTTTACCCCAATTTGTTCGGGGGGTTTTCCACGTAAAATATTTGTGTCCATTTTATTTTCATTATTCTCAATTTCACTTTAGTTGTGTTTTAGCTTCAACCCGGTAATTTTTCCTAATAGTAGTATTAGAGCAATTGGTTGAGGGGTGTGAAGCAGATTGTTGTGAACGAGATGTCGATTATGACAAAGTTCGATGTTGAGAAGTTCAACGAGAGTAATTTCCTGTTGTGGAAAATGAAAATTAAGGCAATCTTAAGGGAAGACAATTTTTTGGCAGCAATTGGAGAAAGGCCCATAGAGATCACTGATGATAGCAAGTGGAATGAGATGGACGGCAATGCAATTGTCGATCTGTACTTAGCACTAGCTGATGGAGTGTTATCTAGTGTGGTAGAAAAGAAGACTGTAAAGGAGATTTAGGATACTCTAACAAGACTGTACGAAGCCAAGTCACTACACAATAAGATCTTCTTAAAGAGGAGATTATGCACTCTTCGAATGATGGAATTCACATCGGTGAACTACCACATCAACATTTTGAATACTCTATTTTCGCAACTTACATCAATGGGTTACACAAAGTCTACCTGAATCGTATGATCAACTCATCATCAACTTGATGAACAATATCCTCACGGACTATCTAGTCTTCAACGAAATTACTGTTGCTATTTTGGAAGAAGAAACCAGGCGTAAAAATAAGGAAGACAAACAGGTAGGTTCGTAGGAAGCATAAGCTTTGATGATAACGAGAGGAAGATTAATGGAACGTGGCCCTAGTGGGATTTAGAATCATGGTAGATCGAAATCAAAAGTAAGAAGAATTTCAAGTTCTACAACTGTGGCAAGAAAGGGCATGTCAAGAAGGATTGTTGGTTCAAAAAGAATAGTGGAGTCCCTGAGTCATCAAATGCTCAAGGGAATGTGGCGAGTGCCTCAGATGATGGTGAAGTTCTATACAACTAGGCAACAACAAAAATTGGAGGCAGAAAGTAGTTCGTTGATATCTGGTTATTAGACTTAAGAGCAACATGAGTCATCAACAACAATTGATTTAAAGACACCGATGGAGATATGGACTGGTAAGCCAGCAGAATACTCTACTTTACATTCTTTTGGATGTCCTGCGTATGTGATGTACAATGCCCAAGAAAGAACAAAGTTGAATCCAAAATCTAAGAGGTGTATATTCTTGTTGTATGTTGACGGAGTGAAGGAGTATCGCCTGTGGGATCCCACTACCCGTAAGGTTATTGTCAATAGGGATGTGATCTTTGCAGAAGAATAACTACTACAAATAGATGGACAAGATAGCACATCGAAAGAGTTTTCAGAGACTACAACAATACAGGTGGAAAATAATCCGGTACAAGAAACTCCAGTTTCTACTGAAGCAAGACCAGAGCACGAGGTATAAGAACCAGTTGAGTCTGAGTCTTCAGAAGTTCGCTAGTCAACTCGTGAGAGAAGGCCGTCATCTTGGCATTTAGAGTATGTTATGGAGAGCAATGTTGCATACTGTCTTTTAATGGAGAATGAGGAGCCCTCAAATTTCCAAGAAGTCACAAGTAGCTCAAATGTGTCTTTATGGATGATAGCAATACAGGAAGAAATTGAAGCTCTACACAAGAACAAGACTTGGGAACTGGTACCATTTCCACATGGGAAAAAAGCCATAGGTAACAAATGGGTCTACAAGATCAAACACGATAGCAATGATCAAGTGGAACGGTTTCGTGCAAGATTGGTGGTAAAAGGATTCCCTCAGAAAGAAGGTATTAATTTCAATGAGATATTTTCCCCGGTAGTTTGACTTACAACAATGAGAATAGTCCTAGCTATGTGTGCTACGTTTGACTTACATTTGGAACAATTGGATGTAAAAATTTCATTTCTTCATGGAGAACTTGAAGAAGAAATCTATATGCTCCAACCAGAAGGTTATGCTGAAATAAGAAAGGAGAACTTGGTTTGCAAGGTGAACAAATCTCTATATAGTCTCAAACAGGCACCGAGGTATTGGTACACGAGATTTGATTCCTTCATTATTAGCCTTGGATACAATAGACTTAGTTCAAACAATTGTACATACTTTAAAAGGTTTGATGGTGATAATAGTTTATTATCTTGTTGTTGTATGTGGATGACATGTTGGTAGTAGGCCCCAACAGAGATCAAATCTAAGAATTGAAGGCACAGTTGGCTAGGGAGTTTGATATGAAGGACTTAGGACCAGTAAATAAGATTCTAGGGATGCAGATTCACCGAGATAGAAATAATAGAAAGATTTGGCTTTCTTAGAAGAACTATTTCAATAAGATCTTGCGACGCTTCAACATGCAAGATAGTCAGCCAATTTCTACCCCATTTCTTATTAATTTCAAGTTATCCTCAAGTATGTGTCCTAGCAATGAAGCCGAGAGGAGAGAGATGTCTCGAGTACTGTATACATCAGTAGTGGGAAGTTTAATGTTTGCCATGATATGTACAAGACCAAACATTGCACAAGTAGTGGGAGTAGTTAGTCAGTTTATGGCAAATCCTGGAGGAGAGCATTGGAATACTATGAAGAGGGTTCTGAGATACATCAGAGGAACCTCATATGCTGCATTATGTTACGGAGGATCAGATTTTATTGCGAGAGGCTATGTTGATTCAGATTTTGCTAGGGATCTCAATAAAAGCAAGTCTACTACAAGTTATGTGTTTACACTTGCAGAAGGAGCTATAAGCTGGGTATCTAAACTGCAATCAGTTGTAGCTCTATCTACAACGGAAGCAGAATACATGGCGGCTACACAAGCTTGCAAGGAAGCAGTTTGGATACAAAGATTATTGGAGGAGCTTGGGCATAAGGAGGAGAAGATTTTTCTGTTTTGTGATAGTTAAAGTGCTTTGCATGTTGCAAGGAATCCATCTTTTCATTCATGGACAAAGAACATAAGGGTTTAGTATCACTTTGTTCGAGAAGTAGTGGAAGAAGGTAGTATGGATATGTAGAAGATTCATACCAACGAGAACCTAGCAGATGTTATGACCAAGCCAATCAACACTGACAAGTTTAAATGGTGTAGATCCTCATGTGGTCTAGCGAAAACATAAGCAAGCATGGATTTGGAAAGTGAGGAAGGATGGAAGGATTACATAAGTGACTTTAAGTAGGAGAATGTGATAATTGATGGGCTTGTTTAGTGGTAAATCCACTTACTTGGTTTAATGTTATATTTTGCTAATGGATGAAGTAGGAAACATGGAAGGCATTTAATTAAGGATGCTATTGGAGCACTAATTTCTTATGCATTCAATGTGGAGCACTAATTTCTTGTGCATTTAATGTGGAGCACTAATTTCTTGTTCATTCAATGTGGAGCACTAATTTCTTGTTCATTCAATGTGGAGCACTAATTTCTTGTTCATTCAATGTGGAGCACTAATTTCTTGTCCATTCAAAGTGGAGATGAACATGGAGTCTTTGCTACCACAAGTTCTTCAAGGATGTTGCCTATAAATAGCTTGTTTCATTTGTGCAAAATATAAGAGCAAATGAATTAGAGAGCATCCATAAGAAAGATAGTAAAAGTCTTTGTGAGAGTTATCTTGTGAGTTACTACTTAGAAAGGAAAATTTTGTTCCTTCTTTGTAAGTAATACTTTTCCTATTTTGTGAGAGATTTATTTCTCCTATTACAATAGAGATTAGAATTGTTATCTCATTGTAACTAGAGAGAACGTGTTGTAATCCCTATTTTACAATAGTAAAATCCTCTTATACTTGCCCGTTGTTTTTTACCCCAATTTGTTCGGGGGGTTTTCCATGTAAAGTATTTGTGTCCATTTTATTTTCATTATTCTCAATTTCACTTTAGTTGTGTTTTAGCTTCAACCCGGTAATTTTTCCTAACACTTCAAGTACCTTCTTTCTAATAAGGATGCTAAATGTTACGTCCCCCTCGAATTGTCTCGCAAAATCCAAAGAAATGGTGGTTGCCTAAAGGATCTATACTTTTCTACATGGGAAAGTTCTAGAGTGGCCTAGAGATGTTTAGAAGAAGCTAGAGTTGGATGGACTCAACTCAAGCCTTGAAGGCTCTAGAATGCTCTAGAGTATACTAGCATAGGCTTGAAGGTGCTAGAATGGGCTGGAATATTCTAGAACGTGGCGGATGGTTCTTGAAGGATGTAGAAGTCACTAGAAACTTACGGAACATCCTATAACTTGCATGAAGGAGCTAGACAAACCTAGAAGACTTTAGAGTTGGCTAGAAGGTCCTAGAACCTTGTGGCATATTGTAGATAAAACTAGAACACTCTTGTATATTCTAGACTTAGAATGATCTAGAAAGTTGTGGCATAGCCTTAAGCTTGGAGCCACACTATAAATAGACCCATTGGTCTTCATTTGTATTCATCCTTGAGAAATTGTAAGATAATCTCTCTCTAGAGCAATACAAGCATTCTTTACAAACTCTCTTTCTAGTCTCTTTGGAGTGTTTCATTCGGGTTCAAAGGCATGCTTAGTATAACGGATGGTGCTAAGTGTCGCACGATCGCTACTTGAAAATTAAGGTCGTGACATAAAGCTCACTTGATTAAGTGGATTATTTTGTTGCAACAATTTGATACTACAATCAAGGATAAGAAGAAAATTGAAAATATTATGGCCGATCATTTTTCTCATCTAGAGGTTATTACCTTTTCTGATGGTTCATCTATTCGAGATGACTTCCTTGATGAGTAAGCATTTTCCATAAGCCAAGTGCCTTGGTATGCATATATTGTTAACTACTTGGTTTCTAGCAAACTTCCATCTGAGTGGACGCAAGAAGATAAGTATAAGTTTGTTGTTGAGGTCAAAAATATCTATTGGGATGATCCTTACTTGTCTAAATATTTCCCTCACAAAATCTAAGTAGATTCATTTCTGAAACTAAGGTAAATAGTGTTTTGAACTTTTGTCATTATGCGGAGTGTGGTGGACATTTTTCTATGAGAAAAGCTACTTTAAAGATTTTACAGTGTGGATTTTATTGGCCCACTTTTTTTCAAAGACATTAATGAATATTGTCATTCACGTGATAGATGCCAAAAATTAGGTTTGTCCTGTAGACATATGATATCCCTTAGCCTTATAATCGTTATTGAAATGTTTGATTATTGGGGCATTGATTTTATGAGACCTTTTCCATCTTCTTTTGATTACTTCCATATTCTTCTTACTATTGACTATGTTTCCCAATGGGTTGAAGCCATGACATGTTGTACTAAGATAATATAATTATGGTCAAGTTTTTGAATGAAAATGTATTATCTAGTTATGGTATGTCACATGTCATGTCATCATTAGGGACTAAGGAACACATTTTTGTAATCATTCTTTTGAAGCTTGTGTGTAGGTATGATGTACTTTATAAGGTTTTGACTGTATACCACTATGAAGCAATGAACAAGTTGATTACATATCACTATTAAGAAAATTGCAGAGAAAATGGTGAAGCCTAATTGTAAAGATTGGGTGGATCATGACAAGTAAACCCTGAGGAAGAATTTTGAGCTAAACTAATTGGTACATCTTTATGACTCTTGTTTTCATCTCCACTCTAGAAAGCTAAGATCTAGATGGACTGATCCATATCTGCAGAAAAGAGTTTTTCCAAAAGGTGTTATTGAGGTTAAAGACCCAAAGGATGGGAGAACATTTCAAGTGAATGGACAATGGTCAAAAAATTACATGGAGCGGGTAGAACAACCTATGGAGATAACCTTGGTTGCTCTAGCTTGCCATGACTACTCAGGTTTTGTCTTTCCTTACTATAATTTTTCCCTCTTTTTAGTATGTTCTGTTCTTTTTTGTGTGTTTTTTACTCTTCTCTAACCTTATTTTCATCATTTAGTGCCCTTTTTTTTTCTCTATTTGCATTGCCTATCTTTTAGTGATAGTGGCGACACTGTTTAAAGTGCGTTGGGGTGGTGGATATTTATGCATATTTCCACACATGAACACAAAAAAAATATAGCTTATTGTTTGTTTGGTGCAATACTTTACTTTGCATGTTTGAATTAGTGTAATTTGAAATTATTACTTTGTTATCTAGGCATGATTTTGAAAATGATTAGTCTAAGTCACTTTTTCTATCTTTATTAATAGAGAATAACTCAAATCTCTTAGTGCATATTACTAAGCCTTTTGGAAGGAGGGATGTTCAATACATATAGCCAACGGAGATTTTTCATGTTTAAGTGTACACTTTTCTTAATATTGCACATCTTTTGCGATAGAGCAGAGAGATTGAGAAAACAACTTACAATGAATTGATTAACTTGCTATTTTAAATATCATTCATAGTTTGTGAAATGTTAGTTTCATATTAAGGGATGATTTTGATCAAAATTGTAATATCTATTTAAGTCTTTTGTTTGTTTTATTGATATTCTTCATTAGTTGAAAAAAGAGAAGAAAAAGGAAGAATGCATATCAAACTCATAATAATAATAATAATGGAGAGAAAAATGAAAAAGAAAAAAAGATGAAAAAAATTGAGAAAAATTGAGTACAATAAATTTTTTCATCATTAAAAAATGACTTTTTTTATTTAATCTTTTATTTTCTTTAAGCTCTATCATTTTATTATAAATTTCAAAATGGACCATTTGAAATCCTGATGCATGGTTTTAACTTTTCATAAAGATAATAGAAACAACTAAATTGTCTATATTTTGATTATCGTTAATTTTTGAGTTTGTTGTAAATGTTGCCTATCAATTTGAGTATTTATCTATTTTCCAACTCCATTAGTGAATAACGTCACCTTAAACTCAAATTTAAATATTTACCATTGAGGATATGGGGTTGAGACTTTTATATGAATTTTTTTTAAGGTTGTATATATTGTGGTTTGTAGAAATACTTAGATTTTATTAGATTTTTCTTTGAAATACTTAGATAACTTTATTAATATTTCATCTCAAACTTATTTTTATGTTTTGTTTTTGTTTACGTTTGAATTGCTTGGGACTAACAATAAGATCATTAGGTTGGTGCATAAAAATACATTTTTCTATTGATAAGTTAATAACATTTTTCAAACTATATGGTTTAATATAATATTTTTTTTGAATTATTTTACATATGTTATTATTAAAATATTGTTTTACTTTTAGTAAGTTTTTCGGTGCTTTGTGCATGATATTTTGCAAGCTCATCTGATGAAGTTAGCTAGCTCTAAGTTTATATCTATTAATCCAAATTTCTTTTGTTACAATACCAAGAGCTTAACTACTCCAACATGTTTATGAAAAGTAATCAATGCCATTTCATGTCAATACTTAAAATATGGGAAATCACAACTTCCTTCCAATTCCCACCATATGCCAACTCATTTTTGTTGATTTTGAATTCAAATTTTTAATCCTAGAATATCACCCAATTATTTCTCATAAAAATTGTGAAGCAAGATTGGTGTATTAGAGGCTCTCTATCATTATTAAAAGAGACATAGGGCGCTCTTGCTTAGACACTAATTGAAAAAGGCATCAAAGTTATGTAAATTTTCATAAAGAGTCTTGTTAATTATTTTTCACATTTTCTTTTTAGATCTTGTTAAAACATAATTATGGAAGAAACTCTCAACATGGCTATAAGAAAACTAAGAAGCTAAACTATGAGCAACTGTATTTAAGTTTCTCAAAATCCAAGAAATAGATATCATTCTAAAATATGGAAAGAGAATTTTGGCCTATTTGATAATATTCTGAGCTTCCTAAGAAATGAGAAAGTCATCATGCATTATAGCTTTTACAACATTTTGGTTATCACCTTCCACATAAGTAGATTTGAGATTTAATTGCACAACATGAAAAGAAAATTATTAAAGAAAAAGCTTCCCCTGCTTCCGTAGAATTAACCTAAAAGAATTTACGCTAACACCTAAGTATATGATCATTAAAATCTCTAATAACAATTGCAGTAATAATATTATAAATATGAACAACAATATCAAAGTTTTGAGTAGAACTTCTAGGTAGTTTCCTCCTAACAAAAGAAGTGAAAGGGTGCAAAACTTCAGAGTTAGAAGAATTCAAATAATTTGTAATGTAAAGTAGTTGCTTCAATACTTGAAATCTAGAATTTAATTTAGAAACAATAAAATTAAGATATAGAGATTTAAAATTAAAAATCATATCATTTCTAGTTTTTCAAATTTTTTCAAAAGAGATATACACCTCTAGAATGAACTCAGGATGAGATAGCAGGGAAGATATAAAGGTGTTATATATATTAAAGATAACCCGGAGAAAAGACTCAAAAGAAAATATACTTGAATTGGGTAAAAGAGAAGTGGGATACCAATAGACCAAAGTGTGATAGTAAATTGATAGTAAGTAAAAAGATGATTGATATTTTTAGTGTTGGAATGGCAAATGGGACATGATAGATCTGATAAAGAAATTCTTTGATTGATATTATCTTGAGTAGGGAGACAATTAGAAAATGTCTTCAACAAAAAAATTCAATCTTTTATGGATTTTTTGTTTCCAAAACAACTTCCAGAAGAAAGGATAGGTTATTGGAAATTGAATAGAAACACTTTGACTATAAGCTGATTTAGAATTAAACTGACCTTTTGAGTTGTTAATCCAAAACCATGAACCAACTTATTTGAAATTGGAAGGGCAAGCAAAAGTACATCAAAGGACCCAAGCTAAATAGTACAAATGAATTGAAAATTTCAATTATTACCATTACTATTAAGAATATCACTATCTGTAATAGGACAAAGGCTAAGGAGATTTAATCTATCAAAAGAGAAGGAAAATTAAAATTAGTGGACCAAGGTTTCCAAGGGTCTTTACAGTGTCAATATATTTTCCCTCTTTAATTTGACAGCAAGCACGAGTTCTTAGTAAAGTTCTTGAAGAGCAAATACTTTTCCAAATTAAAGAATTAGAGGTATATTGTACTCAAAGAAATCTTTAGAATTTTCATATTTATGTTTGAAATGTTGGACACAAGTTCTACTATCATTTTCTAAAAATTGCCAACATAGTTCATAAATAAAGCTAAGATTAAAATCTTCAAATTTTCGAAAGTCCAAACCACCAACCTCCTTAGATAGATAAATTTGATCCCCAATTTTAAAATCCATATATCTATTACTTGAACTATCTTTATTAGAACCATAAGTCCACCAGAATTTATTTAAAATTGAATCCTTTTTTCACAAATTGGACGTGGATATTTTAAAAGTACTTATAGAATAAGTAGGTAGTGAGAGGAAAACAGATCTAATATAAGTAGCTTTACCAACTTTGGAAAAGCATGCAAGATCTCTAACATTCAATTTTCCTATATAGGCTATCTATGACACTTTTTAATTCCTTACTTTTATGTTAGCATAAAAATAAATTATGCGCAAGATATTTAACAACGTCTGTAATAATAGGGACACCAAAAATATTATGAATTAGGGATCTAATAGGAAAATAAAACTTTCTTTTTTTGGATCATATTAATCTCGATTTAATTAGCTGAACAAAAAAGAATTAAATCATTAGAATGGAAAAGATGACTAATAGCAAGAGTATTTCTAGCAATTTTGATGCCATAAAGTTTTGAAGAATGCTGAGCCTTAAGTAAGAGTCTTGAGAGAGTTTCAACACCAATAATAATTAAACGAGGAGAAATAATATCACCCTATGTAAGCCCTCTTTGTGGAACAATGTTATCAAAAGGAACATCATTTAAAAGCAAATTAAGAATTCCTAATAGAGTTTAAACAAGACATAATTAAATTACATAATTGTTCAGAAAAACTCAAATATCTTGTGATTTTGATAATAAAATTTCATTTCGTACCATCATAAGCCTTTTACATATTCAGTTTGATTCCTAATAAAAACATATTGAAAATGAGAAATAAAGTTCTTAATTTTATGCTGCACAGATTTTGTATTTTCAAATAACTCGCAAGTACACGAGTCACTTTGTAAGAAATGATAAATATACTTCCAAGATCAATCTAAAACACAATTATGTGATTTTTAAATAATTCAATAAATTCTTGAAAATAAAAGTTAAACCTAAACAATATAACACAAAGTTTAGATTTTGAAATATTTAAATTAATAACATAAAATAAAAGATTGATTCAATAAATTTCAGGCAAATAATATTAATTATTTAATGGAGAATTTATGAGATGAATGAGTTAGTTAATCATGCTTGCTTAATATCAATTAAGTTATTAATAATATAAATTGATATTATTGAATTTCTCTTTTCTGTAAGAAAAAGCCCTCAAACGGGGTACAATTTCTTTTTTATTAAGAAAACAATTAGTATTACTAATAGATTAATTTTTAAGGAAATATTAAATCATCTAATTTCTATTGTAGGTAGAGTCAAATAATTTATACTCTTATTCAAGGTGTCACAAAGTTGGATTTAAGATTGATGTATCTTAGAACTAACTTTTAGATTTAAAACTACTACAAAAATATATCGTCATATTTTCAAATAGTAATTCTTATAAAAATCTTTGAAATAGAGCATGACTCTAAATTAGATTTAGATAATTACATTTAACATATAAGAGTATTACTTTAAATTAGATCTAGATAATTACATTTAACATATAAGAGTATTACTTTAAATTAGATCTAGATAATCAAATCATAAATCTAACTTTCATATTTTCAGTTAATATTAAAAATATGCCGTCACTATATTTTTCTGTAACAAACTTTGTAGAATTCTTGAATGAAGAAATAAAGATCAATTTATTTTATAAAAATATTTTACCAAAGTTAATATTTTACAAGTATAATAACATTATTAATATCATATAGAATTTTCAACAAGACTGGCTTAACATAATAACTAATCAGTAAATTAAACAATGCATTTAGAACAACACATAAAATTAATCTGAAATTAGAATAATATATTTAAATTATACCTTAAGTATATCCTTCTAAATACAAAATTTTAGCATTGTTTCTATATCTAGAAAACCTCCAAACAGATTTTCCAATTGTGTTTACTGAATTGAAAGAACTACCACTACATAAACTAAACTTGTTCAACTCTCAAAATTGATAGAAGAATTTTGAAAATAAGAAAAAAGAGAGAGTTGAGAGCTGCTAGGATGATAAGGGAAGTTTTGTTATGAAGGGGAAGGGTACCTTTTATAGGTTGGAAAATATGGATCCTAATGTTGGGCGCCATGGCATGCATTTATTTTGTACTATAGCTTGAGCCAATCTATAACACATTTGAATCTTGATCCATAAGTCCCGCACTGTGGCACATATAACCATCGTGGCCCTCATGTTTCTGCACTTCTAAAAACCCTTTTTTCTTACACCCCTTACATTTGGTTTGAAACATATGTAAGGCTTACTTATGTTATTCTTTTATACTTAAAATTTGTAATTGAGTGCTTCTAGGTACTATTCTTTAGGTGTTTATTTGTTGAATCAATTTTGAAGCTACAAATACTTGAAAAAATAACAAAAGATACTTGTGATTCCAAATGATACATTTGTTAAAATGACCATAAAATTATGCAAATACAAATCTATTTTGACATTTAAAGTACATAAAATCATGTTATATTTATTTCTTTTAAGCATACATCATAAATCCTAACTAGCTTCTTACTTGTCTCTAGCATGGAAAGTAAAAAACTAAAATAAATTTAAACTATCTTAAATTATTTTTGTAGAATGACATATTTGCATTTAGTGTATGCAACAAGTCTTTAAACACCTAGGTTGCCTTAGTAGACAAGTTTAAGTCTTGTGAGAGTTTTCAGAGATGATATCCACAAATATTAAACTAAAATGAAAAAAATTTAAAAGAAATAATAAAAATAAACAAATAAAGCAAACAAATAAAAAATTTTAATTTTAACAAAGTAAAAATAAAAATAGCAAAACTTCTCATACTTCTAGTATCTTTTAACTTCATAATTAAAATTCAAAGCATAAGTTAATTCAACATCCTAAACATTCATAATTTATTATAAAAATTAATTAAAAATCACATTCATGTCCCATACAAAAAATGCTTCAATATTAATTTTCCCAATTTCAGTATTTGGAATCAGAATTCACTTTTATTCTAAACCTCACAAGTCATACTATTAATGTCACACTGATCCTATGTGTTCAAACACTCATTCAAAGTTATATGTGAATAGAGTTTATGTAAAGAAATAAATTAATAGATTCACATATGTTTAAAGAAGAAAAGGCTCAAAGTAATACATAACATCCATCTCATGAAAGAAATCGAATGAATAGATTATATAAGAAATCACATATTATCCTCATACATCAACTAAAATCATCAAATAAAAATTTCATGTTATATGCGTTTTAGAGATGAAGAAAATGAAATGACTTCTAGGATATTTATTTTCTATCTTTCTTTTGTATTCAGTCATTTCTTACAACTTAGTAAGATTTTTGGTTCATATTATTTAGTTTATACTATTCCTTGTTCTCTCTCTTATTTTTTTTCTTTCTTTTTTTAGAGATATTTCTTTTATTTTTTTAGAGAGAGGTCCCATGTATAGTTTGTGCATATTTTGTATGATTTGATGAGTGGCTAATTTTGGCTTTCTTTTGTATTGGCTTAGGTAACCCTAAATATATCTTCTTCTTTTTTGGAAGTCATGCATGAATGAAGAAAGACATATACTTTCAATTTCTACTCAAGTAATACAATTTAAGTAATAAAAATAAATATATGATACGTTATCAGATGTAAAAATCCTAGCATTCAATGCAAAACCTATAGAAATCAAATAAAAATTTGAATAATTTTATGAAGAGTGTTTAAAAGAGTAGAAAACATATTATCACTCAGAATGAAAAAAATAAGGACTCAAAATATTCTCATAAGGTAGTTTCCACAATTTGGTTCTTAAACAACAATTCCAAATTTATCGCAATTTCAATATTTTACTATGAATTACAAATTATGACAAAAACTAAGTAATTATCATATTACTCAATGATGTGTTCAAGAAATTAATCGAACAATGCAAAGACAATCATTTGCTTAAAACTCACTAAATGACATGATAATTTTGTAAGAATATTTTAACTTAACTATTCTAAACTAATAAAAAAATAAAAGTATAACCAAGAAAAATGTAAACATATGTTTAATAAAAATTTAAAATTTGTTGAAATGTATATAACTATAACTTTTCCCACCCATAATCAAGAACTTACATTTCGCTCAATGTAACAATTGCAAATGAAAGATAAAGTGAAAAGAAGAAAAAAAATTACCGATTTGTGGAACGTGCTCAAGAAATGATGTGAAAATGCATGTGCATCCATCATTCCAATCGTTTAAATGACACAGATAAAATACTTTGTACTTCTTACATATCTCAACAAATAGTTATAAAATTCAACAGTTTTAAATATAATAAACATTATTCACATGATAGAAAATTAAAACAAACTAAATGAAACAATTTACATGAAATGAGAAACAAATATAATATAAAAATAAAATAAAATAAGATGCATAAAAATAAAAAATACTAAAGATTCTGGAACAAGTATTGAGTTCAACCCTCCATGTCATTCGGTCTTTATTCTTCAGGATGTGGTCATGTGTAAAGATGAAATCATAATCTAGATCCTTAGGTTCTCTAAAATGACTTGTATCTACCCCAAGATGATTAACTTGTAACTTATGCATTTCAAAAAACATATGATTAAAGTCACAAATGAGTGCTTAAAAGCACTAAATATAATGTGGTTTATGCACTATAAATGTCAAAATATATTTGAATTTGCACAAGTTTTATCATCTTTTTAGAAAACCTATCTTTTTGAAATCATGTGTATGTCTTATTGTTTTTAAGGTACTTTTAGCTTCAAAATAATTCAACTGTTCAATACTCAAAGAATAGTACCTGAAAGCACTCCATTTCAATATTAAAGCATAAAAGACTAACATATGTAACCCTTAAATATGTTCCAAACCAATGAAAAAGGGTGAAATAAAAGTGAATTTCAAGAAGCGCAATAATATGCTTGTCATAAAGTACTTTGACCATGCCATAGGGTGAGGCAATCAAATCCTAATTAAAAACGTGTATAGGTTTGTTCATGCCATGGTGCCAATAAAAGAATGCCATAGTGCCCAACTTTTTGATCCATAAAATTCTCCTATTGGTAGCATTTTCCACACCTATGAAAACCACCTTTACCCTCATTGTAAATCATCCATATCCATCATCCTTTAGATCTTCTCTATCTCAAGCTTTTCTTTAGCTTTTAGATTTATTTTAGTTTTTCTCTCAATAAAGAGTTAGACATAGTTTAAATTTATGTAATAGTTATCTTTCAATTTCAATAAATAATATTGAAAAATCTGTTGGAGGTTTCCACTTACATAAACAATACAGAAACTCTGTATTTGGAAGGATATGCTTGAGGTATAAATTTTAAATATATTCTTCTATTTTTAGAATAACTTTATGTTTTATTTGAAATTCTATTTTTGATCTTCTCTTCAATTATTAATTATAAGCATATCTAACTAAAAATACTACGAAATATTAGTAATGTCATTATGTTTGTGAAACATTAAAGTAGGTAGATATTTTTATAAAATTAAAAATTAAGTGTTATTTTTTGTTCAAGAATTTTACAAAATTTATATTAAATTGGGTTTTGGAATCATGAATATAGACTTGATTTAGAGCCACAATCTTGGATTAAGGATTTGATTATCTGAATTTGGTCTAAGCTAATGTTCTATTTCAAAGCTTTTATAAGATTTATTATTTAAAAATATATTGATGACATATTTTTTATAATAAATTTAAAACACAAAAGTTATATTTTAAATTCATTGATCAACAATCCAATTTAGAAAGCTTGAATAGAAATTTAACTTGCTAGACTTGACTAAAGGCATAAACTAAAACTAAATAGTTTGTTAATTTCTTAGAAAAGAAGTATAATTTAATTAAATTTAACTATTAGACCCTATCGAAAGCGGTAAGTGATTTTAATTAAGAACAAATAGTAGACCTAATTAGCCTCCAATTTATATATATATAATCTTAATTTATTTTTTAGTAATTAATTAATATTAAATAACCATGATTAACTAACTAATGTATCCCATAAATTTTCCTTTGAGTAGAAATGTTATTTGCCTAATATTTGTTAAATTTATCTTTAGTTTTATGCCACTAGTATAGATTTTTTAAAACCCAAACTTTATAACATAATGTTTAGGTTTAATTTTTATTTTGTTGAATTATTTAAAAACCACATGGTTTCTCTTTAGATCGATCTTGAAAGGATACTTATCATTTCTTACAAAGTGATTCGTGCATTTGTAAGCTATTTTATAAATACAAGAGTCAAGCATCAAGGTTGTAGCACTTGTGCTGTGCTATAATTATTATGATTTTTATTTAAAATCTTAAAATATTTAGGTTAATAATTAATAACTATGGATATTTAAATTTAAATTTTTCAAAAAAAATTTAATTTAATTTTCTTGTCCTTTATTTTATTTAATTATTTTTTAATTATTTTTCTTTAATTTCAAATTTTAATTTAATTTATTTACTTTCTTCTATTTTATTATTATTTTTGTATACAAAATATGTAATATTTAATATACTTAATGTTATTACTTTATGAATTATATATTAAATTCTTTGTATTACAAACTATGAATAGTATAAATTGATTGTAACATACTTATATATTTGTTTATAATTTATTTTTTTCAAACTTGACAGGTAATTTTAGTTTTTGTTTTCAAAGTTTATACGAGGTGGGATGTCCTTATGTACCTTCTTACATCATACAAAAATAACACGAACAGACCTAATAAACTATCAATAATACTGGACTTTGAGATCTCATAACCTTTAACTAAACTAAATTTTGATCTTGACCTTTATCCACCACTTGAACCAATAAATATGATGCAAAATTTACAAATTAGGTAAACCCTTTTGAAGGAGACAAGGCCAGTCATTGGCACTACTACTGCCTTTAGTCAATGTGATAAGGCTGCTTGGAATAATGAATCGAGAAATATTCATTTTTTCATCTTATCCCTTTTCAATGGATTTCCTAATGAAGACTCCCTATATTCCATTAGGCATTTATACTCTACAATCCAAAAAATCTCTCTCAATATACTTATTGAAAAGCAACTCAAAATGTAGTGTTTCCTCTATACCCTTAAATACAAGGCCAAGGCTTGGATAATGTCAATTCCCACAGATTTCCTAATGGCCTGGGAGGATGTTTATTGTAAATTTATAGGAAAATTCTATTCCCACAAAAAAACATCAAAGTTGAGAGCAATAATCGCTAGTTTCTCTCAAATGGAGGGAGAACCTTTCCATGAAGCTTGAGATAGGTTCAAACTCTTCTTCAATTAATACTCCCATCATAGCTATCCTATGTAGTTTCAAAGCCAATTTCCTTAAGATGGATTGACACAAAAATGTATGTTCATTGTTGATAATGTTGTTGGAGGAGCAATGGGAAAAAAAACAACCTTAAAGACTTAGAATCTCATGGAAATATATATTGGGTACTCATTCCCAATAGAAAAGCTTCCAAGTAAGAAGAGTCAGAGTCCATGAAATAGACTCCAGTACTAAAGTACAATTGGAACTTGCCCATACCAATAAAAAATAATATGTTTTGTGAAGTACTTTGCGACACAATATTGATACCTGTCCCTATCAAGGAGAATCAAATGCTAGACTTAAGTAGGTCAATGTATTTGAGGGTTACTAACCAGGACCTAAGTATGATCCCAATGCAAATACCTATAACCTAGGGTAGAATAATTATCCCAATTTCTCTTAGAGGCCAAACAATCCTCCATTCGCTCAATGTTTAAACCAGTATGGCCAACAATTCAACCAATAATTTCGTAGGAATCCTCCTAACAAGCCAAATCTAGAGGATAACTTGAATTAATTTATTTAAGTAAGTAGAGATACCTAATCAAGAACAAATCAAAGATTGGACTTTGTGGAGGCCATTATCAAGAAGATGGATGTACAAGTGGAACAACTAACTAAGTGATTGCAAAAGCAAGGTAAAGAATAGTTGTCAAGTCAAAAAACAACTGAACTCAATGATTTTGGGATATTGAGTTTGCAAAATGAGAAAATCCCCCAAGCAATGTTTCACTAAAGACGATAAATATAGTTTTGGATGAAAGATAACCCATAATTTTATTTTGTTATTGCTTTAATTTAATTTATTATCATAAATAATTATTTTTATTTGTCATTTTATTATTTTAATTAAGGCATAAATATTTGTGATTATTTTATCATTTAATTCAAAATAAAATAATATAATAAAAAGAGAGAGAAAACTCAAAATTGGAAGTGAAGTAAAGTTACACATGTCACAGCACACATAAAATCCTTACTACATAACTAGTGTTTCTATTTAAAATTGGTGGAAGAGGAAAAGAGTCATGTCGTTGCACATGTTTACCATGCTGCGATGAACGTTAAAACAATTTTGTATAATTTCTAGCCCTAAGCAAAAACACCCATTTTTCCCTCAAATTTTCTCACTTTCTTCACTAGTCCTAGCATTTTCTCTCCCCCAAAATTGCTAAAATCCTTCAAAAATCACACTTTGTTTACATAACCTTTCAAAACTTTTCACAAAAATCTCTTTCCTAACAATTTCATACCGATTTCATAAAGAGTTTTTGAAAAACCATCAAAAAAATCAACAAGTCTTCATCACCTTCGATAGGAGTGTTCTTCATTTTATATATCCTCAAAAACACAAGAAATAATCATAATTTTTTGGAATGTAAGTCTTAAAATTAAATTCTCTAAGTTTTTTAGATTATTTGTGAATTATTGAGAGTTCCAAACCCTAATTTGGACTAAGAGGGATAAGGAAAGCTTGTTAGAAATTTTTTTTGTGTTGTTTTATCTAGATTATCTGAGAATCTATGAAATTCAGATATGTTTTAATTATTGAAATGGAACCTAAAAGAGATTAAAATAGTAAAGGGAAAGAGGTATCAACTTTTGAGGATTATGATAGGGTTAAATTTTCAAGTTATAAGTCCAAGTTACGTTTTGAAAAAACCATAGAAGTAAATAAAGGCCGTATACCTAAAAGAGGGTTGAACTTTGATAATGTAGTTAAAGTATGGGATGTACTAGTTCTGTTTGGGGAAAATAATATAAATTCTCATTATTATTTAGTGAGTATTGGGCAAGGTGAGTATGAAACAAATTTAAGTAATGTCGATTATACTATAGTACATGAAACCTTAATTTAGAAGAATCTAAATGGAATTATCCTGGTGGGAAACATAAGTGCTTTGAAGCTAAGTATTTGAATAAGATTGCCCACACTTGGCAAAACTTTATGTGTTCAATACTAGTGTCCACCAGACATTGCAATTCAGTGGATAGATAGAGGGAAATTTTATAGTATGTTATTACATCCAAGATGTCTATGGATGCAAGAAATATAATTCATCACAGCTATTCATAAACAATCATCGATTGAGTTACTTTTTTCCCTAGTTATTCATTACTTTATGTAAGAAAACGGGGGTACCTCACTCAAAAGGTGAAGTTATAATTCAACCTGGTAAGTTATTAATTATGGCTATTTTAATGAACTAACCTCTAGTACCAACATAGCCCAAAGGAAAAAAGAGCCACTTCTTCATCAAAGTTGACTATGAAAGATGAAATTCATAATTTGGGTGAAAGAATGAACCATATGGAAGAGTACCAGTAAGTCTACACTGCCCAATAAACTACATTTCTGAATCGACAACATTGTGATCAAATGGATCATAACCGTTTGATGTATGAAATGAACGAGTTACAACTTAACCATCTTGAGGTAGATACAAGCCATTTTGTAACACCTGAATATCAATATTATGATTTCACATTTGCACCTCCTTAAAGATCATAACATAAACCTGAAGAACAAGATCTGGGTAACATGGAGGATTGAGCTCCAAATTTGTTCCGGAGTTTTATGAGTTTTTATTTTTTTTATTATTTTGAAGACTTTAATTTAATTATTTTTGAACATTATGTTTCTTTTGTTTTAGGTTAATTATTTTTTATTTTGTTTCATGTCTTGTTAACAATGTTTAGAACTGTTTAATTTTATTACTATTTGTTGAAATTTGTGAAATATATCAGGGTAAATTTAAATATTTTGAATGATGGATGCACTTGTAATTACACATCAATTTTTTTATTCTTTATTCTTTACTCTTTATCTTTTATTTACAATTATTACATTGAGGGCAATATAAGTCATAGGTTGGGGTGAAAAAGTTACATCTCATAGAATTGAGTTGATTATAATTTTTTTTATATGTTCACATTTTTACATTTTTTGTATATTTTTATTTATTTTTGTGTTATTTATTTATTTTTATTGGTTTTAGGAATTTTAAAAATTTTAATGCAAAATTATCACGTCTTTTACTTAATTTTAAGGATTAAGTCTTTACACCCTTAGATTATTTTTTTGAAAATATAATTAAATAATGTGATAATTTGTTAGTTTTTATCATACTTTTATCTCATTATAAAATATTGAAATTGCAATAAACCAAAATTAGGTATTTAGAAATCAAATAGTGGAGACTACTTTGTTAGAATATTTCGAGCCATTATCTTTACATTCGAAGTGATAATATTTTTCATACTCTTGTAAATACTCTTCTTATCTACTCAAAAAATTTAGATGATCTCTATAGGTTTTGCATTAAATGTTAGGATTTTTACATCTAATAAAGTGTTATATATTTATTTTTATTTCTTAAATTAAATGGCTTAAGTAGAAATTGAAAGTATATGCCCCCCTTCATTTATGCATGACTTCTAAGAATTGACATATATGAGGTTACGTAAGCCAAGACAAAAGAAAAGCAAAAAATTAGCCACTCACTGTATCTTCAAAATATGTACAAATTGTACATGGGCCATTTTTATAAAAAAAATAATGTCCCTAAAACAAAAGGAAACAAAAATATGAAGAAAAGAGAAAAATCAATAGTATAAACTTAATACTATGACCCAAAATATACTACAAAGTTGTGAGAAATGGCTAAATACAAAATGAAAAAAATCTCCAAGAAGTCGTATTTTCTTCATTTCTAAGAGTTATATAATTGAAAATTTTATTTAATGATTTTTTATTTCTTTATAAATCCTTTCATTCAATTCCTATCACGAGCTTAATATTATGCACTACTTTAAGTCTTTTATTTTTTGAACATATGCGAACTCATTAGTTTATTTCTTTAAATAAATTATATTTGCATATACCCTTGAATGAGTGCTTGAATCAATAGGATGAGAGTTATTGAGAGTATGACTCATGTGGATAGAGTCAAAGCAAATTTAAATTCCATACATTGAAATTGGACAAATTAATATTAATGCATTTTTTATTTGACTATGAATATAATTTTTAACTAATTATTTCAATAAATTATGATTGTTTAGGATAGTAAAATAAGTTATGCTTTGATTTTTAGTTATAAAATAAAAAGATACTAAAAACATGAGAAATTTTGTATTTTCTTACTTTTTATTATTATTTTTTTTTGAAATTTCAGTTTTGTTATTTATTATTTGTTTAATTTTATTTTTCCATTTAATGTTTTTTGCATTTAGTTTGATGTTTGTATCCATCATCACTGAAAGCCTTCATAAGATTTAAGCTCATCCACTAGGAAAACATAGGGTTTAAAGGCTCGTTCCATATGCTAAATGCAACCACATGAATCTATAGAAATGATTTAGGATAGTTTAATTTTATTTTAGTTTTTATTTTTGGTTTTTTCACTTTCCATGCAAACAAAATAGTAAGACGTTGGTTGAAAATTGTGGTGAGTGCTTAAAAACACTAAATATAACATTTTTATGCACTATAACTGTGATAGATTTTTATTTGCAAAAGTGTTATTATCCTTTTAGAAAATATATATTTTCAAAATAATAGGTATATTTTGTTATTTTTTTAAGTATTTTTTAGCTCCAAAATGATTCAACATATCAAAACTCGAATAATAAGTCATGAAAGAACTCCATTGTAACATTGAATCATAAAAGACTAACCTATATAGCCCTTACATATGTTCCAAACCAATGTAAAGGGGTGAAATAAAAGTGAAGTTATAGAAGCATAGCATCACACGATACAATGACCCTCCCCCAGCTGGGTGGAAGGTCTTTCTTGAGAAGGTTCTATAGTTGGGGGTCAAGTTTCCCCTGTAACCTTTTGTAAGGAGATATGGTAAGGACTCAGCCCGTACTCGGTCAACTAATGCCCAATGGCTGAAGGTATCTACTCTTCCTCACAGTAATATACAAAGAGCTCAGTGTGGATTTGGAAATGTATGAGTTTAATGAAGCCTACATCTTGAAGCAAAATCCAACAGACCCAAGGAGGGTGTACATGTCTATGAATATGAGATAGGTATAAATATGGATCATCCTAAGAATGAGAAGAATTAGAAGGAATATTTCTTTTGTATCTCAAGTTAGTGTGAATCTTCAACCCATGACACTAGATTGATTAGGAGCACCTAAAATAATACTAAGGTCATAATAAGGAATATGGGTTCCTTCATCATGACCTTAACTTTGGATGCGAAGCAACGTTTGGCTAATATCCAGTACTATCTATTTGAGAAGACCTTGTAGAGGCATCTGTTAAATACCATGTACTTTGTTGCATATAGGCTAGTGAGGTATGGTTTAGTAGAGCCCCCTCTCAGGATAATTTGTAAGCCTTGAGCTCTTCATAAGCGTAATACCCTCCCATATATTATGGGGGAAGGTTTAAGGTGGTCCTTAATAATGGTGAACTAGCCCTTAGACTTGAACATTTCTTTCCTATTTTTTATTAGCATGACCTCATTATACTAACATCTCCTCACCTCTTATTTTTGTAGATATTATGCAATTTGACGTTGATGTTTTCCTAGCTCGGCTTAAGAGTATGGATCCTCCTTAGGGGACTAGTTTTGAAAGAACTAAACCTATTGTGCAAGGGAGGGAGTCCTTTAAAGGGAGGAAGAGGAGAAAGGAAGGCCTCTCCACCTTCTCTAAAAAGAAAAATAAAATTACTATGGATGAGCCTATGCTCGAGGATGAGTTGTTAAAATATTTTGAGCCTTTACCACCATCCCATAGCCGACACACCTCTCTCCTTCCCTGCTCAGCTCCTCCAGTGACCACTAACCCAATAAGAGATTCCCAGACATTGTCAATGATCTTATGATTGATATGGATAGGGTGGCTCTATATCAGGGCATGGCACCAGAGTAGCTCCATTGTTATATGTGTCATCTTCCTGATATGGTGCATGAGAAGTAGCTCGATTCCATATGTGAGGATGAGGGTTCAGAGGTTGTGATCGGTCACCTGATGTACCAGGTGTGCCACTAAATTCTTTATGTGCGTGCTTTTTTATTTATTATCATGTATATTTGTGTATGTTTGACTTGAATCCTTTGGCTTTTTCAGTTGCTGCTTCTCTTTGGGTTGAATAGGACATAAGGCATGGAGAGCTTGAAGCGTGAACTTGCATAGGAAAAAGAGAAGTATGCTTCAACTTGGGCCAATTATGTATTGTTGCTGATAAAGGCCAATAAACTGAAGGGTGAAGCCATAGATAAGTCAGAGAAACTGACCCAAGCCATGTCTAAGCCGAATGACAATGTGAGGCATTTGGTCGATCTTAAGGAGGCTTTGAAAAAGGGCCTAGGTGAGTGTTATTACCAGATTTTGGGAACATCGATCACTCCTCAGTACATGCCATCTCAGTCCCAAGAGGGGGATGATAAATATGACTCGAACTCAAGTAAGTGTGGTGATGCAACCAAGGCGACTGGTGCAAAAGATGAGACTGAGGATCATTGAAATGGTAATGACTTAAGGCTTGGGTAGATTCTAAGCCTACCATATTCTCCCTATTTTGAGCTCTACGCCACTCCTAGTTGTATGGTCATGGGTTGTGCCTTTGTAATTTTTTATTTTGATCCATTAATGAAAATCAACCTAATTTTGAACTATGTTGATTGTTTAGTAGTGTATTTATATCATTTTTGTTTTTTTGGGGCCCATTTATGATGTTGACCTACCTCTTTATTTTCGAGACATGCTTCATTAAACTTTTCCAAACACCATCCCTTACAAAAGGGGGTTAGGGATATAATTTTGAATTTAGATAATCTTGTTGAAATATTTTCCAACTACTTCTTCATCTTTTTTACTCGAGCATTATGAATTATGATCATGCTAACAGACATTCAATTTAGGCTTTAAAATTGGGAAATGTAAGACTTAAAACCAAAGTGCAAGAATTGAATTGAGTTATCCAAGCTCGAGGATAAGTTAAGGCTTTATAACAAGATATAGTGTGAGCTCGCTTCTTGTGAGGAGTAACTATCGTAGACTCGAGCTCGAGAGAGTAGGACCATGACCAAAATGGTTGCCCTTGTGAACAAGGATTCATATTGGGTGAACTTCTACATGAAGCGATCGAAGGGGGTTTTCTTCAAGGTGATGGGAGTTGTGAAGGAATTGGAATTTTTTTTGCTTGAGTTGAACTTGATCCCTTTCAAAACAATGACCAATATTCAGGAGAAAATTATTAAGATTTAGGCTAAGCTATTGCCTCTAGTGGAAGAGACTAATAATCTAGACACCAGTCCAATGTCTAAACATTTTGTAGCCTTTAGGGAGGCTGAGCTATGTAATACCAAGTTTTTCAAAAGCATTGTAAGAACGAACTCTATAAGTATGGGGGTGGTATACCTGGTTCTCAATTGAGGTACTCACCTCTTCCATCAATGTCAGAATACCAACTTGGTTCCTGACCTAGGTGAACAACGCATGACTTTAGCAAGTGTTAGGGCACTCTACCTAATTCTTAACTGAGGTGATCAGTTGGTGACAGGTAATATGGGAAGAATGAGCCCTACCTTATTCTTGATTGAGGTTCTTAGTTCTTCCTTCAATGTTAGAGTGCCAACATAGTTCTTGATCGAAGTTAACAACTCTTGATTTTAGTAAGTATCAAGGCACTCTACTTGGTTCTTAACTGGGGTGATCAGCCTGTGACATGTGATAGTAAAAGAGGGAGCTCTACCTGGTTCCTGATCAAGGTACTTAACTCTTCCTTCAATGTTAGAGCACCAACCTAGTTCCTAGGCGAGGTGAACAACTCATCACTTTAGCAAGTGTTAGGGCGCTCTACCTGATTATTAACCGAGGTGATCAGCTTGTGACATATAATAGGGGAAGATGGAGCTCTATCTAGTTCCTAACTGAGGTACTCGACTCTTCTTTCAATGTTAGAGAACCAATCTGGTTCCTGATCATGGTGAAAAACTTGTGAATTTAGCAAGAGTCAGGGTGCTCTACCTGATTCTTAATGTAGGTGATCAACCCATGACATGTAATAATGGAAGATGGAGCTTTACCAAGTTCCTGACTGAGGTGCTCAGCTCTTCCTTTAATGTTAGAGTGCCAACCTAGTTCCTGACCGAGGGGTACAAGTTGTGACATGTAATAGTAGGAATCTTTTGGAAGACAACCATTTGTTGAAGGAAGTCTCCTCATAAGTATGCATACAATGGTGGTATATGGAAGTATTAAATTAAGATACATCAAAAGTAGCATTTATTTAAGTGTTTGGCATTCCAACTTGCGCCATCCTCAACTCCATCAATGTTTCTTAACAAGTAGGCCCCTCTTGGTGTTTTTTTAATTATTTGAAAAGGTCCTTTCTAATTTGCACCTATGTTACCGCCCATCCATTCCTTCTTATTAGCAAAGACCCTTATAAGAATCCAATCACCCATGGAAAACACTTTAAACACACAACCTTATTGTAATAATTTGATACTTTTCTTTTCTGCTCGACAATCCTCCTCAAAGCTTCATCCCTTTTCTCCTCAACTAGGGTCAATTTGATTACTCTATGCACCTCATTCTGTTCTTTTGTCAGGGCCGACCTGGTTGTGGGTAATGTGACTTTAGTTAGTATTATTGCTTCAATCCCACAGACTAGGGAAAATGGGGTCTTATACTGCTTCCATAAGGGCTACTCTTGATAGCCCATTATGTACTAGAAAGCTCCTTAACCCATCTTCCCTTTGCACTTTCCAACCTTTTCTTTAGTAGGTTGATAATTAATTTATTAGAAGATTCTGCTTGACCATTGGCCTGGGGATAAAATGGCGTTAAGTGATAAATCTTGATGTTATATTTGAGGGAAACTCTTTGATGTTAAGACTTGTAAATTACCTCTTGTTATTGGTGATGAGCTTCTTGGGTAGGCTGAACCGATAAATTATAGACTTTCATATAAATCAAATCACCTCTTCTTCCTATATTCTTCCTAGGGGTTCCATCTCGATCCATTTCAAAAAGTAATTAGTGGCCACTAATGGAAACTTATTTTGACACTTAGTTGGGGGTAAGGGTCTCACTATGTCAAGTCGCCACTTGTAGAAGAGCTAAGTACTCACCACCTATGTCATGGAATTCGGAGGCATGTGTGATAATGGGGTAAATCTTTGGCATTTAATGCATTCTTGAGTGTATTTTGGACAATCTTCCAACATAGTGGGCCAATAATATCCCTACCTTAGAATATGTTATGACAACCTCTTTCCACCATATTGAGAGCCATACTCTCCCTCATGTGCTTCAAACATCAATCTTTTAGCTCCTTCCTTGGCTATGTACAAAAGCCCAGGTTCGAGAGTTGTTCTTCTATATAACCTACCTACTTCAATCATGTATCAGCCTACCTTGCTCTTGATTTCTTTTGCAAGATTGCAATCCTTAGGTAGGCCTTTCCTTTCGAGGAAGTTATAGATCAGGGTGAACCATGGGTTGGTAGGAGCATATACATACTCGATTATTCTTTCAGACTCCTCCAAAATTGCTCCTACTAGGATCATTATTAACACTACTCAATTGTGGTTGGCCTCTCACACTGATGTCAAAGTGGCCAAAGCATCAACGTTACCATTCTCATTTTTAGATATGTTCTTGATCTCAAACTTGGAAAATTCTGAGCACTCTTATTGTAACCTCTTCAAATATCCCTTCATCTTTCTATCCCTAGGTTTGAATGTCCCCAAGAACTAGTTGACCACTAGGCTATAATCTCTACGCAAAGTGATCTTATCCACTGCGAGCATTTTCGATGTCATGGCCCCAAATATAGCCTCCTTATACTCTGTGACATTATTTATTGCCTAGAAATCTAGTCTGACAACATCCTCAAAACAATTATTGTCATGATCAATTAAGACCACCCCTAGCCCTACACTATTGAAGTTGTGTCCTCCATCAACCAATACTTTCCATGTTGGCTTCTCCTTTTGATCTACCCTACACACTTCCTTTTCTCTTCAATGTTGACGACTTCTGATGTCTCACTAAATTTGGCCATAAAATCTACCACTAGTTGTCCCTTGATGGTTATTCTATCCATGTATTTAATGTCATATTTTCCCAATTCTATGGCAATATGATCCAGTATTCCTACTACTTATAGCCTCATCAATATGCCCTTTAGTGGTAGGGAGGTAAGTACTACCACTATATGTGAGCCGAAGTAATGTCTAAGCTTTCGTGCATTGACTTTGAGAACAAAGGCCAACTTGTTAATAGTTAGATATCTACTTTGAGAATTTGTCAAGATTTGACTGACATAGTAGATGGGGTAATGAACCTTGTTTCTTTAGGCTAGGAGCACGGGGTTACAAGTCTGAAGGGCCATGGCTAACTATAAATAAAGTTTTGCTTGATTTCATCAAAGTTCCTATCATAATCCTCATTCCAAAAAACTAATGTGTTTTTTTCTTTAACATTTTGAAGAATGGAAAGCACTTGTTTGTGCATTTGAAGATGAACTTGTTTAGTGCCACTATTTTTCCATTTATGTGTTAGATCCACTTTAGGTTGATTGATGGCCTCATGTTCACCAAGGCCTGTATCTTGTCAAGGTTGGCCTCAATCCTGGAACAGATACAAGATATCCTAAGAACTTTCCCATAACAATACTAAAGACACACTTCTTGGGGTTAAGTCTCATACCATACCTTCAGATTATCAAAAATACCTCTTATAGGTCTTTAACATGGTTTACGGATTATGTTTATTTTACTATCATGTCGTCCATGTATTCCTCCAAGTTTCTTTCAAGCTAAACTACAAACATTTTGTAGACGAGGTGCTGATATGTGGTACCTACATTCTTTAACTGAAACAACATTCTGGTATAGCAAAAGATCCCTTCCTCAGTGATGAAAGATGTTTCTCCTCATCCTCAAGGTGAATTTTGATGTGATGGTAACCAGAATATGCATCCAAAAATCATCAATCCAAAACCAGTGGCAACATCAACCAGCTAATCAATCCTTGGGAAGGGGAAGCAATCTTTGGGGTAGGCCTTATTTAAGTATGTGAAGGCCATACACATACGGGGTAAACCACATGTCTTTTTTACCAGTACTATATTTGATAGCCAAGTTGGGTAGTTGACCTCCCTTATAACTCTTGTTTCTTTGAGGGTGGCTACTTGATTTTTAATCACCTCATTCTTATCCCTTGGGAATTTTCTATTCCTTTGTTAGATAAATCTAGCATATGGATTGAAATTTAACCTATGAGTTATGACTACTGGGTCAATCCCAAGTATGTCTACCAAGGTTCATGCGTAGATGTTAGATTTTTCTCTAAGGAAATGTGAATATTGCTCCTCCATCCCTATTGTTAGGTCCACACTTAGTTTCAAAGGATAGTTTTCACCCTTACCTCTTATTAGCAAGTCTTGCACCTCATTTAAATTGATAGACCTCACCAGAATTTTACCTATGGCCTTTTTGAGGGGAGGCCTTGCTATGATTCTTACTTAAGGGTGACCTTTTTCATGGTGGCATTGAAACAACTATTGGTCTTCTTTTGGTCTTCCCTTATCTCTTCCATGCCCTTTTTAGTTGGGAATTTGATCACTTGGTGGAACATGGATGAGACCATCTTCATCTTTTGTATCCATAGCCTACCCAAGATGGCATTTTAGTGAGTTAGGACATCGATAATCACAAAATTAGTCATCACTATTGACCCTTTTACCATGATAGGTAGTACCACAGTCCCTATAACATAGGCGATGATGCCATTGAATCCCACTAAGGGTAGTTCTATCCTTACAATGTCAATCTCTTTCACTCCTACGACTCTTGTAGAAGACAAAAAAAGAAGATCCACTAAGCTCCCTATGCCAATCATGATCTGGCATACATTGTAGGATCCAATCCTTAAAGTGATCACTAAGGGGTCGTCATGATGGAATGAGGTCTCGTCCTTCTCAGTGAAAATGATCTTCATAGAGGACCTTGTCTTTTCCAAGGTGTAAACATGTGGGGCATAACGTAGCTCTTTGGTGAACCTTTTGCATGAGTTTTTTGAGACCCCACGGTGGGTTCCAAAAAGTTAGGATTGGTCCGATTTTTAGATAGAGAACTTAGAATGATTGGTTGAATGTGTGTATTCCATAAGAGATCCATCTATTTATAGAGTATTATGTATACATGTGTTGATTACATAGGGTGTACACATATATGGGGTGTCAGAGGGGTACAAGCGATAAAAAGTAATATATTTTTTGGTCTGAGGTCAACCATAGCTCGGGCTGGTGGTCGATCCTATAGGTAGCATAATTCCTTCGAACAAGTCTCTCTTACTAGTACGTTATGGATATGGGGTTAGGTAGGTCATTTGGGATGATTTGTATGATGGCTCAGGCTGTCAAATAGACTCGGGCTATTAGATGGGTCAGGCTCCGGGTCAATCCATATGTCCAAAAAAGATGATTTTGTTTATTTGGTGCAGCTAGCATAATAGTTCCAACACCTTATGTGCCTGTTCCTCAAATTATGTAAAAATAGTATGCAATTCTTGCATCTTTATTGTCTATCTTCGACAACAATTAATTTTGACAAATATTATATCCATTTTATATATGTTTATCAAATATATTTAATTTAAATAATTTATTTAAGATACGGCCTTAAAATTACTTAAAATTAATATATAGAGTCATAAGATATAGGAATTTTACAATATATTTTAAATTTGACTTTTATTTCAAAACACACGTGTATAACCAAGTTACAGATGCACCTACACATGTAACATGTTTACTAACTACGCGTGTAACTGTTTCTAAAAGCTTAATATGTAAATAGGCATAATACAAGGTAGATTACAAATTTTTACGTATCTCATGAGGAGTTTTCTCTTTAAAATATAAATGTACATGCATGCTTTATTGCAAATGGAATTTCGTTGTTTTTGCTTATTTTTTTGTTTGGCATTGGAATTTTACTTGTATTTGTTTAACCTTAGATTGTATTCTCAATATGAAAAAGTTTATGGATAAATCTAAAATGATTTAGAGCAATATTTTTGATAAATATAATTGAGTGTACAAAATAATGTCTATAATGAAAATTGTGGATTAGAGATTGGGCAATTTTTTTATAAATAGACATGCACTAGGTTGAATATTACTACACATATATAATGTGATAGGTGCTGACGTGCTAAGCTGCGTGTGCTAAGGGGAGAGTGCGCTAAGAGGCTCAGGCATGTGGCTTTAACCCAGACCCATGACAAGGCTCGGTAGAGGAAGGGGACCATCCCAATTCGCTAGGAAGGACCACTAAAGTTGTTAGGAAGATGCTTTTGACCTTTGACACGCATGTAGTGGTGCGGAAATCCTTGTTACCCATTTTCTGTTGTTTTCTATTATTCCCTGTAATTTCCCCTAAACATTTATGCTCTATAAGGCTATATAGAGAGTCAAGGATCCATAGAAATGATAACGAGAATTAAGGCAATTCTCCTTCTCTCTGTATGCGTTCTTTCTCTTCCTCAACTCTTCTCCTAAATTTACACCTAACAGTGGTATCAAAGCCATGGATACTAGGGGAAAATTCAACGTTGAGTTTCATAGAAAAGTAATGGAAACCCTGGTATGGCATGAATTAGGCTTCCACCAGGTAAGCGCGACCTTACAGTTAGTGCTCACTGAGTTACAGGGACTTCGCGCCTCTCGCAACCTCCTTGAGGATAACCCATTTGCAAGAGAAGATAACCCATGTCCAAACTCTCACATCATTCGAAACCATAATGAATCACCACGCTCTCACTTTAAGCTTTCATTTCTTACCTTTGCTGGTGAAGATCCCACTTGGTGGATATATAAAGTCGAGCAATATTTCGAGTTCATAAACACTACACCTGAGCAATGAATGTAGTTGGAATCGTTTCATTTGGATGGCATTGCCTTATAGTGGCATAGATGGCTCACGAAGTTCCATGGTTCGCTCACTTGGTAAAAGTTCACCTAAGCCATACAGTTGAGGTTTGGGCCAACTAATTATAAGGATCCCTTTGAAGCTCTAACCCAACTCAAACACACCTCAAACGTAGCTACTTACCAGGAAGCATTTGAAAAACTCTCTCACAGAGTGGATGGCCTACAAGAGGAATTTCTAATAGGCTACTTCATCGCTGGGCTAAGAGATGATATCAGGATCGAAGTCAAATTTAAGAAGCCACGAACGTTGGCTGATGCTATAGGGGTGGCAAGATTGATTGAAGAGAAGAATCTACTTCAAAGGAAAACCATTCAATATCCATGTTATCCAACATCCTCAATAGTAGCAAGAGCTTCCCCTAACCCCATTTTTGGCGTGCTAGGACCCCCACCCCAACAACGTCCAAACTCAGCACCAACTGCTTCACCAACTACCTTTCATTGCATCACAAATTAGGAAGCACGTGAGCATCGAGATAAGGGGCTATGCTTCTACTGTGATGAGAAATTCATAGCTGGTCATCGCTTTGCATGTCCATAGTTGTTTATGATAGAGGAAACTGAATAGAATCTCACAGGGAACCCTAAAGAAAAGCTATTGGAACAAGAATTTCACGAGGTAATGCCTGAGATATCCTTTCATGCTATAGCAGGAGTTGAACATCTTCAAACCATACAAGTAATAGGATAGTTAAAAAATAAGAAAGTATTGGTGCTGATTAATGGAGTAAGAACTCACAACTTCATTGATCAAGCCCTTATTCTCCAATATGGAATACCATCACCAAGGAAAAGAAGCTAGAAGTGATGGTGGCCAATTGTGAGAAGGTGGAATGCTTGAGGCAATGTTGTAACCTTAACCTTACCATCCAAGGGTATCAGGTAACTACAGACTTCTATGTCCTTCCAATTGTAACCTGTCAGCTAATTCTAAGTGTCCAATGGCTGGAGACCTTAGGCCCCATCGAGATGGACTATAAGGAGCTAACCATCAGTTTCAAGGTGGAAGGTGCTGCTCACAAGCTCCAAGGGTTAGGACACACAAACATTACAGCCTTATCCTGTAAGGAAACTCACAATCTATAGGGTACAAGGTTGTTCCTTCAGATACTTCCCAATAATCCCTCTTAAGAATAGACTAGAGCTCATTCCCATAAGATAGACAAAATATTGGCTGCATTCTCTCAAGTGTTTGAACCTCTCACCAACCTCCCTCCCAAGAGATTACATGATCACAGTATTCCTCTACAACCAGGAACATGACCAGTAAATGTGAGACCCTATCTTTACCCTTACTACCAGAAAACTGAGATAAATAAGATGGTACAAGAACTCCTACACTCCAACTTGATTAGACCAAGCAACAATCCTTTCTCATTACCAGTGTTGTTAGTAAGGAAAATAGATAAGGCTTGGAGGTTCTACATGGACTACAGGTCTCTGAATTCCATTACTATCAAAGATAAATACCCTATACTTATCATAGATGAGTTGTTGGATGAACTATATAGAGCCAAGGTCTACTCCAAACTAGATCTTCAATTAGGGTGTTGCCAAATAAGGGTTCATGAATAAGATACCCCAAAGACAGCCTTTAGGGCACATGAAGGCCACTATGAGTTCCTTGTGATGCCTTTTGGCCTTACCAATGCCCCAACCACCTTTAAGAGTTTAATAAATGATCTCTTCAGGCCTTATCTCAGAAAATTTATATTGGTTTTCTTTGATGACATTTTAGTGTATTCTTAGTCATGGGAAGACCATACACTACATCTATATACTGTCTTACAGGTGCTAGTAGCTAACAATTTGTTTGCTAAATCATCCAAGTGTCATTTTGGAGTGTTCCAAGTAGAATATCTAGGTCACTTGATATCTGAACAAAGGGGTTTCCATAGACCCTGCAAAAATTTGGGCTATTGTGGAATGGCCAACACCAACCACAGTGAAAGGAGTCAGAGGATTCCTAGGATTGGCTGGTTACTACCGAAAATTTATTAAGCAGTTTGGTGGGATAGCAGTGGCCCTCACTTCCCTACTAGGAAAGGAAGGATTTCAATGGAATTAGGCTGTAGCCCAAGCTTTTCAAAAACTAAAGGAAGCACTGACTGCCCCTTCTATTCTAAGGTTACCTAATTTCACTCAACGCTTTGTAGTTGAATGTGATACTATTGGTATAGGGTTGGGAGCAGTTTTGACTCAGGAAAACTGTCCAATGGCTTACTTTAATGCTGCTCTCAAAGGGTCAGCTTTAGCTCTGTCAACCTATAAGAAGGAGATGTTGGCTATGGTTAGGGCTATCAAGTTGTGGCACCCTTACCTATTAGGGAAACCTTTCATAGTGCGCACATATCAAAAGAGCCTTAAGTACCTTTTAGAGCAACAGATCACCACCCCAACTCAAGCAAGATAGTTACCTAAGCTGCTCGGGTATGACTATCAAATTGAGTACAAGAAAGGCTCAAAAAATCAAATAGCAGATTCCTTGTCAATAATGGTGGAATTCCAGCTGATCTCCATCTCTCAACCTCAAGCAGCTTGTGACCTGTTCTCTAAAAAGAAGTCCAATAAGAGCCATTTTATGAGAAATTCCAAGCCATAGTCTCCACTAGAGTGACACACAACCTTTGTAAGCGTGATGTGGTATGGTTTAAAGGGGACAAGGCCTACCTAAGTCCACAATCTTCCCTAATTCCTCAAATATTGGTTGAGTGCCACTCATTACCAATAGAAGGCCACTTTAGATTCCACATAACACTTTCCTGCATAAAAAAAAATTCAACTGGCCCAACATGCAGTAGGGAGTGAAAGAATTCATTCACTCATGCGACATATGCCAAAGGTGCAAGCATGGTTGCATGAAACCAGCTGGAGTATTGTAGCCTCTACCAATTCCTGACAAGAGCTGGACAGAGATCTCAATGGATTTCATTAAAGGGTTTCCTCTATCCAAGGGCCACATAGTGATTATGGTAGTGGTGGATCGCTTGACCAAATATGCCTACTTTATAGCTATGAGACACCTTTTCACTACCATAACTGTTGCTAAGGCTTTTGTGGCCAATATAGTGCACTTACACGACATTCCTACTTCAACAGTCAATGATAGAGACAAAATATTTGTTAGTTCATTTTGGAAGGCCTTGTTCAGACTACAAGATACTAGGCTATGTATGAGTTCTAGCTATCACCCTCAAACCGATGGCCAGACAAAAGTGGTCAATCATACCTTGGAACAATATCTGTGTTGTTTCACTGAGGAATAGCCAAGCCAGTGGATGGAATGGTTACCTTGGGCAGAATATAGTTATAGTATATCTACACACTCATCCACAAAAGGTGACACCATTTGAGGCAGTTTATGGCACCCTACCACCATGATTACTAGCTTACATCCTAGGTACTTCTAACGTCTAAATGGTGGATGAATGCTTATGTGATCGAGATCTCATTTTGCGTGATCTATGCCATCATATCCTACAAGCACATAACCGAATGAAGTGTCACATTGATCAATACCATAGAGAAGTATCTTTTGCAGTAGGAGATTATGTATACCTCTGCCTTTAACCATACAGACAAATATTTATGGCTTTCTGAGCTGCTATGAAGTTAGCTCCACATTTCTATGGTGCTTACAAAATCACAGCTCAAATTGGAGTAGTGGTATACAAGCTAGACTTGCCCTTTGATTCTCAGATATACAATGTTTTTCATGTTAGCCGGTTCAAAAGACACCTAGGGAGATGATAACTCCATAATGCTTCCTCAGCCTGAAGCTATCTTGGATCGAAGAGTGATCAAGAAGGGAAATTATCGACCAAAATAAGAAATTCTCGTGAAATAGGCTGGAGCCTCTACAGTGGATGCTACTTGGGAGAATGAATGGCGATTATCTAAGACATATACATCCTTCATCCTTGTGGAAAAGGATTCTCTAGCGGGGAGGAGTTGATAGGTGCTGAACACGCTAAGTTGGGTGCGCTAAGGGGAGAGTGTGCAAAGTTGTGCATAGATGGGCACACTCGCATGCAGAGAAGAGGCTCAGGCATGTGGCTTCAACCCAAAGCCATGACAAGGCTCGGTAGAGGGGGGGGACTACCCCAATTCGTTAGGAAGGACCACCAAAGCCATTAGAAAGATGCTCTCGACCTCTGACATGCATTTAGTGGTATGGAAATCCTTGCTACCCACTTTCCGTTATTTTATGTTATTCCCTATAATTTCTCCTAAACATTTTTGCTCTGTAAGGCTATATAGAGAGCCGAGGATCCATGGAAATGATAATGAGAATTAAAGTAATTATCCTTCTCTCTGTGTACATTCTTTCTCTTCCTCAGCTCTTCAACTAAATTTACACTTAACATAATGTTAGTATATTAATAGACAGTAGTAGTGCACACCTAAAGCTCAGACTTTAAGAAATTAAGAATAATTGTAGGGATAAGCCCTCTTATTGCATCTCTATCAATACAGAGAATGGAAATAAGATTTCTATTAGCGGGAGACTTTAAACTATTGCTTTCTTCTATATATAAGAGATTGATATATATAATAATTTCTGTTACGCTGAAAGAATCCCAGCATGCACGTAGCCACTAGCCACTATGTAGCACATAGTGTAGCCACTATGCACAATCTATATTCGACCACTACTTACGTTCTTTGCCGCTATAGTTACTGCTTATGATTTTTCCTACTATAAATGCTCTAAGTGTAACGGCTGCCTAAGCTTATAGGTGCACCAAGTGTAGAGTTGCCTAAGTCTATTGAGTGCCAAGTGCCATAACAACTATTTTTTGTATCATATATGTCATGACAAGTGTAAATTTTTTTTTGTGTCTATATGTCTGCTAAGTTGTTTTTTTGTATAGGTGTCAGCTGCATGTTTTGCATAGGTGCTGAATGCTTGGCTACCTTTTGAATATATTTAAACATGATGAATGGCAAAGAATAGGGCAGAAAAATTATAACCAAAAAACACCCTTCTTAACCCCATTTTTCTTCTCTAATTGGGACCTATCACTTGGCATCAGGGCAAGATTAAAATGGCAACAACCCTAGAGAGAATTGAGAAGCTAGAAGCTGGTCTAGGAGGCTTGCAAGACAGCTTCACACGATTAGAATTGGGAATCCATGATAAGTTGCATTAGTTTGAGTAAACCATCAATAGAATCTCAGATGTCTTGATAAATAGATAAGACTCACCTTCAAAAAATGTAGGCGACTACCATGGAAGTCAGTCTTCCAATGGCCAAAAATGCCAGCCAAGAGAAAGCATGTTGAAGATACTCTTTTTGCTCATCATAATGAACTTATTTCTCTCCTCTGTAGGAATGTGGAGCAAGGAAAATGGATTTTGCAATCACATAAATTGATCGATGATCTTGAGAATACAATTGGCAACAAGGAAGCACATAAGCTTAACAACGGTCTGTTTGGCAAAAATATCAAATCTGCACAGAACTTTGATTCTGCCTCCATTTATGGCAATTTCTGTTCATCCAAGACCTGATGTTTGGAAATACATTCATGCTAATGTCTTTGAGCTTAGCATGGAACAATTGAATATTACTAAATATCTTAAATTCAAAGAAGAACTTGTTGATGGACATGTCAATGATAAGTATGTATTCAAACTTGATTTTAAGCCATTCAATGCAATGTGTCCTCTCCCAAACAGGTCTTCATACAATGGCAATGATGTTTAGTTCCTTAATCACCACCTTTTCTCTGTTGTGTTTTGCGACAAGGAATATTTGGAAGCATTACTTGATTTTTTGAAAGTACACAAATACAATGGGTATGCATTGATGTTAAACAATCGAATAACAAGCATATCCAAAATTTAGTGTGCTTTAGCTAAGGCCGAGTATAATATTTCTAAGTTTCCACTTGAAACTCCATATTATGAATTTGATTATGTATTGTATGGAATGGGTATCAAGAAATATTGAGGAGATACTACAACACGGGTAATAGAGATCATGCAACTTCTCTTATATATCTTTCAGGATCCTGATCCATCTATATATTAGAGATATATACTGAGGATGGTTTTTCTCCCCCGCCTCATGTTATTCTTCTAGATGTTGTCCCTTTACCAGTTGAGATGATACCTAAACTTGTCAAATAGAAAGTACTATGCCTTCCAGCTATTAGACATGGCCTCGACAATAATGGAAAAAAATGGCTCTATTAACTAACCACTACAAAGTTAATTTTACCAACATTGATGGCGATTTCTTCCATTATAGTGTGTCTCTTTCATATGAAGATGGTTGACCTATTGATGCTTAGGGTATTGGGAGAAGAGTCCTTAAGAAGGTTCATGAAAGCTATCGTGATGATCTTGATGGCAAGGAATTTGCTTATGATGGAAAGAAGAGCTTATTCATTATTAGAGCCCCCTTCGCAACAAGTTTGAGTTCCCTGTTTTATTAGAGTAATTCTCATCAAATAGAAATAATGGAAATTTAATCCTTGCGGGTCATGAAAGCCCCAATCAGAATGAAAAAAATAGGTTTCAAGGTTCGCACCATTCCAAGAAATTTTTGGTGGAGATAAACTTTGCTACAAAATTCCCATACAGGCTATTGGTAATTACTTTATAGGTCAAGAATCAGAAAACTCACAAGAAGCACTAAGAGTGTTCGACATCATTTTAAGGAAACATGTCTCAAAGCTAGGATGCCTTCTAGTTTTCTAGTCATTTTTTCATAATAATCCAAAATTCCTTGCAGATGTTAGTGGTGGTATTCTTAGTTGTAGAGGTTTCCATTCAAGCCTTAGAACTTCCCAAAGTGTCTTGTCATTAAATATTAATGTATCAACTACCATGATAGTTAAGCCATGACCAATTATTGACTTTTTAATTGAAAACCAAAATGTGAAGGATCCTTATCAAATTGACTCAGCCAAGGCTAAAAGAATAATGATAAATTTAAGGATCAAAATAAGTCCTGTAGAGATTATTGAGCACTGCATATCTGGATTCCATATTGATCTTTATTACCTTGACCAAGCGACCATAGATTGGTTGAAATTCTTTCAAGAAAACAAGAAGGATACTAGTTCAGATACACTATTTAATTTAACTAATGAGACATGTGATCTTATGAATACTAGTCAATTGCTTGCCAAATTTTTTGTTACTGCTCATGAGTTTTCAAAACGTGATAATGAAGTTGATCAACAAATAAAAGAGTTGTTCTTAAATCTTGCGAACAAGGCTCATTGCAAAGGGGAAGGTAATGTTACATTGAAAGAATCCTAGCATACACGCAACCACCAACCACCATGTAGCACGTAGTGCAATCGCTGTGCACAAGCTACATTTGACCACTACTTATATTCTTTGCCATTATAGATGCATCTTATGATTTTGCTTTCTATGAATGCGCCAAGTGTAGCACTACCTAAGTCCAAGTATAGCGGCTACCTAAGCTTATGGGTATGCCAAGTGTAGAGTTGCCTATGTTTATTGAGTGCCAAGTGCCATAACATTTATCTTTTGTATCATGTATGTGTTGAGTAAAATTTAGAATAAACAATTCTAAATTTACTAATATTAGATCCAAACAAGTAAACAAGCTACTTGTATTATACCCACTATAACACCTTTCAAAGGCAACTCACAAATTGAAGAGAAATACAAACACTCAAAGAGAAAGCTCTCAACTCACACTCAAACTAAGAATACAAGGACTTATTTGTTTTTGATGGGATGATTAAACCAAATGCAAGGTAGGCTATTTATAGTCCTCACCATGCAATTTACACCACACAAATATAAAACTAAAAATAATTCTAGCTACACAAATATTATCTACACACTTCTCTTTTCTACAACCTTTAACCACCCTATTTATTCATCCTCAACCACCCTATTTATTCATCCTTCAACCACCTTATTTATTCATCCTTCAACCATTCCATCTTTCAGTTGACTCTCTAAACTCTTTAAACTTTGAGAATACGTTAGATTTTTCTTTCATAAAGAAAACCCACACATACCTTGAGAAGTCATCAATGAATGTCACCATATATCACATACCACCAATTGATGGTTGCTTAACAGGACCGAATACATCAGAGTGAACTAACTCCAGTGCTTCTTTTGCTTTAAACTTTGATTCCTCATATGGAAATTTATGAGCTTTACCATATTGGCATCCTGCACAGACCGTGTCTGTTCGCATATCTAGTTGAGGAAGCCCTTTAAACATTGACTTATTCACCATCACACTTAGCTTGGAATAGCTAACGTGACCAAACCGCATATGTCGTAGATCTGCTATCTCATTTCTTCTTGTCTTGTCTACATTTGCAGATTCTACTGACATTACGTAGACTGATTCCAATCGTTGCCCCTCCATTGTCGGTGTTTCTGAGATTTTGAAATCATGATACACCTTCACGTCTCGGGGACCGAATAAGACATAATGGCCTGCTAATGTTAATTGAGCCACAGATAGCAATTTTTTCTTCATTCCTGGGACATGATAAACATCTTGAAGTGGTACTTGGTTAGTACTATATTGAGGCATAACTATCGTCTTATCGATGTGGGCTATCGAACATGCTTTTCAATCATGTGATTTGAACAACCCAAATCTATGATCCAGTCATTCTTGTAGTCAATTTGTTTTGTTGTAAGAGCTAATTCTTCTTCCTCTGTAGCGAATAATGTTTCGGCATCCCAACCATCTTTGCTATGCTCCTCAGAACTGGAAGTAGCTGTATTGCTTTCAACATGCTTTTTCTTACTCCAACAATATTTTGCCATGTGACCCATCTTCCCACAGTTGTAACATTCATCGTCAATTTTTCTATTATTATTGTGGTTCTTCCAAGCTCCTCCTGGACGAAATCCTTCCTTTCCTTGAGGAATTTTTCCTTTGTTTCCATCATTTTTATATCCATTTCCATTGTACTACTTGAAAGTGCCTCTGCTTTTACTAGTGCAGAGCGTTTCTTCTTTACCCTTCAGTGAGACTCCTCCCATTTGCTTAGCCATAGCTTCTTGACCGGCTAGCAAATTCTCAAACTCAACAAGAGATGGTTGTGTCGGCCATCCTTGTATAACAGTAACAAACCCTTGATATTCAGGTCTCAAACCATGAATAATTATTCTCTTTATCCTTGTTTCCCTAATAGGAGCTTTCAGATCTAACTTTAAAATTTCGCAGCATAACGACTTTACCTTATGAAAGTATTGGGAAATTGTCATGTCGCGTTGCACCATTGATAGCAACTCGTTCTCCAGAAGTTGCAATCTTGTATCATTCTTCTTTGAAAAGAGTGTAACAAGAGTGTCACATGCTTCCTTTGGTGTTTTTGTATCCCGAATGTGCTCCAATATTTCTTCTTCAACTGTGGTCTTCAAAGCAAACATCGCTTTGCCTGCTTTAATTTTCCACTTCTGCAAGATGTCGTTTGCATCTTCCACTGTTGGTTGTGTAACTTCATCATCACCAACAATTTCCCATAAGTCTTGACCTTGTAGGTAAGACTCCATACATGCTGCCCATGTGTTATAGTTTTTGTTGTTGAGCTTCTTGGTTCCTCCAACTACTTGAAGATCACCCATCGTGTCGGAAAGACTTTGACTATACCGAACAAGCTTGACTAATAAACTTGCAGAGTATCAAATTCCTCACGACTCAAGATAGCTCCACTAAGAACGATTCCTAACCGTCTTGCTCTGATACCAATTGTTGAGTAAAATTTAGAATAAACAATTCTAAATTTACTAATATTAGGTCCAAACAAGTAAATAAGCTACTTGTATTATACCCACTATAACACCTTTCAAAGGCAACTCACAAATTGAAGAGAAATATAAATACTCAAAGAGAAAGCTCTTAACTCACACTCAAACTAAGAATACAAGGACATATTTGTGTTTGATGGGATGATTAAACCAAATGCAAGGTAGGTTATTTATAGTCCTCACCATGCAATTTACACCACAAATATAAAACTAAGAAATAATTCTAGCCACACAAATATTATCTACATACTTCTCTTTTCTATAACCTTCAACCACCCTACTTATTCATCCTTGAGCCATCTTATTTATTCATTATTCAATCACTTCATTTATTTCTCTACATCATTCAATCACTCTATTTATTTTCTTATCACTTTATTTATTATGTTGGTGTTAATTTTCAACAGTATGTCACGACAAGTATAAATTTGTTTTGTGTCCATGTGTCTGCTAAGCTGTTTATTTTGTACAGGTGTCGACTACATGTTTTGTACAGGATCCAAATGCTTGGGTGCTTTTTTTTTAATGTATTTAAACATGTTGAATGGCAAAGAAAAGGGCAAAAAATTATAACCAAAAGACACCCTTTTTAACCCGTTTTGTTTTTATCTGATTGGTAACTACCAATTTCTAATTGATT
This sequence comes from Hippophae gyantsensis, assembly GCA_030763125.1. Lineage (NCBI taxonomy): Eukaryota > Viridiplantae > Streptophyta > Magnoliopsida > Rosales > Elaeagnaceae > Hippophae > Hippophae gyantsensis. The sequence continues at coordinate 46,234,401 of CM061032.1, read as the reverse complement.
ATTTTGAAAATTGTGGATGGATATTGGATATATATATATATATATAGAATAATAGAAATGAAGTTGTTACTTGTGCTCTGTCTTATACGAATGTATTTATAGGATTCTCTTTCGACCACTTTCTAAATTTCATTTATCATGTACCTGTGATATTATTACAAGATAAGGTTGATGATTTGTTATCCAGTAAGCAATTCATAAAGAACAAAATTAATTCAAATAATCGAACACTCGCTATTTATTGAAAGTAAGTTTTGACTCCACAGTCAATAACACTTGTTTTCCCAAAAAGAAAACATATTTATAATACATATACCATATTTGATTTTATGTTTGCATTAATGTCAATGAGCTAGAATATTCACGTAACAAAACACCCAGATTTTATAAAATAAAAAATAATATATATCACTACTACACACAATCACAACTGCATCATTACGTAAATGGCAAATAGTTAGTTAATATTTGTTATTAAATTCGTATTTTATTTAATAATAAGAATTAATCACTTCTCATATAAATTTATAATAAATATAAAATATAACATAAAAAATTTAAGTTAAAATCTTGATATTATTATTATAAACATTTTATTCATTATATTAAAAAACAAGTGATAATTATTATAATTTCATCCTTATATTAATAAAACAAATATCATATTTATAATTTTATAGTCAACTAAAAAATATAAAATATCCAAATATAAATTTGAGTATTATTATCGTGAATTATTAAAACAATGTACGAGATAAAGGAAAAAAATCAAAAATCAAAAATAAAAAAAAGGAAAAAAGCAAAGGAGACAAATGATGACAAAGTAGAATCCTTCACTTGCACGTGATGTGTCTTCTAAAATTAATTTATATTTTTAGATAATTATTTAAAAAAATATACAATCAGTCCAAATATAAAATTTAAAATGATATATATTTAAAGTATGTGCGGGAAAATGTAAGTGTTTAATAATTTAAAAGAAACAAAAATAAAACAATACTAAGAAAGTTAACTCACTATTTTTTTTTTTGTAATATTGACGACCCAAATTGTAATGTTTTAAAAATAAAGATAAAAGATAAAATTAGCTTTAAATTTAAATGATATTTATATTTGTTTTTATGCTTTTATACTGTTATATTTCAAATATTTTATTATTAAAAAATAATTTTATGTGAATATAAAAATTTGCATTTTATGATGCAATTAAGTTATAAATAATTGTTTGAATGTAATATGATTATATTAATTATTAATTAGTACTTATATATTTAGTTTTAATCTTATAAAGAGTTTTTAATTTTCAATTTAAAATGTTATATACAAATAAAAAAACTGAATTTGATTTATATGTCTTTTATAACAATATTAACATTTGTTGTGAGACTTAAGAAAAAATATATTGTAATACTTTTGCATGAATTAAGATATGATTTGCAAGATGAATATGTTGCTTGTTTGGGAATAAAGCCATAGTTTTAATATATAAGAGTGAGATATTAACCCCATTATTGGTTGTTGTAATTATAAATATATAATTCTTTACTTAATTTAGACAATAAAAATAAAAAATAGTAGTTAATATTTAAAAAATTATTTACTTGTAAGAGCCGCTATATGTGAAGTTTGATTTGTATATGAGTTAACTTTATCACAAAAGATAAAAGAATATATAGTTACAATCAAGTAGCTCAATGATAATGGATAGTGCGTCATGCCGAAATGTTTGAGTTTTAATTTTGTCATTTTCAGTGTGTATATATTTTTTCAATATTGTGCTTTAAAATACACTTTGTCAGATGTTAATATAAATTTAGATTATATTTTAAAAAAAGGTCGATCACAATGACATCGAAAAAAAGAGTGAAAACTCTCACTTTTCATATAAGTTAATAAAAATAGAAATAAAGATTATATAACCTATCAATTTAGATTTAAAGAACATTACGTAATAATACACAAAAACTTGATAGTTAAATTTTATATTTATTTAAAACTCACAATTATACGAATCACTTGTAAAATATAAGTATAATTCTAAAAATTTCTCTAAGGAAATGCAATGGTTTTAAAAAATTAAATTATTTTTTTAATTTAGTTAATAAAAAACTCCTAATCATTCTAATAATTTGTTGAATGGTTCAACATAATCATAAATTTTAAATTAAATTATATATGAAAAAGCATATAAATTAAAGCAAATAAATCAAAACAATACATTAAAATAGTAAATTAAACTACAATCGAATCTAAAATGATAAATGAATATGAAATTTTAGTGAACATAATTCTTCGCAGAGAAATTAAATGATTACGAGTTATATTTATTGATGTTTCCTTGTTTCTTTTAAATAAGAAAACTCCCATGGTTATGACAAGTTCACATAGTTCTCAATTAATTAATCAATTCTTAGATCGGGTTTGAAATTGATTAATTGAAAATTTTGAGTAAAATATATGAATCAAGGGTCTCAATTAATTAATAATTTTCTTTATTGAGCATGGATTTAATTAATTTATAATTCTAAATTTAATATATTATTTTAATTATAAATCAAGATTTGGTTCATCATTTATTTATAATTATGACATCAAATTTAATCTTATTTAATTAATAATTTTCTTAGTTGGATTTGAAATTGAAAAATAAATTAAAATTAAACATTTATTCATTTATGCACGATTAAATAAATATGGTTTTTCTAATGCCTAATTCTAAAATATTTTCTTTAATAATAAATCAAGATTTTGTTCATCATTGATTTATAATTAAAGATTTTTAGAATGTGAATAAGAAATAAATAAAACTCGTATTTATTTGAATATTAAAACTGGTCTTTCAATCATTGGATGCCAAAGAACTAAAACTCCATATTACAGATTTAGCCGATCATAGCTAAATTTACAAAAGTTAATTCAACTATGAAAAATATCATATTACAGAAAGAGATAAAAATTACAACAATTAAAAACACTCATTTTATCGAAAATAATTCCAAATATTTGAACAAGTTGTGAGTGACTTTTCCAAATCCTTGGATCTTCTTCACAAGAAGGAAATTCCTTTTCTATATCTGTATATAGTGGTGGAATGACTTTGAAAATTGGATCTAAAAATAACCTAACCTATAGCTAATGTAAAAATTGTAATCTAAAAAATTACAAAACCTAGAGACATAACTTTGTATTTATAGGAAAACGTGAGAACATAAGGGTTAGGGCCAATTTATTGATCACATGACACGACCTATATTAATCCACACTAAGGCATGAGACTCATAAAGGTTCACCAAGGGTTACCTCGAATAGGTCACATCGTTGCCTAACATTTCTTCCCTATGGCACAAAAAAAACAATGTGCCCAGTAAATTTATGCAATGAATAGTGCACTATGACCTAGCTATTTCTTCCCCGTGGCACATGATGCTTAACTTCAACTCTCGTTTTCACCCTTTACAAACTGGCAGGTATTACATGTAAGACTTACATGTATTATTCTTTTAAGTTTCTAAGATGTAAATAAGTGCTTTAGGTATAATTCTTCGTGTATTGATCAATTTATTATTTCGAAGTTAAAAATACTAAAATACTCTGAACATGTAGATTTACATAAATAATAATAAAAACCTGCATAATCAAATCTATTTATTTACATTTAATCACAAAAATATTAATACTTTTCAAGCACTTAATAACCGCCAACTAGCTTTTGGCTAGCCTCTAGCAAGGACAATAATAAACACTAAAAAAAGAAAAACTAAATTAAATTAACCTAGATCGTTTTTGTACATCAACACTATTGCATTTAGCATAAGAAGCAAACCTTTATACCCCTTAGTTGCCCTAGTGGATGAGTTTAAGTCTCATGAAGGCTTTTGGTGATTATACCCACAAACATCCTAAAATCCAAAAAAATTAAAACTAAAAAGAAATAACAAAAATAAAAGCCAACTACAAATAACAAAATAAAAGCTAAGATAAATAAAGCTTTTCATGATTTAGTTTCTTTTGAATTCCTAATCAAAATCAAAACACAAGTTAATTTAACATCCCCAAGATTTATAGTTTATTATTCAAATCAGTATACATCACAAAATCATGTTCCATTACAAAAATACATCAAGTTTGACTCACCCAATCTTAGTTTAGGAATTATAATTCATTTTTGACTCTAATCCTTACAAGATAAACTCCCAATTTCATATTGATCCCATGGGTTCGAGCACTCAATAAGGTATATGCTAACACAAGTTATGTAAAGAAACAAACTAATAGTTTGGTATATTATTAATCAAGAAAGGATCAAAAAGTACATAACATTGGTATCATGAAAGGAATCAAATCATAGGATTTATAAGGAAATCACATTACTATTCTCACGCATCAATTAAAATTATCAAGCCAAAATGTCAGATATATGCCTTAAGATAAATGAAAATGCATCGAATTCAAAGGGATTTATTTCCTATTTGCCTTTTGTAGTAACCACCTCACCTCTTTGAAGTACTTAGGCTTTTAGTATTTAATTATACTATTTAATTTTGTCTCTTTTTCTTTATTCTTTTTTTCTTTATCTGTTTTCTTAAAGAATAGACCTATATACATTTGTATGTTTTCGTGAGTGGCTAATTTTTTCTCATTTCATTGGATTTAGGGAACCCAATATGTATCTTTTTTGTTTTGTGTTTTCATTTTTTGGGAAATCAAGCATAAAAGAAATAGGCATACACTTTAAATTTTCATTTAAATCATTCAATCTAAGCAATAAAAGTAAGTACATGATGCTTCATTAGATGTTAAAAAACATAACATTCAATGAAAAATCTACATATATCATTTAACAATTTGAATTAATAATAAGAGTATTTAAAGAAGTAGAAAAATATCATCACATAGAATAAAACGATATAGGCTCAAATATTTTCTCCCAAGGTAGTCTTCATTATTTGATTCCTAAACATCAATTTTGGGAGTATCTTAATCTCAACATCTAAGCATGAAAACAAACTACGAATGAAACTAGTTTTTACAATAATCCATGAACATGTTTAAGACATTGATGAGCGAAAACCGGCATCGCCAATTCTCGCAAATACTTTGGTTTTAATATTTGTAAAACTCTCGCAAGTGCACGAATCATTTCGTAGAAAATGATAAGTATACTCCCAAGGTCGATCTAAGGAAGGAATGTATGTGGTTTTTAATTTATTATTCAAACTTTTAAAAACGAAATTAAATCCTAAACATCCTGTCACGATATTTTGGTTTTTGTGTTTTTAATCTACTTACATAAAAAATAAACATAGATTCAATAAACATTTATGCAAATTTTATCTGTTAAAGCAGATGGAGTATTTATGGATACAATGATTAAGTTACTTATTCTTGCGCATATTAATTAGGTTATTAAAGATATGAATTGATATTTATTGATTCTCTCTTGTTTGTATGAATACCACCTTTGGTGGGGTTAGATATTCTTTGTTAACTAAACAAATCAATTAACACCTATGGGTGGGGTTGATAACTAATTTGGTTAATTAAATTAATTTCTTTTTCTAAGAGATTGAAAATGAACCATTTAAATGCCACGCTTTGGTGGGGTTGAAGCAGATTTAAACTTTATTCAAGGTGTCCAAATTAAACCTAAAATTTAGTTATCCAGAGTACTAACTTTCAAGTTTTAAAACCACTACGAAAACATGTTGTCAATACATTTTGAGATAATAATTCTTATAAAAACTTTTGAAATAGAGCTTCAACTCTAACTCTAGGGCGATTGTACCAACAAATAAAGAGCACTACTCTAAATCGACAGGATAACTAAACCTTAAAATCTAATTTTTGATTTAAGTTTGTAATGAAAAATAATATATTTCTCTCTAACATTCTTAATATAAAATCTTGAATAAAAAATAAAATCAATTCATTTTAGAGATTTTTACCTATTTAATATTTCCAAGCATAACAACGTTATTATTACATCATGTTTACTAAACAGCCAACATAGTTAAATTTAATCACCAGACAAATTAAATATAACATGTAAGAATAAAGCATAAAAAATAAGCGTAAAGAAAATAAAATCACTTACGAACTTGACGCTATTCCGTTCTTTGGAAAACCTCCAATGGAATTTGCACTCCCATTTATTGAATCAAAAGCTAATATATTACAAAAACATAACTAGTTCTTCCCAAAAAGGGAAGAACTCTAAAACTAAGAGAAATTAACTACAAACTAAGAAAAACTAAAAAAACCTAAAAATCTAAGAAAAGAGAGAAAGAAAGAAGAGAGAAGTGTATTTTGAAGGTGTGTTTTGAAGTGAATGGAAGGGGGGTATTTATAGGTGAGGATGGAGAGAAAAAATGATTAAAAAAATGTTAAAAAAAATATTAAAAAAATAAAAACCGTGTTTTGGACCTGCGAGGTCATCAATAGCGTCAGCGTAGCGTCATGAAATGGGCGGTACACGTGAAAAATGGGTCAAAAACGCGTTGGTAAACATGTATTTGAAGCTTTGGTAATGCTTGTAGCGTGAAACGATAACCAGCCTTGATCTTGCTGGCGTGAAACGATAACCACGCGATTTTAGGCGGAGAAATGAGTCTTTGAAGCGTAGTATGGCGGCCAGCGTTCTGCTTTTGACATTTTTGACCTTTTCGCGCCATTTTGTCCAATTTTTCCATGTTTGTTGACCTTTTTTCACTTATTTATTAATTTATTTGTGATGTATTGGTTCAAGTATTCTTCTTTGAGTCTTTAAATTGCGTTTTTAAGCCAAAATACACGAAAAACAATAAAAATACCCGTGATTCGAAAAAGACAAATTTATATAAATATATGATAAAACATATAAATATATATATTTTTAATCAATTAATGTGCATAAAATCATGGTTATTTTAGTGCTTTTTGAGCACTCATCACAACCCAAGAACTTCTTGCTAGTCCCTTAGCAAGAGAAGCGATAAAAACTAAAAATTAAACTATCCTAAATCACTTCCGTAGATTGACACGGTTGCATTTAGCCTATGCAACAAGCCTTTAAACCACAGGTTGCCACAGTGGACGAGTTTGAGTCATTGAGGGTTTTGAGTAATGATACCCGCAAACATTGAACTAAATGTAAAAATTAAAAGAAATAATAACAACAATCAACTTAAAAACTAAAATTACAACAAAATCAAAAATTAACGTTTAAGAATAAAAGAAAACAACATATCACAAAAATGTCTCATACTTTTTTAATCTCCTTTAAGATCATAATTAAAATCTCAAGCATAAGTTATTTTAATCTTTTTAAACAATCATGATTTATTATAATAATTAGTGAAATCATTTTCATATTTCATATCAAAAATGTATCAATTTAATTTCACCCAATTTAGGTGTCATAAATCCGGTCGCTTCGACTCTATTCCTCACAAGTCAATACTCTCAAAACAGAATCCTATGGGTTCAAACACTCATACTAATTTATATGCGAAAGAGTTGATGTATAGAAATGAACTAATATGTTAGCATATGTATAAGAAAAGAAAGGCTCAAAGTGTTATTTTGACATTGATCTCATGGAAGGAATCAAATGTATAAATTATAAAGATATCATATATAAAAATTATTTTCATGCATAAATCAAACTCATTAAGAAAAAATTTCAAGATATATGCCTTTTACAAATGAAGAAAGTGCAATGACTTTTTAGGGAATTACTTCCTATATCTTTCTTTTGTAATTAGCCTTTACTCACAATTTTGTAGGCAATGTGGGTCATAGTATGTAGATTATACTATATATTCTTTCTCTCTCTATTTTTTAGAAGATACTTTTCAATATATATCATTTTTTTTAGAGAGTCAACCCATTGTATAGATTGTACATTTTTTTTTTTTAGGATTTTGGTGAATGGTTAATTTTGTGGCTTTTTGTTTGATCTTGGTTTAGGTAACCCCAGGATATGTCTCTTTTTTTTGTAACGGTCATGCACGAATGAGATAAAAGCATATACTATCAATTTCTACTCAAATCATTTAATCTAAGCAAAAATAATAATAAAAAATATCTGACACTCTATTAAGATGAGAAAAAATTCATACATTCAATATTAATGCCTATAGAGATCATCTAAGAATTTGAAGAAATAAGAAATGTGTTTGGAGTAGAAAAAATATATATTTCACTCTGAATAAAGAAATTAGGCTCAAATTATATCTCACAAAGGTAGTCTCCACTAAAACAAATTCATAAATACGATTTTGGGTTTAATATAATTTCTACATCTTATCAAGAAATACTAGTTATGACAAAAATTAACTAATTATCAAAAATAATTACATAATATTTCATGATATGTTTTCCAAAATTAATCTAACGGTACAAAGACTTAACTATTTACTTAAATTTGATTTAAAGAAATGATAAATTTTTGGGAGAACTTTTTTTTTTTTTTTTAATTCCAAAATTACTAAATCACACAAAACAAAAATAAAACTAAACACAAAAAATGAAGATGTGAACATAAAAAAGAAAAAATTAATAATTTTTTTTTTTTTTTTTTTTTTGATTTTAAATTATTTAAATCTTTTTTTTTCTTTTCTAATTAAGCATGGTAACTTTTCACCACCTGACCTAGAACTTACATTGTCCTCAATGTAACAAGCTGTAAATTAAAGATAAAGAAAAGAAGAAAAGATTACCTATTTCTTGAGAATGTGTAAGTAGTAATGGAGAAATGCAAGTGCATTCATCATATTCATCATTAAAGTGTATACTGATTCTTTGTGAACTTCTAACAACTCAAAAAATATTTTTAGTTTTAACAATTTAAGAATTATTCACATATAATTAAACCAAAATAAACAATAAAATTAAAACAAATAACAAAAAAAATTACCTAAAATGATGGGTTGCCTCAAAATCCGCTTAGTTTAACGTCTTAGCAAGGCGTAACTTGAGAATTACCTTTTAAGTAAACTCAATGTCCCCTCATCATTGAGTCAATCAAACCTACAAGTAAGACAATGTTGTCTACCTATCTTGTTTCAAACATGCCCTATTGATTTTCAAATTTTTCTGTACCAAAAACTAGGGGCATGCTTGAGGGTTTTAGATAACCCACATCTAGGTGCAAATCAAATAATTAAGGCATCAAAACACAATTGTACCTAGAACAAACAAAACAACTAACTCCTTAGATTGTAATTAAAGCTTTAAAATTTTGGAGATAGTTTCAGAAATTTTTTTTTTTTTTTTTTAATTTTTTTAAGTTAAAATAACATAATCAGTATTAACCAAGAGTGCTCCCAGGAAAGAATGGTGGGGCAAAGGCTCCTTAAAAACCATCCTCTGAAGCGAACAACGTTCAGGGAAAAAAGACTAGTGGCTGAGCTTCAAGGAACTAGTCTCACAAACCAGAACTCCTTAGATCTTTACTTTTCATGTTATTAAAATTAAGTTAATTAAGTTAAGTTAAGTTAAAATTTAAGTTAATTAAGTTAATAAAAAGGTAGGTTAATTAAGTTAATGAAAATCTAAGTTAATTAAGTTAGTAAATTAAATTAATATAAGTTAGTAAATTAAGTTACTAAAAACCTAAGTTAATTAACTTAGCGAAAATTAAAAAAAAGTAGTTAAAAAAAAAATTTGAAAAAAAATAAAAAAAATAAAAACAGAAAAAGAGAAAAAATAAAAATTAAGCCAAAAAAAAAAAATAATAATAATAAAATAAAATAAATTGAAAAAAATAATGAAAAAAGGTAAAAGAAAAAAAAAAAAAAAAAAAAAAAAAAAACAAAAAAAATAAAAAAAAATTGAAAATAAAGTTTTTGATTTTTTTTTTGATTTTTTGATTTTTTGATTTTTTGATTTTTTGATTTTTTGATTTTTTTTTATTTTTTTTATTTTTTTTATTTTTTTTTATTTTTTTTATTTTTTTTTTATTTTTTATTTTTTTATTTTTTTATTCTTATTTATTTATTAATTTAATTTAAAATTTATTTACTTTTTTTTTTTTACTTCAAATTTCAAAATGCAAAATTATTTTATTATTCATGCTATATTTTTTTTTATTTATTACGAAATTGAAATTTGATTTTCTTTTTTACTTTTCACAAACAACAAAATTTTTATTTTTTTTTAAAAAAAAAAAAAAAAATCACAATTATTTACAACACAAAAGGTTTTTAAAATTTTGATAAATAATTTAAAAACGCTATTCCTTCCCAATAGCGGGCCGAAAACTTGATCGCCATCCCACAATGGCGCCAAAAACTTGATGCCATCCCGTATGGCAGCGCCAAAAACTTGATGAAAGCGAAGCATCGCCAATTCTACCATAAATACTTTGGTTTTAATATTTGTAAAACTCTGCCAAGTGCGAATCATTTAAGTAGAAAATGATAAGTATACTCCCAAGTCGATCTAAGGAAGGAATGTATGTGGTTTTTAATTTATTATTCAAACTTTTAAAAAGCGAAATTAAATCTAAACATCCTGTCACCATATTTTGGTTTTTGTGTTTTTAATATACTTACATAAAAAATAAACATAGATTCAATAAACATTTATGCAAATTTTATCTGTTAAAGCAGTGGAGTATTTATGGATATAATAATTAAGTTAATTATGCTTGCTCATATTAATTAGGTTATTAAAGATATGAATTGATATTTATTGATTCTCTCTTTTTGTATGAATACCACCTTTGGTGGGAGTTAGATATTCTTTGTTAACTAAACAAATCAATTAACACCTATGGGTGGGGTTGATAACTAATTTGGTTAATTAAATTAATTTCTTTTTCTAAGAGATTGAAAATGAACCATTTAAATGCCACCTTTGGTGGGGTTAGGCAGATTTAAACTTTATTCAAGGTGTCCAAATTAAACCTAAGAATTTAGTTATCCAGAGTACTAACTTTCAAGTTTTAAAACCCTCGAAAACATGTTGTCAATACATTTTCGGATAATAATTCTTATAAAAACTTTTGAAATAGAGCTTCAACTAACTCTTAGAGGCGATTGTACCAACAAATAAAAAAGGCACTACTCTAAATCGAATAGGATAACTAAACCTTAAAGTCTAACTTTGATTTAAGTTTGTAATGAAAAAATAATATATTTCTCTCTAACATTCTTAATATAAAATCTTGAATAAAAAATAAAATCAATTCATTTTAGAGATTTTTACCTATTTAATATTTATGGCGTCATAACAACGTTATTATTACATCATGTTTACTAAACAGACACAATAGTTAAATTTAAACACAGACAAATTAAATATAACATGTAAGAATAAAGCATAAAAAATAAGCGTAAAGAAAATAAAATCATACGAGAACTTGACGCTATTCCGTTCTTTGGAAAACCTCAGGAATTTGCACTCCCGTTTATTGAATCAAAAGCTAATATATTACAAAAACATAACTAGTTCTTCCCAAAAAGGAAGAACTCTAAAACAAGAGAAATTAACTACAAACTAAGAAAAACTAAAAAAAACCTAAAAATCTAAGAAAAGAGAGAAAGAAAGAAGAGAGAAGTGTATTTTGAAGGTATGTTTTGAAGTGAATGGAAGGGGGGTATTTATAGGTGAGGATGGAGAGAAAAAATGATTAAAAAAATGTTAAAAAAAATATTAAAAAAATAAAAAACGTGTTTTGGACCTGCTGAGGTCATCAATGACGTCGGCGTAATGTCATCAGTAAGGTACCGTGAAAAATGGGTCAAAAAGCAGCGTTGAGGTATGGCAAGGTAACTGGCGGTATTGACGTTAGCGTGAGCAGATAACCAGCGCGCAGTCTTCTGCGCATGAATTGACGATAACCAGCGATTTTAGTGGTAGTCTTTGTGTAAGTTGTGGCGTGTGTATGGCCTACCTTTTTGACATTTTTGACCTTTTCGACCCATTTTGTCCAATTTTTCCATGTTTGTTGACCTTTTTCCACTTATTTATTAATTTATTTGTGATGTATTGCTTCAAGTATTCTTCTTTGAGTCTTTAAATTGCGTTTTTAAGCCAAAATACCTGAAAAACAATAAAAATACACGTGATTCCGAAAAAGACAAATTTATATAAATATATGATAAAACATATAAATATATATATTTTTAATCAATTAATGTGCATAAAATCATGGTTATTTTAGTGCTTTTTGAGCACTCATCAGACATCAAACAAACAATGAAAAGACACAATTTTCCACTTTAAATTAACTAAAAGTATGACAATTTTGCATAAGAAATTTTTTTAATTTGGTCTTATTTGCACCCCCAAACCTAAACTAAACATTTTCCTAAATTTTTTTCAACTATGCATAATAAATTAAAGAAAACAAAAAAAAAACTAATATAAAAGAAAAGAATATTACCTAAAATGGTGGGTTGCTTCCCACCAAGAGCTTAGTTTAACATTTATCAAATGCTATTGGAAGTGAAATAACACACTAACCATAAGTATACATTTCGTGTGAGCAAAATAACATACCTAAGTTTAGATATTGATCTCATAGAAAATTACGTAAATTATAACTCAGTACTAATATAATTATTACTAGTATTATTTGGATAATATCAAATTATAAAAACGTAACATAGATGATAATTAATTACTCAAATCAAAACTCAACAACGATGAAAATATATATAAAAAAATGACCCAAGAATATTTAATCCCTCAATTTTCTAAGCATGTGAATTACTAAAATTTCACCCAAAATAATTACCAAACAATTACATGATCAATTGAATCTAGCCTATCATGTATTCATCTCCCAAGCAAACTACTTACCATATAGTAATTAATCTAATAACACTCTTATGCCAATCAAATTGCATACTAATCATTAAGTTCATCAATTATAGATCACACACATAAGAATCATCTCTTCTTAGAAATTATGCATGTTATTTAATCAAGACAAAAAATAAATAATTCTTCAAATTTATTAGCTACCTCTATAGATCAATTGTTGGTCAGATAATTATTTGCATAAAAATTAGATTAAATAATATAATTGAATTGTAATCAACACATGTGGAAAATTGAGTTCATAAGACCCTTAGATTAATAAATTAGCTAGACATAATTAAGTTTATAAAGTCTATATTTTTTATAAAGAAAGACATAGAAATTGATAAAGAAATGAGAAGAAGAAGAGATACACTCAATCTTTTCCTTAGTAGCACTAATCTTATCTTAAATTTTACACAAATATGTATCTTTTTTAAATCTTCTCTTGAATTTTTTTTTCTCTTTTCTCTCTTCTTGGTAGCGACTGTAGGTTTTTTTTCTTATTCTTAATTTTATTTGATTTGTCCCTCAGTAGGGCTAATTAAAAGGAGAAATGATCAAATATAGGCCATTAGATCATGTCTTAAATGATTCAATGGCTGAGATTAGGATCAGGATAAGAATCATCAGCCAAATCCCGCCCAATTATTTTTGTGTGCAACAGTCTGGTTTTCTACGCATTATGGCATAGGGTCCTTAGATCACCAGTCATCATACTTGTGTTGTGGCACCATTTTATGCCTATTGTAGCCTGACCTCTTCTAATTTCAACATATGAGTGCACGATGTGGCCTGTTAAAAGGCTTGCCATGGCATGGATTGCTTTTTCTTATTTTTGACTCATTTTCACCCTTTTTTCCATCGTTTCACCTATATTGAAATAATTAAACATAAATTAAGAAGTTTCATAATATTTAGGACAAAAAAGATAAATAAGAGGGTCAAAAGCTGCTAAATAATTACTTTCATAGAGTTATCAAACCCTCAAACTTAACTCTTTGCTTGCCCTTAAACAAAGCCACATCTAACTAGCTACAATTATATGGCTAGCACATTTACAAACACTTATCTAATAATAGATGTATGTTAAGTGAAAATTATCCCCTCAAAAGTTGTACAATTATATGACAAAGAGATTTACATATCCATCAATAATAGTACCTAGATATGCAACGTTTCTGATGAATTGATTAGTGTGTGTGTGTTTTGCTTATGATGTCCTCCATTGTACTTATGAAATCAACTTATATGAGTATTCTAAAAGACTAAGTCTTAGAACAAGTTTCATAAGTCTATTTTTCACACCCCTATCGACTAATGTGAAATATGCAATTAGCTAAAGATTAAAAGAGCTTTGCATGCTTGTAATTTAAGGCTTAGGTAGGGGTGGATAGATGGAGACATTTAGGCTTTTGCATACCTTAGTTTTCTTTTTATTCATCATGCAGTGTGTAACCATACTTGAGCTTTCACTGGATGTTATAGTTCACCCACCTTACCATTTTTCATTCTTTTATTCTATATCCTTTTTGCAACTTCACAACACCCCAAACTTATCTTTAATTTTACTTTTTATTTCCTTTTTTCTATAGGAATAATAGGGTTGTGATTTTTTTTCTAATTTTTTTTATAGAAATATGGTGCATTACACTTCACCTCACTCTATAACATAACACATGATTGCATTTTCAATACAAGGTAAAGGTGTCAAGGTAAAGGTAATGCTTATTGTTTAGGCATAAAGATATGAATGGTTCTTAGTTAGGCTTAAATGGATGACTAAAGATATAAAAAATGGTTAGATTAAAGGCTTAATTGATATAACTAACGCCCAAATCATTTCTCATGCTAAATATTATTTTGGATTTCACTTCAAGGGATGGTCAAATAGATTCTAAATCATGATAGACCTCATCAACTGATGCAGACCCTCTAGACGAACAACCCTAGGAACCCATAAACTCAAGGAATAAGAATGATTGAATTACTAAGAACGTGTTGAAGATGATCATATTAGAACCCTAAGGAAACAAAGTACTTAAAACCCCAATCTTGAGATGCCACAAAGGATGATTACTCCCTTTGATAAGTCAAATTAAAGCATTCAATCAAGAACACAAGAAGTCAAAGCAAAAGATTTATGAAATATATTTTTTATTAATGATATATGGTTTCTCCTAAATGACAAGGTTGCTATTTTTTTATACAACCCTTATGAAAAATGCCACTTCAAACCCTAAAGAATAAAACCCTAGACGAAATGGGAAAAATGGGCCTATTTAGTTATGGATTGGGCCTAATCCATCCTCAAAAATAAAAGGATAAAAAACGTATGATAAATAAGGCATAAAAAGCCCACAATTCACTAAAACAAAAATTTCTAAACATAAAAGATCCATAATTAACTAAAATAAAAATATTTCTTCTTAAACTATTCCTTGCATCCAATTTAATATTCCAAATCTATCTATTGTGTAGGATCTTGAGAATATTTGTAGGATCTTGGGAATCTTAGAATATTTGTAGACATCAACTTGGTTAGCACCTCAATCTCCATTATTTTCCTCCTCATTGAAAAGAGTCGTCCTCGAATCATAACTTTGTAAATAGGTCAATTTTGTATTGCAAATTTAGGTATGATGTCTATTTGATGCTACATGATTCACAAAGGATGTAATCCATAGGGAATTTCTTTAGAAAATTGATCCTCAAAGTCCTACAATAAAGGCACAAAACCACTAGGTAAAGATGAGTTAAGATCATTAGAGGAAAGATAAATATCCTTGTATATAAGTACAAGTACTTGTTGCCTTTCCATTATTACGTTCTTAATCTCATGTTTTTCAAAAAATGCACTTATTCTTTAATTTTTCTCTCATTGCTCATTTTTTTTATCCTTTTTGCTCACTTTTCTCTCTTTTATACTCACTTTCATCTCTTTTGTGCTCACTTTTATCTCCTTTTTTGATTTTCCTCTTGCTCACACTTTTTTCCCTCAACTTGCACTCTCTTGCTATTCTAATATGGTCGTCATAAGCTTGCAAAGGTTTGAGAGGGGCTAATACAACTTTTCAGTTGTTTATTTCAAAAAAGTATTGATTTTTATACCCATCATGCTTTACCCTCCAACAAAAATATGAGTAGCATACATTGGTGCCACATCAAAAAGAACCTCATCCTCATACTTTCCATTTGAAAAAGGAACTCAAATTTTTTTGTTGGCATTCACTTCTTCACATTCATTCAACTATTGTAGCTTGTACGATTTTGGATGCTTTTTCCACTTCAAATTCAAATTTTCTACCAAACAATACTAGCAACATTAGTGCACACTACAATACATGTCTTTGGTCTAAGGAATTTAGCCTTAGTTTTTTAAAAACTGAGGCCATAGGGTTTTGGCCACAGTTTAATAAAAACCGAGGCTATAATGAATACATATAACCTCGGCTTTATCAGTAACCGTGACCATAAGTTAAATTACAAAAATTATTAAAATATATATAAACAAATTTATATAGCCATGATTATTAAGTGATTGTGATTATAATTAAAATAATAAATTTTTAATATTTTTAAAACCGAAATCAAATAATATACTGTATGTTATTCATTTAAAAGAAATACAAAAATTACTTTACATTTTTTTTCATTTTTCTCTATTAATTTAATTTAATGTGTTTTATTTCTTTTATAATACATATATATCAATTTTTTTTTCTTTTTTCCTCTTTTTTTCTTTCTTCTTTTCCCTATATATCAATTTTCTCTATTTAATTTACATCACACACCAAATTTCTTTATCAATTTTTATTTATTTTTATCTCCCAATTTTTTCTTCTCCCAATTTTTTCCTATTTCCTCTTTATTTTCTCTCTTTTTCTTTTCTTCTTTTCCCCACCCTTCTTTTTTTCCTTTCTCAAAACCCTTCTTTTCCCCAACAAAACCCTCTCTTCTTCCTTTTAGCATCCCAACTCTGACCAAACTACTCACCCTCTTTACTGCTATACGTGTGTCATTGTCAATGGCAACGCTATCAATTTTGTCATTTTTCGAAGTAGTTGATAAATCCTAAAACATAGTGGAGATTCTCAACCTACTAACCCTATAGAAGGTCATGCTCTCCTTCGAATCTATTGCAAGCTACTTCCAGAAAAGTGTCAAAGATGGGGATAAATGAAGGAGGTTATAGGTTATACCAAAACAAAGACCTATTAAGTCCTTTAGTAAAACCCTAGTTTAGTACTGGTTCAAGTAGGACTGAATTTCTGGTAAGGATATCAAGTTCTTTGCATGCATAAATCTATTTTGAGTTTTCCAACTTGTTCTTTTTTTTAATTGGTCCTTTTTTTTTCAGAATTTATTGTTGAGGAGATCCTTGGGGAAGCTTTCTTTCTTTGGGCTAATCTAGTTGCTAATTTAGTTTTTGTATACTAGTGCTATTTAAATCTTTTCATCTTTGCATTCTTCCAATTGAGTAGGTTCTCTTTTGATGTATCTTGCAATTGAGGAATTTTTGAAATAACTTTAGTAACTGCCTACAGAAACTAAAATATTGATCCATTTTTGTTAATAACAAATGCCTTGGTTGTGATTATGCTCAACGGGAGTCAAAATCATCAAACTTCAAGGGTGTTATAGGTAATACACATTACATTATCATACATATATGGTCTTGGTTCATCTGCTATTAAGACTTAAGAATGATACAACCATATCTAGTTACTAATGCTTAAAAATTAATTCAAGGTCAAGACCATTCTAGCCATTTGTGTAAACTCACACCCTGTAAGATGCCTTATCTTGTTTGAATGACATCTAAGCCAAAAGTTAACTCATTGTTTCTATTATCTATTATTCATGAGATGTAAGGAATATAATTTACCTACAATATTATGTTTTAGGTAAGACTTCCTGGATTTCACACATCTGCTACTAAGATTGACAACAAAACAGTAACATGGGAAAATATTCTACGATCTTCATACCGTGCTAGTGAGTTTATGCAAAATATTTTCACTTATATTTTTGATATCCCACACAATTCATTTAAACTGGAGAGGACCTTGTAATGATCATAGAGGAATCCATCCCCAGTATTACTGCCATGTTATGGATTCCATCTATATATTTTCCCAATCTTTAGAGTCTTTCATTCTTCAAAAGAAACAAATAAAGGGTATGAATTATCAAATCTATTCATTGATGAGTATTTAGAAATATTATTCATTAAACACTCCATAATTCTAGACTGTTTGGTTTTTAAGTAAGTTTGTTTAAAATTATTTGCTAGCTTTATCCATTGATCGACTTATATCTCGTAGTTGATCCTTAGCCTGGTGCTGGTACTGGTGCCTAGTGCTTGGCCTGGTGCTGGTACTGGTGCCTGGTGCCTAGTGTTGGTATTGGTGTTGGTGTTGTTGCCTGGTGCTTGGTACTGGTGCTTGGTGCTTGGTGCCTAGTCTTAGTATCGATGCTAGTGCCGATGCCTGTGCTGGTGCTTGGTGCTAAAGTCGGTGTTGGAGGGCTACCTATTTATCAATGCACTAGCAATATTAAATGGGCATATGAGTTGATGATTCTTGCAATGGGTTTTAACTTAATTAGTTTTGATAATTGGTCAATTGTAGTGAATAAGATATATAGAGACTTATCATTTCCAGGAGTTTGTGCTTGTTGGGGACTAATTGTAATTCTTATGATTTACTCTATTAGTCATATTTATGATGCTCACTTTAATCTTACTATCACTATTACTTTTTCTATTTTTTGCAAATTTCCTCTCAAATATTTAGTCTTTTGTTTTTGAGATCATCATCTCATTCCTATTAATGTTTGTTATTTCTGGTATGGCTTAATCTAATTCTATTCATGTATGGCAGCGCAACAATAATGTCTATACATTATATATATTACCTTTTATAAAATATCTCAAAACAATTGGCCTAGTTTTAATAATTTCCATAAATTGTCTAAAGTTAGTCATTGAATACCAATGAATAAAGTCACCTTTAATTTTCTTTGTTTAGATTACTAATACATGTTAAAATGTCAAGCTTCTAGATCACGACTTCTTTGGAAGAAAAGTGTTACAAGGATTTCAGAATTGAGAACTTTCACTCTATTAAGGCTATCATTTGTATCTACGAAAAGTTGTTGATTTCCTATAAGGAGAAAATATGAGTAACTTAGTTTATGTCAAATTATATTGTTGCCTAGGATATTTTAGTTTGTAAGTTCGTGAAGCATATTTTAGTTTGTAAGTACATGAGGCATATTTTAGTTTGATTATTGATTTCTAGCTAGCTAAATGTGTTTCATTGACCATCATAGCTTCCAAATTCTCAAGAATTAATAATAATAAATGAGGAATGGGAACAAATGAAACGAACATGTTTCCGAACTTTTCAATGGTAAATTAGATATTTTCTTATGTCTTTTATTATTAAGTAGCTTGTGTTTTATGGATACTTCAAACAGACTTGTCCTGCTCACTTTAAGTGAAAATATTCTATATTTAGGTAAATGAAGAATTATAGTGAAGTGAAATTACTCGTTGATGCTTTAAATTGAGCTTTATGGTTTATTTAATGATCCATAGTTGCATTAGAGTAAGTTACTTATAATGTACATTATTTGGTAGGCCATTGTTTCCCAACAATTTTCTAATTATCATACATATTCTGCTGGATCAAACACGTCATGATGAAATGCAAATATTAGGATGCCAAACTCTTTTTGATTTTGTAAATAAGAAGGTGTGATATACTATTTTGTTCTTCATATTTTAAATTTTTTATCATTTCATTCTAGAATGTCTTTCATGTAAAAGTATTCAAGGGTGTAGTATATTGATCAAACGAGTAGATAGATAATACATATGTGTTCAACTTAGATGGTATGATATCAATAGTGAATGGTCTAGGCACCAGTAGGCACCGACACTAGCACTAGGCACCAACACCAATACAAACGCAATAGAATTTTGCTGAAGTTGTTGTGGACTTGATTATGTTGATTTGAAGTACACTTATAAATGCTTTGAAGTAGTACACTTGTAAATGATTGTAATAGTAAAAATTCATTTTGTAATAGCACGGCTATTATTCATAGTCATTGTAAATATTAGAATTAACTAGTCATATTTTATTATGTTTTAGTGTATAAACTCTCAAATGTAATTACACTTTTAATTTTAATATAATATGATTTTTAATATTATAATTAATAAATTTATTGTAATTTATATTGACTTTTAATATTGTAATTAATAATTACATTTTTATTTAAATTTATGGCCATAGGGTTTGTCTATGGAATCGGTTATGTAAAACATCAAGACCATAGACATACCCTATGGCCTCGGTTATTGAAAAATTGAGGCCATAGACATATGCTATGACATTGGTTATTTAAAAAACTGAGGCCAGAGACGTACCCTATGGCCTCAGTTTTTTAATAATCGAGGCCATAATGTATGCCTATGGCCTTAGTTTTTAAATAACCGAGGCCATAGGTAACAGTCTATGGTCTCTCTCACTTAGTCTTTATTTCTTATAACCGTGGCCATATACCTATGGTCACGATTAAAAACTAAGGTCATATGTATGTATTGTAGTAATGGCAGTTCGCACTATAAATAATAACTGTGTATACCTTATACTTCATGTGGAATCTTGTGTGAAAAATATGCTCACATTGCTACTCATCTCCTTCTTTCTTAGGTTGTATATTCAGGGCTCTCCTTATGAAAAGTAATTTCCTAGCACAAGTTCTTCCAATTCTACATCAGAATAATCCTCCAATGATGGCATTTCATCGTCATTTGAACTAGAACTTTCAATTTCTCTATCTACCCCTACAACTATAACCCTTTTGTTTGGCCATTTAGATACAATATGTTTTAGTCCTTGGCACCTAAAAAAATTAATATCATGTGATTTACTTAGAGTTTTAGTTTCAGGTTTACCTTTAGGAACAATAACTGAATTGTTCGACTATGCTTCACCTTTTATTCTAAAGGTAGCTTTGTTGTCTTTCCAAGTTGATTTCCACATAGAACTAGAGGATGAAGTAGATCTGAACCTTTGGAAGTTAATTTTCTTCTCCACTTTGATGGCTTTGTGCAGTTGTTCTTCCATCTCTACATAATGTTGTAATCCAATCACATCAACAATTTCCTTATTTAACTTGGCAATGAATCTGGCCATTATCGCTTCTCTATATTCCTCTATTTTTTCTATAATCATGGTGACTTCCATCTCCTTATAATAATCCTCTACACTCATGGAACCTTGAATCAACCCTTGCAACTTTCTATATAAGTCCCTATAGTAATAGCTAGGTATGAACCTCTTACCCATCACAAATTTCATCTCTTCCCATGACTGAATAGGTCTCTCACCATTTATTCACCTATTGACCACCAATTGATCCCACCATATTCCAGCATAATCTATAAATTCTATGGCTGCTAGCTTTATTTTCTTCTCCTCGATGTAATTATGACAATCAAATACATGCTCAACCTTTCTTTCCCACTCCAAATATAACTCAAGATCATTCTTTCCTTGAAAAGATGGAATTGCCATCGTTATATTGCTTATATTTCTATCTTCTTTGGAATTAGTCTTTTTTCCCAATTTATAACTTGTTCTCTCCTCCATATTGGAATCAACTTCTTTTTCCTCAAACTCATGTCTTCTATGTCTTCTTCTATACGATTCAGAATAGGAAGAGGATTCCAAATCATCCAACCTTACATTCATCCTCTTAAATTGGTCATGAATAGATTTGATGAAGAATTTCAAGTCAACTTCTTGTGGTTCTTCTCCTTTCTTACTCATGTTGTCAACCTATAAAATAAAATGTGATACCCACGCACTCCCGCATGTGTTTTTTCTCAAATAAGATTGTTATCACTCTCTTTTTAACACTATTTTCACTCTTTTTTTCTTTACTCTATTTTCGCTCTTTTTTTACACTCAAAGCTTATGCCAACATCCTTTGTGTTCTTAACAAAATAAAATAATACAACTAATCTCAAGAAGTAACCATTTTATTGGTGACAATCTCAAAATTCAAAATTCTAAAACGTTAATGGCAAAGTATGACAAAAAGAACGTCCAAAGAGGACTCTAAAGAAAGAAATTCCAAAGAAGACTCTAAAGAAAGGCTTTTGGCCAAATATGACTCTAAAGAAATTCTCTTGATCAACTATGATTCCCTCTCTTTTTTTTAAATCAGTATTGGGCAGTAAGAACAAAATAAAGGGAAAACCAATTTTAACAAGAACAAGAAAATAAGAATTAGATTCTTGAACGATCTATTACTTTTCTATCCTTTTCTTCTTCTTCTTCTTTTTTTTGTTTTTTTACTACTACTTTTGCTTTTGTGAATAGAAAATTCAAAAAAACAAATATGCAACCCTAATGTACAAGAATCGAAAACAATGCAAAAATGTGCAAGAGTTGTATAACCCTTGGTTAGTAGTGTAAATGGTAAATTTGGACTCACAAATTGCAAAAATGGAGGTAAAGCTCAATATTTCTTGTAATAATCGAAACGAGCTTTGATTTGATATATTATACTAGTTGTTTCATTACCCGAGTCAAAATTTATGGTAGTTTAAAGTTGCAATTCCTATTTATCAAAAAACATTTTGAAGAACAAAGATAGATTGAACACATGAATAAAGAACAAGAAAAAGATATGAAGAGTTCAAAGAAAACCATGAAACGAAATCCAAAGACTAAACAACGACAATGAAATTGAAAGAAAGCACAAGACTCAAAAGAATGATTTTTTTTTGTGATTTGTGACTCAAGAATGTAGAAAACAATCAAAGGATGAAATTTTCTTTCTTTTTTTAAATCAAAGGATGAAGATAGATAAACTATTTTAAACAACCAAGGCTCTGTTACCAAATGATGTAGACCCTTTAGGCGAACAACCCTAGGAACCCACAAACTCAAGGACTAGGCCGATTGAATTGATAAGAATGTGTTAAAGATGATCAAATTAGAACCCTAAGGAAATAAAGTCCTTAAAACCCCAATATTGAGATGCCACAAAGGATGATCACTCCCTTTGATAAGTCGAATTCAAGCATTCAATTAAGAACAAAAGAAGGCAAAGCAAAATCTTTATGAAATATACTTTTCATTAATGATATATTTGTTCTCCTAAATGACAAGGCTACTGCGTTTTTTTATACAACCCATATGAAAAATGCCACTTAAAACCCTAGATGAAATGTGCCAAATGAGCCTATTTAGTTGCGGATTGGGCCTAACCCATCCTCAAAAATAAAATGCTAAAAAAACTTATGATAAATAAGGCTTAAAAAAACCCACAATTCACTAAAACAAAAATTGCTAAATATAAAAGGCCCATAATTAACTAAAATAAAAACAATTTCTGCATAAATTAATTCTTGCATCAACTTTAATATTTCAAATCTATCCATTGTATAGGATATTGAAAATATTTGTAGAATATTGAGAATCCTTAGAATATTTGTAAATATCAACTTGGTTAGCACCTCAATCTCCATTATCAACAAGTATAACTCACTCTAAATTTTCTCCTAATAAGAACACCAAAATCAATCATGAGCATGTGCATAAAAAAAATGAATCAATCCAATCAAAACTAGCAAGCATATCATATAATTAATATAAGTATCTTAACAATTAAGTTATATTCTTTATACATGTCATGCCAGCTAATTCTATCATTGGGTTCACATGTTTCATATCAAGCATTCATGCATTTAGTTTTTATGTATTCATCAATTTCTACACAAATCATGATTAAAAACTCCCTTAAAAATATAAAATAGCTACTAAATACTAATGTAGTTAATGAAGTTCCCTCTCCAAGTTGCGAATTGTCTCTAATGTGTACATATGAATATGAATAAGTGAAAGGAAATAAAACTCCCTTAGGCTTGGCATACCACATTTTGTCACTGAAACGACTCAATCTTGTTATGCCATTACTCTCCACATTTATTCACCTACAAAACACAAAACAATATAAGTATAATAATGTTGGGTTGCCTCCTTATAAGCAACACATTTAACATCTTTGGGTAGACAGTCATATCAACTCCTACCGTGCATCCATAAAGGTCATCACAGCTTTTTCATTTGGTAGTGAATCTTCATGATAATTCTTTACTTTATGTCTATTAACCATGAACCATTCTTTGTTGTTATTCTATAATTAAATGGCACCATAGTTAGTTACCTTAGTGACAGTGAATGGACCTGACCATTTACTCTTGAGTTTGCTTGAAAATAGTTTGAGTCTTAGGTCATATAATAATACTTTATGTTCCAGTTTAAAAATATGGTGAACAATTTTTTTGTCTTGCCATCTTTTTACTTTCTCTTTATACTACTTGGCAATCTTATAAGCATTAAATCGTAGCTCGTCTAGTTAATTTATTTACAACATCCTTTTCTCACCAGCTGCATCCATAATCATAGTTAACTTTTTCAATGCTCAATATGCTTTGTGTTCTAGCTAGTTCTACCAGTAAGTGACATGCCTTATGTAGACTAGCCTATATGGGGTGGTACCAATTGGTATTTTAAATGCAATTATGTATGCAAATAAAGTGTCATCTAACTTAGATACCTAATCTACTCTAGAAATATTATTCATTATTTTCTTAAAAATTCTTTTCACCTCTCTATTTGGCACCTCTTCTTACCCACTTGTTTGTTCATGATAGAGGGAAGACACCTTATGCTTAATCCTATACTTAGACAATAAAGAATTAAAGGCTCTATTGCAAAATTGACTACCTCTATCACTAATAATGAACTTAGGTGTTCCAAACCTAGTAAATTTTCTCCAAACATTTTAGGACAACATTGGCATCCCATATGTTGCTAGTTATGGCTTCCACCCACCTTGACACATAATCAGCACCTACTAGTATCTTCTGGTTACAAAAGGATGATAGGAATGTTCCTATAAATTCAATGCCCCAAACATAAAATAATTCATATATACTATTCATAGAAATCTCATCCCTTTTAGAAATATTACCTATCCATTGGCATCCATCACATGTATTTACATAAAAGTAGGCATCTATAAATAGTGTAGGCTAAAAGTAACCTGAATAAAGTACCTTAGCTACTATATTTTTCTTCATAAAATTGCCCCTATAGTCTGAGTTGTGGAAATGGTGAAGAATACTTCCAACTTCATCATAAGGGACATACTTTCTCAAAATACCATCAGTGTATTATTTATAGAGGTAAGAGTCATCCCAAAAGTACTATTTAATATCATGAAATAATTTTTGTTTTTGTTGCCATGTGAGGTTCAGTGGAAGAATGTTGGTAGCTAGAAAATTTACAATGTCTGTTACCATGGGATGTCAATTTGAGTCACTAAAAGAGGTTTCTCATATGGACAAGATTCCCAATCACCATATTTTCATCCATATTAGCTTCCCTCTACATTTTAGATAGATGAACTGCCACCTGATTTTTTATCCCTTTTTTACCACGAATTTCCATGTCAAACTCTTATAGAAATAGAACACATCTTATCAATCTTGTTTGACAATGTAATTTATAGTAGAATGGTCCATGTAGACATTAACTTTGGTTCTAACTAAATATGATCTGAATTTTTCAAAGGCATACACAATAGCTAGAAGATCCTTCTCTATAGTGGCATAGTTCATTTGAGAATTATTGACTATCTTGCTTTCATAGTATATGGTGTCAAACATTTTGTCTCTTTGCTACCCCAAAACAAACCCAATAGCAAAATAACTTGCATCATCCATCGACTCAAAGGGTTTGCTCCAAGTTGGTGCAACTATAACTAGTGTTGATACTAATTTCTCTTTAAGCACTCAAAATGATTCGAAATAGTGATCATCAAATGTGAAAGGAATTTCCTTCTCCAATAGATTGTACATGGGTTTGGAGACTTAGGAAAAAGTTTTGATGAATCTACGGTAAAATCCTCCATATCCAAGAAAACTTCTCTTATCGTGCATTTGTAGGTGGTGCTAGCTTTTCAATTACTTATATCTTAGCTCTATCCATCTCAATACTCTTAGTTGAGACTTTCTAGCTCAAGATGTTACCCTCATATACCCTATAGTGACACTTTTCCCAGTCTAAAACCAAGTTGGTTCCTTCACATGCGTTTCCATTTACCAAAAAGTCATCCATGAAGATATCTAAATGCTTCTCTACCATGTCTAAGAAAATAGCCATCATAGAGGGTTCAAATGTTGTAGGTGCATTTCATAACCCAAATGGCATTCTCTTGAAAGAAAAAGTTCCATAAAAACATAAAAATAGTCTTTTCATAGTCTTCAAGTTCCATGATGATCTGGTTATAGCCAAAGTATCCATCTAGATGGAAAAAGAAAGAATGCCTGATTAATCTCTCAAGAATTTGATCCATGAATGGGAGAGGGAAATTACCCTTTCTTGAAGGTTTATGCACTTTGCAAAAATCCATGCATACTCTCTATCCCATGATAATACTAATAGGTATTAACTCCTTTAACTTATTTGCCATCACAATGATAACACTTTTCTTTGATACTCATTGAACTGGGCTTACCCATTTACTATATGATATTGGGTAAATGATGTCTATGTCTAGCCATTTAATAATTTCCTTCTTCACTGCCTCTTTCATAATGGAGTTTAACCAACATTAGGCATTCGTAGTAGTTTTAGCTCCATCCTTTAACAAGATATTGTGCATGCATATGGATGGGCTTATGCCTTTGATGTTAGTAATATACCAACCTATAGCTCTTTTGAACTTCCTTAGCACCTTTAGTAGCGACTCTTCTTATTCCATACTTAAACTAGCAAAAATGATAACAAAAAGTGTCTCGTTCTCACCCAAAAATTCATAACAAAGATGGTTTGGTAAAGGCTTGAACACTAACTTGGGCTACCCCTTAATGCACTACTATAAAATGTGGCATTTAAGTCGATATTTAAAGTCTATTTTTGGAAAAAAACTAACTTATAATGAATTTAAAGTCTGTTCAGTGTAGAATCGACGCTACACATAGCATTAGTTGACGTGTCAAACTGACGCTACACGTGGATGTAGCATCTATTCTACGTGTCAACTAACGCTACACACGTGGATAGCGTTGGTTCACCACATCAACCGATGCTACGTAGCATTGGTTAACGTGTCGAACCAATGCTACACGTAGGATATAGCGTCGGTTAATGTGGTGAACCAACGCTATCCACGTGTGTAGTGTCGATTGACACATAGAACCGACGCTACATCCACGTGTAGCATCGGTTTGACACGTCAACCGATGCTACAAAGTACTTAGATAGCATCGGTTGGCATGTAGAACTAATGCTACACAATTGGATATTTCCTTTTCTCTTCTTTCTTCCCCAAATAGAAACTATTTCAAGCGATGTATAACTCTCAAAAATCCAAAATCTCATCCACTTCTCCTTCACTCTTTCTCATTTTCTAGCTACCTATGATCACTAATTCCAATGTCAGTTAGTGGGTTTTCTTCCTCTCTAACTTTTCTTTTAGATCCCCTATTTTTTTGAGCAAAATACTCAAATATTTTGTACCCATTTCTCACTTACAAAACACCATTTTTTCTTCATTTCCTTCATTTTGTCACTTTATTTATTCTTGTAAGTATTTCTATTAATCTCATGCACTTATTATTCATATTTTTTCTGCTATTATGTGTTATTTTTTATGTGTATAAATTTTTGTATTATATATGTAGGTTTTGTATTATAACATCAGGAGAAGAATATGATGATCTTGAATAACATAGGACAATACCATGGTAATTTTTCTGTTATTATATAGTGATCGAATACATATTTTAATTTGAGTATAATAGAAAATGAGTAAATTTTGTAAAAAAAATAATTTAAAATTTTAAGTTGGTTCACGCGTTGAACCGACTTTAAAATTTAAGTCATTCAATTTAAAGTTGATTTTTAACCAACTTTAATAGTCTATTTTGTAGTGGTGATGGTTTGAGCCTATAACCTATCTCATGCCACTCCACAACCACATTAGATACACACATAGGAGGCATAGCCTCCAAAATGTTCACACAGTTAACAATATCAACCTGCATAATAGATTTCATAGTTTTAGAATTAAAATAGTTAGCATTATTTTCTAGTAAACTTAATTCATTATTCCTAGCATCATGTGTGAAAGTTTCAATTATGGGTGGTTCAATAGATTTTGTTAATTTATCAGTAAGAATGTATGTGCCTACGTGAGAGTCGTGGTATTCATCAATATTTTTGTTCACTAAATTAACAAGAACATATTCTAAAGCATCATTAGGGTAGATGTCATAAAGTACATTAGTGGCTAGCTCATCAGTAACATCTATCCTAAAGCAATCATAAGCATTATCAGTATCAAAATATTTAATTATTTTTAAAAATTAAATTTTGCCTACGCATCTTGCACTCTCATTGTAAGTTCACCTTTTTGTACATCAATGAGCATTGTTTTGGTTGCTAAGAATGAGTTTTCATGGTCCTCCTCCAATGCTAGTACAATAAAATCGACTAAAAAGATGATTTTTTTCCTTTTAAACCAACACACCTTCTACCACTCCTTGAGGTTGCTTGATTGACCTGTCTAACATTTGCAATGTTTCTAACATGGGTTTGGCTTCACTAACCCCCAATCTCTTGAAAATTAATAATGACATGAGACTAATACTGGCACCCAAGTCACATAATGTCTTCCAAAAGTGCATATTCCCATAGTGAAAAGGATATCAAAGCTACCCAGATCTTTTAGTTTTTGTGGTAGTTTTTTATCAATGATAGCACTATAACCTTCAATCAAGATTATTGTCTCGTGATCACTAAGCCTCCTTTTCTTAGACAGTATGTCCTTCATAAATTTGGCATAGGAAGGCATTTGTTTAAGTGCATATGCAAATGGGGCATTTATATGCAACTTTATGAAGATATCTAGGAATATAAAGAGCTTCTTGTCTAACTTTTGTTTTTGCAGTATTTACGAGAAAGGTATGGTGGGTGTGTAGAGGTTACCCTTTTTTTGGTTCAATTACTTCCTTTTTAATACTCACTTTGTCCACTTTTTCACTTTTTCCACCTCACATTTTTAAGCTTCTTGTTTCTTCTCTAAACTTTTACCACTTCTCAAGGATATTAATTTATAATGCTCCTTACCTTCTCCTTTTGGGTTTACCTTTTCTTAGAAGGTTACCTTGAGGCCTTTGACATATGGTTGGGAAATTTTTCCCATTTGGATATCTAAATTTATGATAAAAGTGCCATGAATGGACTCTAGGTGATCCACTTTTGTATTTGTTGAATGTATGAAGTCTTTCATCATCTGGGAGAACTTGTGTTATCCTTACTAGATGGCTTCTTCTCTTGGGCTTCTGGTTGTTATGGTTGTTGAAAATTTGATAATGGGAATGTTTTACAATTGAATTGATTTCCACTTGATTGTTGTCATCGTTCCTAGAGAAATTTGGATGGTTTCTTCATATTGGGTTGTATGTGTTTAAGTATGGGTTTCCTTGGCAGCTTTTATTGTTGACATAGTTTACAACATTATTGTCTAAAGAGTCTTGATGAAGTTTTAAAGTTATGCTTATAGGGGTTCGAGTAGAAGATGTATTATCCAACCCAAACTTCTTAACAAGATCCTTGACATATTTTTTATTGAGATGAAAATCACATCTATCATTTGTTTGATTTTGAAACCAAGAAAGAATTTCAATTGATTGATTAGGCCCATCTCAACCTCACTTTTCATGGTTGCAATGAACTTTTGAGCAAGGTCATCTTTAGTGGAACCAAAAAATAATATCATCAATATAGACTTGAGAAATAATAACCTCTTCTTGAATTCTTGAGACAAATAAGGTTTTATCCCCACCTCCTCTTAAAAAACCATTATTGAGGAGAAATGTGGTGAGATGATCATACCATGCATGAAGAGCTTGTTTTAATCCATAATGAGCTTTCATTTCTCTCATGACAAGATTTGGAAAGTGTGGGTCTTCAAAACCTTTTATTATTTCACAAAAACTTCTTTAATGACTCCATTCAAAAATACAATTTTGACATCCATTTGATATGGCTTAAACCTAAAAAAGTAGGCAAGACTAAGAACTAGTCTAACAAACTCAAGAGAAGTAATGGGATTGAAGGTTTCCCCAAATTCTATCCCTTTGATTAGGGTATACCCTTGGGCATTAAGATAAGTTTTATTTCTAATAATGACTCCATTTTCATCTTTTTTTTTCTTATACAACTTGCAGGTACCAATAACATGTTTGTCCAAAGGTTTAAGGATAAGATACCAAACATCATTTCTCTTAAATTGGTTAAGTTCTTTATGCATGGAGTTGACCCAATGTACATCCTATAGGGCTTCTTTTACCTTTTTGGGAAGAATGGTTGAAGTGAAGTACATGTAATTCAAAGTCTCACGCTATTGATGTCTTATCTCAACACCTCTTTCCATATTACCAATGATGTTTTTAGTAGAATGAGCTTTCATTGCCCACTTAGGAATGGAGAAGTCTTCTTGATCACTATCTCTTTCATTCTCTAAACTTCTGGGAGGATCAACATGAATCATTGTTGGATGAGTCAATCTTATCAATGACATTGTTTGAAGAACTTTGGTTACCAAAAATATCGTTGCCATCTAATTTAACAATTTTAGTAGCACCTAATTCATCAATCACAACATTGATTGACTCAATAAAGGTAGATGTTCTTAACTTAAAGACCCAGTATGCATGACTATTACTAGAGTATCCTATGAATATTCCAAAATCACTCTTAACTTCAAAATTGTGTAGACTATCTTTATCTCTAAGAATTTAGTACGTGCTACCAAACACACGAAGGTGCTTAACATTTGGTCTCTTTTCTTGCACAAGTTCATACAAATATTATTAAGTTCCAGGTCTCATGAAGCATCAATTCAATGTATCTGATGTAGCGCTAACTAATATAGCATAAAAGTGCTTTGCTAGATTCTTACTGGCCAACGTCACCATGTCCTTTCTTGAATTACCCTATTTTTTATATCGTTGGAGAGTCTTGGGAGTAGAGAACTCATGTTGAATGCCCATTTCATCACAGAAAACACTAAACTTAGAATTTTCAAATTCTCTACCATGGTCACCTCTTATTTGGATAATAGTACCAATGGTTTCAAATTTTTCATTTTTTAACTTGATACCTAAGGTTATGAAGTGATTAAAGGCTTCAAATTTTTTTCTTTGAAAAAAACAAGTATATCTAGAAAAATTATCAATAATAACCAACATATATTTTATTCCTTTCATGCTAGGAATTTGAATCAAACCCATTAGATCCATATGAAGAAGTTGAAGAGGTCTATTGGTGGACAAGTATTGGTTCTTATTATGTTGACCCTTACTTTGTTTACCCATCTGACAAGGACCACAAATGTGTTTAGGTATGAAGGTGATAGAAGGGAGACCCTGAACAACTTTGAGATTTGAAATTTTCTTCAATAATATATAAACAAACATATCATTCATTATTACATCAATTATTAAAAATCATATGGACTTTGTGTCAACCAAAATTACTAACCAACTTATTTATTTGTTCTTCTCCTTGCTTAGTCATCAGTCTTGACTTCTTTGTTTTGGGAGTTTTTGTTTCTATGTACAATTCAGTTTGTATAACTGGTCTACCCAATTCAGCTTTTTACATTAATTATGAAAAATTTATTAACCATGACATGAAATTAAATTGAGGAAAATAAATATAAAAATATTTATAAATTAACACAAATTAATAATATCAATCTATATCTAACTTCAGGATTTGAAGACCTTCTAGTAAGGTTAGGAAGAATGTTATGCATTTGTATATTTTGATGTTCTTCTCTAATAATTTGAAATTCATCCATACGTCTATAATCCACGAAGTCTTTCCAAACTTGAGGTGTAATCTAGGGGTGTCCTTCAAGGATTTTGTAGAGCTCTACTTCATCAAGTGGTTCCAAATATGGAAACATATAATTTCTTGCCAATCTAGAAGTCTTGTATTCCTTCCATGCCTTATTTGCAATCTTATAACACTTGCTCTTCCAAGTGTCATCGACTTTGTAACAATTCTATAAAAACACACTACAAAAGATTAGATATAATACAAAAAATATATAATATACGTAATTGATTATAAAATATAAGAGACTTACACAAATGGTTTTCCATATTTTGAACTTTTCATTTTCGTCAACGTGAGTCCAATCATTTATATTGATTGGTATACTGGACTTCACAAGTCTACCAATAGAGGATTTCAATTGTTGTCCATTTTCCCCTATTGGATTACCAGTAGCATCAAATAGAACGGGTACTCTATCATCTGGGTTAAGTGGAGCATCAGGTATATTCACCCAATCCCTTCTTTTCAAATTCCCCAATGGATCATTTAAATCTACAAGATCTGTTACTCGAGGATCCATGAAATATCTGCAAACAATGAAGAAATATAAATTAATTTAAAATTTTAGGAATATACATATATATAAACATCCAAGAGTTATTACAACAATATAGAACATACGTTATGTTTAATTAGTTTGTTGATCGTATACATATATTCCTTCACAATCACTTCGAGCCCATGACGAAGAATCATCATCATCAACTAGATCCTCACATACATTAGGCAATTTGTTTGAGAAATTACTAATATTGGTTAATCTATCAAGCATAGGGTCATTATCTTCTAAAGCATCACAATCGTAAAACTCTTTTTGTGGAGGTGTTAACACAACAGACCATCTTATGTCAATTTGATCGCTCATATAAAATACTTGTTTTGCATGAAGTGCTAACATGAAAGGATCATTAGTGTGACTTATCTTGGATAAATTTACAAGGGTAAATCCAAAATCATCTATTTTATATCCAACATTGATAACATCTTTGACCCAATCACACAAGAAAACTATTTCATGGAAGACCTCATAATCTAATTCCCAAATCACTTGAATTATACCATAATATGTTCTATCAGAAAGTACATGATTACCATCTTTTGAACTGACAAATTGCATAGTTTGTGCGACCATCTTCACACCACTATTCTAATTTAATCAGACTTTGTCCCTAGCTTGAGTCGTAAACCTTGATCCATTTATTATGAAACTAAAAAAATGATTTGAAATCAAATTTTGGACCATTTGTAAGCCATTCTAAACTTTCTGTTGTTTTATGATTGGGTTTCTTGAGTTCATCTCAAATCTATGTATACAAAATCATGAAATGTGTTTAAAGCAAAGTTTTAAAAATTGCATAGATCTAGGAACATTCATGAATTTTTGTTTGTGATACTTACATGGTTGCAAAACCAATTAATAAGCTCTCGCTTATGTTCATCATACAACCATTTTTCTTCTCTTTTTTTATAACGAGGATCAATCTTCAATATATGAAGTAGATATAATCATGTAATGTTATTAAAGATATATGAAGTAGATATCATCATTAATAGTTAAATAAAAAATAATTTTTGCATAAATGGAAAGGTTAAACATCACTTACTCTATGTATGGTTGTGCCTCATTATTATTTACCAAAATGATTCGGTGTGCTTTTTTCCATCGAGTGTAATCAATAAACAATTTATTACTTTCACCAAGCATAGTGTTACCTACTTGTATCATGTGACGTTCAAAGAACAACTTGTGCGTAGGATTCGCAATTTCAATGCAACCACTAAAGTATTCAGAATAAAACTCAATGGCCTCTTCAGCAATGTAGTGTTCCACCATGCATCATTCAGGTCAATTTCTATTATTTACATATCCTTTAAAGACTTGCATATATCTCTCAAAAGGATACATCCACCTTAAGTAAGTAGGACCATATAATTGAACCTCTCGAACTAAATGAACACACAAGTGAATCATTATATCGAAGAAAGGAGGAAAATATTTTTCAATTAGACACAAAGTCTCTACAACATCTTTCTGTAAAGAGTTTAACTCGCCAATTGATATAGATTTCTTGCATATTGTATTGAAGAATGAACAAAAACGAATTATTGATAATTGAACATGTTTTGGAAGAATTGATCTAATAGCAATTGGTAATAACTGTTGCATTAAGATATGAAAGTCATGTGATTTCAATCCATAAAGTTTCTTATCGATGATAGACACAAAATTTCTTAAGTTGGATGAGTAACCATCAGGAACTTTCACACCCTCCAAACATTTACAAAAATATCCTTCTATTTTGTTGACATTGTATATGACGTTGGTGGCAAGTATGTTCGATTCTTATCATTTTCCACCTTTGGTACCAATTCAGGTTGTATGCCTAGTTTCTTTAAATCTAGTCTTGCTTTAATTTCATCCTTTGTTTTTCTAGGTATATTAAGTAAAGTACCAATCAAGCTCTCACATACATTTTTCTCAATGTGCATGACATCTAAGATGTGACAAATGTGTAGGTCTTTCCAATAAGGTAATTCCCAAAATAGTGATTTTTTATTCTAATAACCATGGTATATTGATTCAAACTCTTTTTTTCATTTTCACCCATTCCATTAGTTGACCTCTATCATTTCCCTACCTTAGTGAGTTTTTTTTTCATCTTTCCATATTGTTTGAATGTCATACCATTCAATTACCTTAATATCTCAATACCTCGCAAAGGTCAAGATGCCTAATCATGATCTTCTTCACCATCAAACGATTTCTTTTGGTATCTAAACTTGTGTCTAGATGGAAACAATCTTTTATGTCTTCTATAAGACATATTTTGTCCGTGAACAAGATAAGTTGCAGAAGTTCCATCACTACATATAGGGCATCCCTTGTAACATTTTGTTGCATATCCTGATAAGTTTCTATTGGTAGGAAAATCATTAATTGTCCATAAAAAGACCCCCTTCAAGATAAAGTGTTCTTCTTTATGTGCATCGTAAACATTTACACCATCATTCCACAACATCTTTAAATCATCTATCAAAGGCTGCAAATATACATCAATATCAACAATGGGTTGTTTCAGTCCCGAGATCAACAATGTTAACATCATGAATTTTCTTTTCATACACAACTAGGGAGGAAGCTTGTATGTAACCATAATTACTGGCCAACAGTTATATCTACTACTAAGGAAACTATATGGATTAATTTCATCAGTAGTAATGGCAAGACGAAGATTGCGCAGAACAGATGCAAATTGAGGAGATAAACTATCTACTACTTTCCAATTTGGAGAATCACAAGAATGACGTAGCACCCCATCATTAGATCGATTATCTGAATGCCAAGTCAGTATCTTTTATGTCTCTTTACTTTTGAACAACCTTTGAAAGCGAGTAATCGGAGGAAAGTACCAAAGAACCTTTACAGGCACGTCTTTCTTATGTGCTGTCGCATTTGTACCATGCTTCCATATCGATTCTTTACACATCGGACAATCATCTAATGTCTCATATTCTTTTCTATAAAGAATGCAATCATTTGGACAAGCATGAATCTTATGATATTTCATACCAAATCAACTAAGAGATTTCTTCACTTCATACATTGAAGATGGCAATTCAATACCCTCAGGAAACATATCGACTAGTAGATTTAGTAATTCTGTGAATCCCTTATCAAAAAAACTATGTTTTCCCTTCACATTCTACAAATGAACCAATCCTGACATTTTAGTGTATTTCTTGCATTTTGGATACAATGGTTTTTTGGTATCTTCTAGAAGTTTTTTAAAGGTTTTGGAATCATCCTCACGTAATTCATCTTCAACACCATGAAACATATTTTCTATCTGTACAATATGATAAGATGTATGTAATCCACTCACATTTTTATTTATCTCTTCCCCATGAGTATTATCAATATTTTTTCCATGATAATACCAACATTTATAGCTCAAAAGAATACCACTATGGATAAGGTGATACATAACCTCGTCAATTGCATGAAATGGCTCATTTTTACATTTAACACATATGCATCGAATCATACTAATTCCATTATTACTATTTCTACAAGCAAATTCCATGAAACTTTCAACTCCAGAAATGTAGTCCGGCTCAATTCTACACTTTGACATCCAAGATTTGTCCATTTTCTATTAATGACATTAATTAATCATATTAATTATGTATCCAATCAATATATTTCAAGTATTATTATATATAAATTCCCTAATTATTACAATATATATCAAAACATACATAATACAAACATTTATCATTTTAATCATTTTACAATTGTATTACTTTTACTTAATAAAATATAATTATTTATATGTAAATACATTTATCCACGTACGGTACATATTATAGTCCCTCAAACCCACAACATCCAGATATTATTTTCACAGAAAATAAGCCAAACATATAATAACAAGCATAATACAAAACATACAAAAATCAAAAATTTATACAAAAAATAAAGCAAATTGAATAATAAGTACGTAGGATTAATAAAAATACTTACAAGAGTAAAAGAAGTGACTAAATGAAGGAAATGAAGAAAAAATGGGTGTTTTGTAAGTGATAATAAGTGAGAAAATGGGTATAAAAAATTTAAGTATTTCGCTCAAACAAATAGGGCATCTGAAAGATAATAAGAAGAGGTATATAACCTATAAAACGGCATTGGAAATGGTGGTCAGAGGTGGCCAAAAAATGAGAAAGAGTGTAGGGTGGGCTTGGTTTTGAAGTTGTTGCTACACAAATTGAAAAAGAAATTCTGGTGAAGAAGAGAGAAGAGAAACAGATTAATACGCGTGGATAGCATCGATTGACGTGGCCAACCAATGCTATCCACATAGTTTAAAATTGAAATTTTTTTTAAGTCAATTATTATTTTATTTGAACTCTTTAAAATTTAATTTGAATATATATATATATAGTATAAAAAAATAATTTTAAAATAATATCCAAACAAATACACAAAATTAAATAAAGATGTACATGTATGTACGTACATAAAATTAAATATCTAAACAAATACACAAAATTATATAATTTTAAAAACCAATTGTCTAAAAAAAAAATATATATATACTATATATATACAACTTAATTTTTAAAGAGTCAAATAAAATAATAATTGATCTAAAAAAACATTGTACATAAAAAAATTTCAATTTTAAACTACATTTTTTAATAAAAAAATACACATAGGACGTAACATTGATTGACGTGATGAACCGACGCTATCTACGTGTGTAGCGTCGGTTCACCATGTCAACCGATGCTATGTCCTACGTGTAGCATCGGTTCTACAAGTCAACTGACGCTACGTCCTACGTGGATAGAGTCGGTTCTACACCGAACCGACTTTACATATCAACTTAAATACCCTTTTTTGTAGTAGTGGAGGGACATGGATAGTGTTAATCTCATTTATATTGGTTTACTTTCATTTATTTCCTGTTGCTTTAGTTTATTTTTGAGCTTATCTTTGTAAAATAAACTTTGTTTAAAGAATATGAGTTTGGTGTTGTTATTTTCATATGTCACTGGTTTTATTCGCTTTAATTCTATCTGCCTTGTTGCAATTTTATTAGAATTATTGCATATTTGTATTATTTTTCTTCTTTATAAAGGGGTGTTCTTCTGACTTTCAGTGTCAAAAAGGAGAAGTTTCTATACATGACTATATGTTTGTTTCTATTATGTGTGCTGCATGGATTATGAGAGTGATAAGTGCTTAAAAAATATAAAAATTACCATAATTTAATGTACATTAACTGAATAAATAGATTTATATTTGCATAATTTTATCATATTTTATATAAATTTTTCGTTTCAGAATCACAGATATTTTTATTGTTTTTTAGGTATTTTCGTTCAAAAATAACTTAAAGACACGATGAAAAATACACAAGGCAAAACATTACAAATATATTAAGAAAAGAAATGAGGAAAAGTAAAAAAGATGGAAAAACAATTTGGACAAAATGGGTCAAAATAATCAAAAATGTCAAAATAGCCAAAATCCCACACATAGTAACTCATCCGCGCCGAGTCCCGTGTGCACCAGTGCACGTAGCCATCCATTATGCCTATTCCCACGTGCACCCACATGTAGCTACCCATTCCTACCAAGTCTCACCTGCAGTCGCCCATCGCGTCGATTCACACGCGTGCCGGTGCGCAACCGCCCATTCCTACAAAGTCCCGTATGCACCAGCTCATCTGCGCTGAGTCCCCCTAAATTCAAATTTTGAAAGAACTGGCTATGTTTTTATAAATTTTTAATTTTTGAATCAATAAGCAGAGATGCAAATCCGTTTGGAGGTTTTCCACCAATAAAATTAGCATCAAATTGTTGTAAGGATTCTATTAAGTTATATTTTAATGGATTCTTTATAGTTATTTTTTTATGTTTTATTCTTATATGTTATATTTAATTTGTTTATGATTAAATTTAACATGGTTGGTTATTTGTAAATATGATATAATAATAACGTTGTTATTATTGCAAAATATTAAATAGGTACAACATTTCTATAAAATAAATTGATTTTGTTTTTATTCAAGCATATTTTATATTAAGAATGTTAGAGAGAAATTTATTATTTTTAGTTACAAACTTAAATATGAAAATTGGATTATAAGGTCTAATTATCTGGTCTGATTTAGAGTATTACTCTTTTATTTTTTGGTACAATCGTATAGTAGTTAGAGTAAAGCTCTATTTCAAAAGATTTTATAAGAACTAATAATGGTTTTAAATAATGATTTTAAAACTTGAAAGTTAGTACTCATAGGTGTTCAATTAACAAAATTACTTATCGACCCCACTCATAGGTGTTCATTGATTTGTTTAATTAATTAAGAATATCTAAACACACCAAAGGTAGTACTCGTATAAAAAGGGAGAATCAATAAATACAAGTTTATATATTTAATAACATAAATAATATGAGTAAGCATAACTAACTTAATTATTATATTCTTAAATAATTTACTGTTATAAATGATAAATATTTGCATTATTGTTTATTGAATCCATATCTATGTTTATTTATATTATGTCATTAGATTAGAACACAAAAACCAAAATATCGTGACATTATATTTAGGATTTAATTTCTATTTTAAAAATTTGAATAATAAATTAAAAACCATATATATTCCTTCATTAGATCAACCATTTGAATATACTTATTATTTTCTATAAAATGATTCATGTACTTGTGACTCATCAAGTTTCTGGCGTCGTTGTTGAGAAAAAATAATTTTTTAAAATTATTTATCAAAATTTTAAAAGTTTTTGTACTATAAATAGTTATGATTTTATTTATTTATTTTGAGTTAAAAAAATTCCAATTAAAAATTAAAAAAAATAAATTGTTCTTGAACAGTAGAACAAATTTTTTTTTTTAATTTTAAACTAAAATTTTAAAAAAATGTTCACAACGAACAGTGAAATTTAAAAAAAAATTAACTTTTCTTGAACAGTAAACACAACAAAATTTGAACAGTAAAACAAAAAAAAATTTAAATTTAAGATTTTAAATTTAAATTAAAAAAAAATTAAACTGTTTTGAAAAGTAAAACAAAAAAGATTTAAATTTAAATTTAAAAAAAAACTGTTCACGAACGAACATTATAAATTTAAAAAAAATTAATTTGAAATTTAAAATTCAAAAACAATATATATAAAATTTAACTTTTCTTGAATAGTAAACGCACAAAAAAATCCTCACGAACGAGGAGTACAAATTAAAAAAAATTAATTTCTTTTTAACATAAAAACAGAAAAAAATTTATTTAAAATTAAAAGTTAAGTTTTAAAATTAAAAATTAAAAAAAAATTAAAAAAGTAAAAAATAAAACCATAAAAATTCAAAAAAACTTATATAAATAATGAGCTTTAAAAAAGTTTAATTAAAAAAAACTAATTAACTTAGATTTTTATAGTATGAAGAGTAATGATCTAAGTAAACTTTATCTAGGAGACTAGTTTTTGAAAGCTTTTGTACCACTAGTCTTTACTCAGAACGTGGCTCTGACTATGAGGATGGTTTTTAAGGAACTTTTGTCCCACCATTCTTTCCTAGGAGCACTTTTGATCAATACTGATTATGTTATTTAACTAAGAGGTTAACTTAACTTTTTTGTTTAGTATTTTTTTTATTTTTATTTTTGTATAGTTATTTTATTATTTTTTTCCTTTGACAGGTGTTTTAAATTTATGCTTTCACTAGTCTATGCATGGTAGAATATCCTTAGGAAACCCTCTTATATCATACATAGATAATATTTATAAATTTAAATAACTGTCAACAAGGTTGGATTTTCACCATCAGCCTATTTTTTAGCCAAACACAAAACCAAACTTTAATCCTTTACCATAACCAATAGAAATGGGAGAAATCCCACATGTTAGAGAAACCACCGTGAAGGAGTTTGCACGACCAATAATTGGCATGGTAACTGCCTCTATATAGTTGGGTGAGGACGTTTACAATAAATTCATGGAAAAATTATAGTCTCACCAAAAAACATTAGAGTTGAGAGCAAAGATTTCCATTTTCTCCTAAATGGAAAGGAGGACAATTCCATGAAGCCTGGGATAGGTTTAAACTATTCCTCACTCAATGCCCCCATTATAGCATTCCTCTACAGTTGTAGAACCAATTATTTTATGATGGACTTACACAACAATGTTAGTTCATTGTCGAAAACTTTGTTGTAGGAGCTATGAGAGAAAAGACAACCTTAGAGACATACAAACTCTTTGAGATGTTAGGTGCAAATTCCCAATAGAAAAGCTCACCAGTGAAAAGAGCTGGAGTTCAAGCAATCTATTCTAGCAATGAATTTCAACAACAGCTTTTTCAATTGACCAAGCAAGTTGCCCTTCTCACTACAGAAATCAACACCAATAATGAGCATTGTGGTTTATGTAGCAACATTGGACACGATATTGAAGCCTGTCCATACACTATGCCAAAAGAGACTATTAAAGTCGGTTAATTGATCATGACACATGAAGTGTGTGCAATGAATACACCAATATACGTATCGCAAAAAGTAATATAATGATAAAAAAAGATCGTTCTCACGGAGATTATTTTATTA
Source organism: Hippophae gyantsensis (assembly GCA_030763125.1). Taxonomy (NCBI): domain Eukaryota; kingdom Viridiplantae; phylum Streptophyta; class Magnoliopsida; order Rosales; family Elaeagnaceae; genus Hippophae; species Hippophae gyantsensis. Next base: position 46,193,473 of record CM061032.1, on the reverse strand, counting down.
CAAACTAATTTTTAAAACTAAAAAAATTAAAATCAATTTTTTTGTGTTTTTATATTTTAAGGAAGAAAAATTAAAATAACTAAAATTAAATAGAAATAATTAATTAGCTCAGATTTGGTAACTAAGAAGATATATGAGAAAATATCTAGGAATACTTAATCCCCCATTTTCTAAACATGTAAATCGCTAAAATCCTCCCAAAATAATCATCAATTAAATTACATGATCAATTGAATCTAACCTCGCATGTATTCCTCTCTCAAGTAAACTACACATCATATAGTAATTAATTTAATCACACACTCTCATGCCAATTAAGTTGCAAACTACTTATTAAGTTCATCAATTATGGATCACATACATAAGAATCATACATCTCTACCTAGAAACTATGCATGTTATTTAATCAAGGCAAAGAATTAAATAATTCTCTCAAATCTATTTAATTGTCTCTATAAATAAATTGTTGTCCAAACAATTAATAGCATACAAATTAGATTAAATAATATAATTAAATTAAAATTATAATTGGGGTAAAATATTAACTCATCACATGGTGAAAATTAGGTTCATAAGATCCCTAGATTAATAAATTAACTACACATAATTGTGTTCCTAAAGCTCATATTTTTCATAAAGAAAGACATAAAATTGATAAAGAAAAGCATAGAAGAAGAAATACAATCAATCTCTTCAATTGTAGAAATAACCTCATCTTGAATCTCCACAAAAATTGTATCATCTCTTGAATTTTTCTATATATTTTTTTTCTCTTTTTAGCTCCAAAAATTGACCAAAATTATGCTAATGGAGACAACTTAGGGTTTATAGAGTTATTAAGGGCTTAAAAATAGCTCAGGTGCGTTATGTACCATTGGATCAGCTTTAGATCAAGGGCTACAATAAAAAAAGCAAAACTAACAACTCTAGCCAATCACAATGTGACACATGGCATCATAAATTCACTGGGCTAATTAAAGCATGACGTGATTTGTGAAAACGGATGGCATGGTGCACAGGTGGATCATGCAGAGCAATGACGTAGTAACACGTGGCAATGCGGTTTGACCAAGCCCAAACTCTGATTGAATGACGTGCTAACACGTGGCACATGTTTCATCCACCTCATAAGCAGCATAACATGATTTGTTGTCCCTAATTGCATGGAATCCGTGTGGCTTACCTAGTTAGCTCCTCTATTTGTATGGCATGACATATGTCAACTCCTTATTGGTTCTGCGTTAATATTTCATAAAACATCCATAAAAATTCTAGAAAAATTCCAAAAAAATTTATTCTCACCTTTTTTTACTAAAAAGTTTATATTTTAATATTTTTGGCCATAAAAATACTATTTATTAAATAAAATAATTAAATATTAAGTAAAAATGTGCGCTAATGACTCTATTTTCATAGAGTCATCACACCCCCAAACTTAACTCTTTACTTGTCCTCAAGTAAAGCCAAGTAAAGCCAAATATAACTAAATAAAATAACATGGGTAGTATAACTAAATAGAATAACATGCATATTTCAAGAAAACTATCCCTCTCAAAAGTCATACAATCCTATAATAACGAGATTCACATATTCATCAATTAATGTTCCATCAATACAAGGATATGCAAGGTTTTTGACAAATTGATTTGTGTGTGTGTGATACACATGATATCATCCAATGCACTCATAAAATCAACCTGTATGAGCATACTAATCAATTCAATCATAGAATAAGTCTAATAAATCTAATTTTCACGTCTCTCTCCACTAATATAAATATGCACTTAGCTCAAGATCAATAAGGACTTTACATGGTTGTAATGTAAGGCTTAGGTGAAGAGTTGATAAATTAAGACATATAGGCTCTTTCCACACCTTAGCTTTCTTTTTGTTCATCATGCACTTTTTCTACAATTGAGCTTTTACTTGATATTTCGGTGCACCCTTTTTTGACATTCTTTTCATATTCTTTTGTTCCACATCTCTTTTCTTTCTTTTTTTATAACTTCATAACACCTCCAAACTTATTTTCAATTATATTTTCTTTTTCTTTAGAGGGATAATTGTGTTGTGAGTTTTGCTTCTTCTTTTTTCCTTTTTTTTAGGGTGCATTACATTTCACCTTCTTTTATAGTATAACACATGATTGCTTTTTTTATACAAGATAAAGGTACCAGGATAAAGGTAATGCTTATTTGTTTGGCATAAAATATGACTTAAAGATATGAATGGTTCTTTCTGAGGCTTAAATGGGTAATTAAAGATATTAACAATGGTTAGCTTCAAAGGCTCAATCAATCCAAATAAGGCCTAAATCATTTCTCTTGCTAAATACTATTTAGGATTTCGCCTCAAGGGATGATCAAATAGATTCTAAAACATGGTAAATCTCATCGACTTGCATAACTCACTACAAATTTTCTCTCAATAAGCACACCAAAATCAATCATGAATATGTGAGTAAAAATTTGAATCAATTTAACCAAAACTAGTAAGCATATCACATGATTAATGTAAATATCTTAACAAATATGTTACATTCCTTATCCTAGTCATGACAACCATATTTTATCATTAAGTTTATATGTTTCATATCAAACATGCATGCATTTAGTTTCCATATATTTATCAATTTCTACCCAAATCATGATTAAAAACATCCTAAAAATTAAGAAAAACAATTTCTCTAAAAATTTAAAATGCATATTAACTACTAATATAGAGAATGAAGTTCTTTTCCCCAAACTTAAATTACACATTGTCCCCAATGTGCACATATAAATATGAAAAGGTAAAAGAAAAGAAAACTCCCTTAATCATGGCACACCACATCTGTCACTAAAATGCTCATTCTTGTTGTGCCATTGCTCTCCACATTTACTCACCTACAAAACAAAAACAAGGAAAATATAAGTAAAATAACATTGGGTTTCCTCCCAACTAGCAACACGTTTAACGTCCTTGACTAGACGGTCATATCAAGTCCTAAGGCACATCCCTTTGTATCCATTTACTTTTGAGTTTGCCTGGAAACAGTTTAAGTCTTGATTTGTTAAATAATACTTTATGTATTGGTTTACAAACACAGTACTCAATTCTCTTCTCATGCCACATTTTTGTTTCTTTTTGAACTTTTTGGCATTCTTATAAGCACTCCATCATAACTTATCCAATTTATGTATTTCTAATAGCTTTTTCACCTCTTTATTGGACTCTTTCACTTTCATACTTGATTGGAGATAGGAGGGTAGAAGTGTGGGGTCTAATAGCTTTTTCACCTTTCTATTAGATCTTATCTCAAAATTTTCCATCTTGGTTAATACTGATTATGTTATTTTAACTTAAAAAAAAAAAAAAAAAAAAAACAATTTCTGAAACTATCTCCAAAATTTTAAAGCTTTAATTACAATCTAAGGAGTTAGTTGTTTTGTTTGATCTAGGTACAATTGTGTTTTGATGCCTTTAATTATTTGATTTGTACCTAGACATGGATGATCTGAAACTCACAAGTATGTCCCTAGTTTTAAGTACAGAAAAATTTAAAAATCCATAGGACATGACTGAAAAAGTATAGGTAGACAATCTTGTCTTACTTGTCGGTTTGATTGACTCAATGATGAGGGGACATTGAGTTTACTTAAAAGGCAATCCCCAAGTTACGTCTTGCTAAGACGTTAAACTAAGCGCTGGATGGGAGGCAACCCATCATTTTAGGTAATTTAATTTTATTTGTTTAATTTGTTTAATTTCTATTTTTTATTTTAGTTTAATTATATGTGAATAATTTTTAAATTGTTAAAACTAAAAATATTTGTTGAGTTGTTAGAAGTTCACAGCAATCTGTCTGTATACACTTTAATGATGAATATGATGAATGCACCTGCATTTCTCCATTACTACTTACACATTCTCAAGAAATAGGTAATATTTCTTCTCTTTTCTCTTTATCTTTAATTTACAGTTGTTACATTGAGGACAATGTAAGTTCTAGGTTGGGGGTGGTGAAAAGTTACCATGCTTAATTAGAAAAGAAAAAAAAAAGATTTAACAATTTAAAAATTTAAAAAAAAAAATTAAAAAAAAAAATTATTAATTTTGTCTTTTTTATGTTCACATCTTCATTTTTTGTGTTTGGTTTTATTTTCCTTGTGTGATTTAGTAATTTTTGGAATTAAAAAAAAAAAAAATTCTCACAAAAATTTATCATTTCTTTAAATCAAATTTAAGTAAATAGTTAAGTCTTTTGTACTGTTAGATTAATTTTTGAAAACATATCATGAAATATTATGTAATTATTTTTGATAATTAGTTAATTTTTGTCATAACTAGTATTTCTTGATAAGATGTAGAAATTATATTAAACCCAAAATCAGTTTTTATGAATTTGTTTTAGTGGAGACTACCTTTGTGAGATATAATTTGAGCCTAATTTCCTTTATTCAGAGTGAAATATATATTTTTTCTACTCCAAACACATTTCTTATTTCTTCAAATTCTTAGATGATCTCTATAGGCATTAATATTGAATGTATGAATTTTTTCTCATCTTAATAGAGTGTCGTATATTTTTTTATTATTATTTTTGCTTAGATTAAATGATTTGAGTAGAAATTGATAGTATATGCTTTTATCTCATTCGTGCATGACTGTTACAAAAAAAAAAAAGAGACATATCTGGGGTTACCTAAACCAAGATCAAACAGAAAAGCCACAAAAGTAACCACTCACCAAAATCCTTAAAAAAATGTACAATCTGTACATGGGTTGACTCTCTAAAAAAATGATATATATTGAAAAGTATCTTCAGAAAAAAATAGAGAGATAAAGAATATATAGTATAATTTACATACTATGACCCGCATTACCCAAGATCCTAAGAAAAAAATGTGTACAATCTGTACATGGGTTGACTCTCTAAAAAAATGATATATATTGAAAAATATCTTCAGAAAAATATAGAGAGAAAGAATATATAGTATAATCTACATACTATGACCCACATTGCTTAGAAAGTTGTGAGTAAAGGCTAATTACAAAAGAAAGATATAGGAAGTAATTCCCTAAAAAGTCATTGCACTTTCTTCATTTGTAAAAGGCATATATCTTGAAATTTTTTCTTAATGAGTTTGATTTATGCATGAAAATAATTTTTATATATGATATCTTTATAATTTATACATTTGATTCCTTCCATGAGATCAACGTCAAAATAACACTTTGAGCCTTTCTTCTTTATACATATGCGAACATATTAGTTCATTTCTATACATCAACTCTTTCGCATATAAATTAGTATGAGTGTTTGAACCCATAGGATTCAGTGTTTTGAGAGTATTGACTTGTGAGGAATAGAGTCGAAACCAATTCGGATTCATGACACTGAAATTGGGTGAAATTAAATTGATACATTTTTGATATGAAATATGAAAATGATTTTCAACTAATTATTATAATAAATCATGATTGTTTAAGAAGATTAAAATAACTTATGCTTGAGATTTTAATTATGATCTTAAAAGAGATTAAAAAGTATGAGACATTTTTGTGTTATGTTGTTTTCTTTTATTCTTAAAAGTTAATTTTTGATGTTGTTGTAATTTTAGTTTTTAAGTTGATTATTTTTATTTCTTTTGATTTTTACATTTAGTTCAATGTTTGTGGGTATCATTACTGAAAACCCTCACGAGACTCAAACTCGTCCACTAGGGCAACCTAGGGGTTTAAAGGCTTGTTGCATAGGCTAAATGCAACCGTGTCAATCTACGGAAGTGATTTAGGATAGTTTAATTTTTAGTTTTTATCGCTTCTCTTGCTAAGGGACTAGCAAGAAGCTGGTTGGGGGTTGTGATGAGTGCCCAAAAAGCACTAAAATAACCATGATTTTATGTACATTAATTGATTAAAAATACATATATTTATATGTTTTATCATATATTTATATAAATTTGTCTTTTTCGGAATCACGGGTATTTTTATTGTTTTTCAGGTATTTTGCCTTAAAAACGCAATTTAAAGACTCAAAGAGGAATACTTGAAGCAATACATCACAAATATATTAATAAATAAGTGGGAAAAGGTCAACAAACATGGAAAAATTGGACAAAATGGGTCGAAAAGGTCAAAAATGTCAAAGTCGGAAATCGGGCCCCGCTCCGGCCGCGCGCGGCCGGCGCCAGCGCCCGTGCCGCGCGCTCCGCTGCCTTCGCGGCCCATCCGCGCGCGCCCCATCGCGCGAACGCGTTCACGCAGCAGCTGCGCGCGCGGCACAGCAACGCGCGCGCAGCGCTGCGGCGGCCCCTCCGCGCGCGCCAACGCCTTTCGCCCCATTTTTCACGTGCGGCCGCCCGCTGTGACGTCATCTTGGCGTCATTAATGACATCGGCAATTCCAATACGCGTTTTACATTTTTAAATATTTTTTAACATTTTTTTAATCATTTTTTCTCTCCATCCTCACCTATAAATACCCACCTTCAAAACACCTTCAAAACACCTTCAACACACCTTCAAAACACACTTCTCTCTTCTTTCTTTCTCTCTTTTCTTAGATTTTTAGTTTTTTTTAGTTTTTCTTAGTTTTTAGCTTTTTTTTAGTTAATTTCTCTTAGTTTTAGAGTTCTTCCCTTTTTGGGAAGAACTAGTTATGTTTTTGTAATATATTAGCTTTTGATTCAATAAATGGGAGTGCAAATTCCGCTTGGAGGTTTTCCAACAGAATAGCATCCAAGTTCTGTAAGGATTTTATTTTCTTCTACGCTATTTTTTATGCTTTATTCTTACATGTTATATTTAATTTGTCTGTGATTAAATTTAATCGTACTGTTTATAATCATGATATAATAATAACGTTGTTATGCTTAGAAATATTAAATAGGTAAAAATCTCTAAAATAAATTGATTTTATTTTTATTCAAGATTTTATATTAAGAATGTTAGAGAGAAATATATTATTTTTCATTACAAACTTAAATCAAAGTTAGACTTTAAGGTTTAGTTATCCTGTCTAATTTAGAGTAGTGCTCTTTTATTTGTTGGTACAATCGCCTAGGTAGTTAGAGTGAAGCTCTATTTCAAAAGTTTTTATAAGAATTATTATGTGGAAATGTATTGACAACATGTTTTCACTAGTGATTTTAAAACTTGAAACTTAGTACTCGGACAACTAAATTCTTAAGTTTAATTTGTACACGTTGAATAATGTTTAAATCGTCTAACCCCACCAAAGGTGGCATTTAAATGGTTCATTTTCAATCTCTTAGAAAAAGGAATTAATTTAATTAACCAAATTAGTTATCAACCCCACCCATAGGTGTTAATTGATTTGTTTAGTTAACAAAGAGTATCTAACCCCACCAAAGGTGGTATTCATACAAAAAGAGAGAATCAATAAAATATCAATTTATATCTTTAATAACCTAGATAATATGAGCAAGCATAATTAACTTAGTTATTATATCCATAAATACTCCACTAATATAAATGATAAAATTTGCATGAATATTTATTGAATCTGTATTTATATTTATTTATTCAATTTGTATCTATGTTTATTCTTTTTAGATTATATTTAATTAATCTGTATATATGTTTATTTTATGTTATTAGATTAGGAACACAAAAACCAAAACTATCGTGACAGGATGTTTAGGATTTAATTTCGTTTTTAAAAGTTTGAATAATAAATTAAAAACCACATACATTCCTTCCTTAGATCGACCTTGGGAGTATACTTATCATTTTCTACGAAATGATTCGTGCACTTGCGAGAGTTTTATAAATAGATAAAACCAAAGTAACGGGCAGGATCGGCGATGTCGGTTCTGCCCCGATCAAGTTTTTGCCTTTGGTGGGGTTAGATATTCTTTGTTAACTAAACAAATCAATTAACACCTATGGGTGGGGTTGATAACTAATTTGGTTAATTAAATTAATTCCTTTTTCTAAGAGATTGAAAATGAACCATTTAAATGCCACCTTTGGTGGGGTTAGACAGTTTAAACTTTATTCAAGGTGTCCAAATTAAACCTAAGAATTTAATTATCCGAGTACTAACTTTCAAGTTTTAAAACCACTACTGAAAACATGTTGTCAATACATTTTCAGATAATAATTCTTATAAAAACTTTTGAAATAGAGCTTCACTCTAACTACCGGGCGATTGTACCATCAAATAAAAGAGCACTACTCTAAATCGAATCGATAACTAAACCTTAAAATCTAATTTTCATGTTTAAGTTTGTAATGAAAAATAATATATTTCTCTCTAACATTCTTAATATAAAATCTTGAATAAAAATAAAATCAATTCATTTTAGAGATTTTTACCTATTTAATATTTCGCAAGCATAACAACGTTATTATTATATCATGATTATAAACAGCTAGCACAGTTAAATTTAATCACAGACAAATTAAATATAACATGTAAGAATAAAGCATAAAAAATAACTGTAAAGAAAATAAAATCCTTACAGAACTTGGATGCTATTCCCGGTGTTGGAAAACCTCCAAGCGAAATTTGCACTCCCATTTATTGAATCGAAAAGCTAATATATTACAAAAACATAACTAGTTCTTCCCAAAAAGGGAAGAACTCTAAAACTAAGAGAAATTAACTAAAAAAAGCTAAAAACTAAGAAAAACTAAAAAAAACTAAAAATCTAAGAAAAGAGAGAAAGAAAGAAGAGAGAAGTGTGTTTTGAAGGTGTGTTGAAGGTGTTTTGAAGGTAAGGGGGGTATTTATAGGTGAGGATGGAGAGAAAAAATGAGTAAAAAAATGTTAAAAAAATATTTAAAAATGTAAAAACGCGTATTGGAATTGCTGATGTCATTAATGACGTCAAGATGACGTAATTTTGGGCTAAAAATGCGTGAAAATGGGGCTAAAAGGCGTTGGCGCTTTACTCATTAGCAGTCAAGGCTGCTGTTTCAGTACAATGGCGCTGCTTGATGCCACACATGGCATGTATGGCCACATACGTAACACATGGTACTTAAGGCCATGAAATTCTTAAACATATTGGCAATGGGCGATTCATTTCTTTGACATTTTTGACCTTTTCGACCATTTTGTCCAATTTTTCCATGTTTGTTGACCTTTTCCCACTTATTTATTAATATATTTGTGATGTATTGCTTCAAGTATTCCTCTTTGAGTCTTTAAATTGCGTTTTTAAGGCAAAATACCTGAAAAACAATAAAAATACCCGTGATTCCGAAAAAGACAAATTTATATAAATATATGATAAAACATATAAATATATGTATTTTTAATCAATTAATGTACATAAAATCATGGTTATTTTAGTGCTTTTTGGGCACTCATCAGTTGTGCCATTGCTCTCAACATTTACTGGAAACAATTTAAGTCTTGATTTGTTAAATAATACTTTATGTTTTGGTTTACAAACACGGTACTCAATTCTGTTCTCATTCCACATTTTTTTTTTGAACTTTTTGGCATTCTTATAAGCACTCCATCATAACTTATCCAATTTATGTATTTCTAATAGTTTTTTCACCTCTCTATTGGACTTTTTCACTTTCATACTTGATTGGAGATAGGAGGGTAGAAGTGTGGGGTCTAATAGCTTTTTCACCTTTCTATTAGATCTTATCTCAAAATTTTCCATAATCACCTTTGATACACACATGGGAGGCACGTCTTCCAAAATGTTCACATAATCTATAATATCAACCTTTGATGCTATACATTCAAAGTTAAAACAAAATGACTTGTTTTTTGGTGAGTTTATGTCCTTGTTCATATCATCACATGTAATATTCTTAAGTATGGGCAAGTCAACAGATTCTTTTAAGTTGTCCCTACATTCAGTAAAGTTTACCCTTAATAATTCATTAGCACTATCAATGTTAGGGGTTTAGTCGCTTTAAAAACTTTAAAATTACTTGTTCATCTTGCACTCTCATTGTAAGTTCACCTTTTTGTACATCAACAAGTGCTCTTCCGGTTGCTAAGAATGGACGACCAAGTATGATATAAATTTCACGATCCTCTTCCATGTCTAGCACAACGAAGTCCACCGGAAAGATGAATTTGTCTACTTTTACTAGCAAATATTCTACCACTAATAATTGTATTTTATATAGTTATTTTCATCTATTTTATTAATTATAATTGCTATGTTCTTGACATTTTTGGTTAAGTTTAGTTAAATAAATTAATATTTACTGTTTATGTGTTAAGGAATATATTTTTAAGAAAATTAAATAATTTGAATCAAAACCGTACTTAATTGCGAATTTATGTCCAAAAATATAATTTCAAATAAAATAGTTCTTAATTGCAATTTATGAAAGTTTAAAATATAATTTAAATTGAAATCAGGCTTAATTTTAATTATTAAAAGTTTAAAATTTAATTTAAATTAGGAAAGGGCTTAATTGTAATTAAAGAAAGTTTAAAATATAATTTGAATTAAATTTGTGGGTCAAAATGTAATTAATTAAAGTTGAATTTTTGCACAGGAGAGAAGTCCACGCGCCGTTATCCACTCGTGCAACGTGGACCGTCAGATCATAGAAGAAACGACTAGGATGCGTCCGTGGCCCTCAAACCCGACCAAAGTGAATGGGTGTAGGTTTCTCGTTCATGCCGCTCGGTGTGCCAGTAGGGCCCACCTGCCATCGTGTAGGGTGGGACCCACGTGTCTCACCCGTCAACCAAGGAATGATCTCGTGCGGCCGTTTCACATGCGCCCAGTTATATAACGAATTGTAAACTACCACGTGTCCCGCTTTATATTTCAGCCAATCATATTCGGAAACGTGACAAGGTTTTGGGGAGCACGAAAATGCAGAATCACGCACAAGTTCCAGCCGTTGTCCCCCACTTTCTCGCGCCCATTATCCGATGCGATGAACTCTATGTGCAACCGGTTCCTTAGCGAATGAAATGCTACCACATGCCCCTATTAACTTGCAGTGAATCAGACGCTAACACGTGGCATGCAAATTGAATTAAAAAAAATTAGAAACGTCACCTCTATTTCATGTCTTCCACATGTACATTAAAATAACAAATTCGATATTTTTTTTCGTACCCGTGGCCGCAGATTTTAAGGAAAATGTCTGGTTTTATTTTCAATGTAAATGTTTTACGCGTGTAAAAAATTGTATTATTTTAGATATATATTTTTAGCTATAAATAGGGGATTTATTGCTTAAAGAAGGAGTTTTAGAGTTTTGAGTTTTGGAATTTTTGGAGAGTTAGGGGTTGAACTGTGGAACACACAGAAGCCATTTTTGGCTTCTGTTGTGTTCTACGTGTGCCAAATAATTATGATCTAAAATGTTTTAATTTTCTTTTGTTCTTCATCTCATAATCCTTAACTATTATAATTTTAATTTTTAATTTATGAAGTAATTTAATTTTTCTAGGGTTGCATTTTATCTAAATTTATGAAGCTTTGATTTTAATTATTTTTGAAAGATTTATAAGACGTTCGATTTGTTTATTCTATTTGTGCTTAATGCTTTTGATTATTTACGAATTTTATCAAATGATCCGTGGCACTTAAATAAACTTGGAACAGACATTTTTGTGTATATTGCTCATGGATAGAATGATATGTATGATGAAGGATAGGAATATACCCTAATTGTATGTGTGGCCATTTGAGAACTTAGAACGTAATGAATCTTGGTGAATTTAATTCTCATAGGAATATAGTGAATTAATTTAACGAGGTGTGTCTATACGGAGCTCGGAAGATATGTATGGATAAAATTAGAAGTTTTCAGTTGACAAATTAAATGTACTAAAAAAATATAAATCAAGAGAAAATAATATGATAAGAGTGGATTAATTTGGTAAAAAACTGCAATCCTAGATTTCTTTTATTTTGTTATTAAACTCTTTTCTTACACTTTTTCTAAATCAACGATTGTTTGGGATAAAATCAGAGAGAAATAATTTTAGTACTCAACAAACTATAGTAACAAATCTTCGTGGGAACGATAACTTACTTATAAAATTTTATTACTTGTGACCGTGTATACTTGCACGTTTTATGTTCTCCAAAAGAGACAACAACCACATCCCAAGGTCTCTTAATTAATCTATCTACCATTTGTAATGTTACCAAAATGGGTTTTGTTTTACCAATCCCAAATCTCTTGAAGGCCAATAATGGCATGAAGTTAATGCTAAAACCCAAGTCATATAGTGCCTTTCCAAAACAGATGTTCCCAATAGTGCAAGGAATGTCAAAACTGCCTTGATTGTTCAGTTTTGTGGTAGTTTTATGGCACTACAACCTTCAGTAAAGGTTATTGTTTCGTGATCTCCAAGAATTCTTTTCTTTGATAGTATATCCTTTATGAATTTAGCATAAGACAACATTTTTTCAAGTGCCTCTACAAATGGTATGTTTATGTGCAGCTTCTTGAAGACTTCCATAAATTTTGAAAACTGCATATCTCACTTGTGCTTTTGCAGTTTTTGAGGAAAAGGAATAGTGGGTTTGTAAAGGTTGCTCCTTTTTGACCGAATTATTTTCTTTCTATTACTCTCTTTATCCACTAATTCATCCCCATTCTTTTTTAGTTTTTGGTTCCTCCTTATCCTTTTTAGTTTTATAGTCCCTTTTATCCTTTTTAATTTCTTGTTTCTCCTCATCCTTTTTTGTCTTATGTTCTTGTTCTAAAGTTTTACCACTTCTTAATGTTATGGCGTTGCATTGGTCCTTACCATCTCTTCTTAGGTTTACAATTGTGTCACTTGGAAAGTTACCTTGAGGCCTTAGACTTATAGCCTGAGCAAGTTGTCCCATTTGGTTCTCCAAATTTCGAATTGAAGCCTCTTGATTTGACACTTTTGTATTAACTGATTGGATAAAGTCTTTCATCATCCCCATTAAAGCACTTGTATTGTCCTCAGTAGGTGGCTTCTTCTCTTGGGCTTCTGATTGTTGTGGTTATTGAAAACCAGGTGGTGGAAATGATTGACAGTTGAATTGATTACCACCTTGAATGTTTTTATTACTCCAAGAGAAATTTGAATGTTGTCTTCATCTTGGGTTATATATGTTTGAGTATGGATTATTGTTTTGGTTCACATTTACCACATAGCATATGGATTCATGATTATTTGGACATTTATCAAACAAATGAGCTCCTCCATAAAACACACATGATACTCCTAAATTTGGGACCTGGTTTATACTCTCTATCGAGTTTTGAGCCTTCGAAAGATTAACCAAAGATGACACTTGAGTTGTAAGTGTTGTGATATCATTTATGTCATGAACTCTCACTACTCTTCTTATGGATGTCATTCTATCTATTGGCCATTGATAATTATTGCTAGCCATTTTCTCAAGTAAATCATAAGCTTGATTGTAAGATTTGGTTAGCAAAGCTCCATTAGAATATGCATCAATAATAGTTCTTGTTTAAGCATTGAGACCATTGTAAAAAGTCTACATTTGAATTCAAGAAGGAATACCATGATGAGGACACTTCCTTAACAATTCCTTGAATCTTTCCCATGCTTCATATAAAGATTCTCCTTCATATTGTTGGTATGAAGTAATGTCATTCCTAAGTTTGGCATTCTTTGTTGGTGGGAAGTATTTTATCAAGAATTTCTCTACCAAACCATTCCAAGTTTTAATGGAATCAGGTGGTAAAGAGTTTAACCAAGCTCGAGCATGGTCTTGTAAAGAGTAAGGGAACAATCTAAGTCTAAATGCCTCATCGGTCATACCACTGAAGTTAAATGAATCTAGAACTTCAATAAACAATTTGAGATGAAGATGAGGATCCTCTGTTGGTAATCCATTGAATTGTCCAATTGTTTGTAGCATTTGAAACATTATTGGCTTTAGTTCAAACTGATTAGCTTGAATGTTTGGCCTTCTAATACTTGGATTCAATCCTTCCAACGTAGGTATTTCATATTCATTCATAGCTCTATCACTATCATCTACCAAAAGCATTTGATTTTTCAAGTTTAACTCATTATTGTTTACTTCTAATGGATTAGCCTTTTCTTCCTCTTGGGTGACTTATTGTTTTCTAATTGATCTCAAAATACGTTCAATTTCAATCTCTAAAGGTAAGATTTTCCCCTCACGAACTCTGCTCATGTAATAGACTCAATTATGTTTCTACAATATTAAAAGAGATGTCTAAATAAAACTAAATAAAAATTAAAAACCAACTAAATAAGTAAATTAAAGTTAAAAAATAAATAAATAAATAAATAAAATAAATTAACTTAAATAAATAAATAAGTTAGTAAAAGAAAATAAGTGAATTAAAATTAAAATTAAAGTAAAGAAATAATTAAAACAAAATAATAATAAAAAAATTATTAATTTCTAATATTTATAATCCCAGACAAACGTCACCAAAAACTTGATCGTCACACACGAAGTGTGTGCTATGAATAGGCAAATATACATATCATAACAAGAAATATAATGATAAGAAAATATCGCTCATACGAAAATTATTTTATTATAAACAAATTTTTAAAACTAAAACAAATCAATTTTTTTTGTGTTTTTATATTTTAAAGAAGCAAAATCAAAATAACTAAAAGTAAATAGCAATAATTAATTAGCTTAGATTTGGTAACTAAGAAGATATATGAGAAAATATTTAAGAATACTTAATCTCCCAATTTTCTAAACATGTTAATTGCTAAAATCCCCTCAAAATAATCATCAATTAAATTACATGATCAATTGAATCTAACTTGGCATGTATTCCTCCATCAAGTAAACTATACACCATATAGTAATTAATTTAATCATACTCTCTTGCCAATTAAACTGTATACTACTCATTAAGTTCATCAATTATGGATCACATACATAAGAATCATACACCTCTGCTTAGAAACTATACGTGTTATTTAATCAAGACAAATAATTAAATAATTATCTCAAATCTATTTAATTGTCTCTATAGATAAATTTTTGACCAAACAATTAATAGCATACAAATAAGATTAAATAATATAATTAAATTATAATTATAATTGGGATAAAATATTAACTCATCACATGGTAAAAATTGGGTTCATGAGATCCCTAAATTAATAAATTAACTACACATAATTGTGTTCATAAAGCTCATATTTTTCATAAATAAAAACATAAAAATTGATAAATAAAAAAGTAGAAAAAGAAATACAATCAATCTTTTCAAATATAGAATTAACCTCCTTTTGAATTTCCACCAAAATTGTGTCCTCTCTTGAATTTTTCTATATTTTTCTCTCTTTTTAGCTCCAAAATTTGACCAAAATTATGTTAATGGAGGTCACTTAGGGTTTATGGAGTGATTAGGGGTTTAATTATAGCTGAGGTGTGATCTGGACAGTCAAATCAGCTTTAGATCAAGGGCTACGATCAAAACAAATAAAACTGAGAACCCCAGCAAATCACAGTGTGACATGTGGCATCAGAAATTCATTGGGGTAATTAGGAAGCGACGCATGGCAGGGGAGACTAATCAAATCCAATGTTCACTGAGTCAGTGCCACGCGGCGCGACATGACTTTTGGATATGGATGGCGTGGCGCACGAGTGGATTATGTGGAGCAATAGTGTAGTGACATATGGCAACGTGGTTTGACCAAGCTCGAACATGAATTGAACATCATGCTGACACGTGGTGTAACATGATTTATTGTAGAAAGTATATGATACATCCTTTCTTTTGAAACCATCTTAGTGTGACAACAAAATTCATCGTTACTTTTGAATTAAAGAAAATGAGTCCAAATAGCTTTTCATGGTAAAGAATTCTATCTTTTCGCCTTATGTTCTTCCTGATTTCAATTATTACTTATTGAAATTAATTTGCACACATTTCATATTGGCCTATTCTACGAGTAGGTAGTTAAGACAAAAATAATTTTTAGAAAGAAAATTTTATTCCGAGGAGATCAGAACCATGCTCTGATACCAAAATGTCACGCATAAAAAAATGAGTACATGAAATAGAAGGGGTAAATTTTAAATTATATTTAAAGGAAATTTCTTCAATAATCATGAAAAATTAAATTTGAAAGTCATTTAAAAAAAATCAATGTTATAAAAAATTCGGATACTGTTTCAAAATTTTCCTATTGAAAAGTAAAATTCATTGCAAAGTCATAAACTCAAATCAAATACATTTATTAAATCAAGTAAAATTTATTAGACTAGTATCAACCTACCTAATCGTAAATTATAATAGCCAATAAAAGAAATACGGTTTTAAGTCAAACCTTGTAATGATCATCTTATCTTCACCGTGATTATCTCGAACAACCCAGTTGGGTAGAGATGGAAGAGTGGGGATCAATTATGTAAAGCTCTGAAAAAGTCTACTCTAAATATTATTTTAGTAAACATTTATTCATGATGCATTTTTTATTAATAAAATTTTATGAATGGTAATCATTATCAATATATGGAGTGAGGAGATTTTTATCATAAAACTTGTGTATACCAGTACCTCCTCATGTCTTGGAAAAATAAGGAAAAGTATAAAATAAGTATCCTAGTGCATGGTCATACAATATAAAATATGCTATGTGGTATAATCCATTGCATGAAATGCAACCCTATATGTATTGGTCATCCAATTATATGGGCACATACACAGTCCAACTCTGAGACACATATAAGTCTACATCCAACCCCATATAGATTATAATGCATATCACACATGTATCTATCAAATAACTTCATATAAGCTCTTGTATATGGTTTGGTCAATTCCAAAACAAAATGAGGGTTCCAACTTTGAAGCTCACATATAGTCAAAGAATCTATAATTGATGGCAAGATCCAAATACAACGGAGGGTCCAACTTCGAGCCCAGTGTACGAGCAAAAAATCCATGATTCCATATATCAACCATAATAGTACAAGGTCACATATAGACACCATAGAGGGAAAATTTCCAAAGTTACATAGTATGCAATGCGTACCTATAGTTCATTAAAAACAGTCTACTACAACCAGTAGCCTATAGGTACTATACTCTATGAGACAACATACAGGTGTACTCCCCACATATAAAATAATTCTTATGATGTATGTATAAAATTCTCGGATGCCATAACACATTTTCAATGTTCATTTCATATCAAAATTTTATACTCATCTTATATACAAAACTTTTCCAATGTAAACACAATAAAATATTTTTGATGAGTATTTCATTTTAAACAATATTTTGACATTATAATATTGTTAATAAAATCATGGCATCTGGATTTTTACTTTTATTCATAACATATGATGCATGAAAATTTTATTAAAAATAATGCTTGAATTTAAAAATTAGAGTAAAACCCCTACCTAAAACGTTATCCCACCTTTAAGCTTCATAACCCAAACTACTTGATATTTATCATCGTTTCACCCCCCAAAATGTGTTGAAAAGCTCAAAATATAAAGAGAGAGAGAAAAGGGAGAAAATTTACACAAAGGTGTTTGATCAAGGTGGTGAAGAGATGCAAATTTTTACTATTTGATTCGATTTTTTGCATAAATATTTCCCGATATATCCCTACATTTCAATATATTATCCAAAATTATTTTTAAGGCGCTTTAAATACTTATAAAATATTTGTGAGGTTATGCATGTCTAAATTTAAGTTTCAATAACCAAAAGTATCTTGGACCTACAAGGAGGTAGATGAGCAAACTCCTCGATCTTTTTGAATTTTATATTCTAGCTCGACTAAGCACATCTCATAACATAAATTAACCAGATAGCACAATAGAATGCAATAAACCCAACTTTTTTAGTTCAACACACCACAATAATAGCCAGTAAATAGGAAAGAATAATTTTCGCTAAAATGAAAAGTAACGGTGTGCCTCATAGGATCCTGTGCAAGCTTACATGTATTAACATGGATAACAACACAAAACATGTGAATTAGGAAAACATATTGGAAAAGTTGAAAAGAATTTCCAATCACTTCAATACTTCTTATATGGGAACATATTTAGTAAATTATGATTGTACTATCAGAACATGCAATTGTACATAACACACCATATAAGACGTAAATCCACATAGGATCCAACTCTTATATGGAAAACTGAGTTTGCTTAAAGCAACCATTCATCAGCAATCAATTCACTAATAAGTGAATAAATAATATAAAACTAGATACAAGTATAAATGCAAATACCTTTACTAGTAAGGAAAGCTTCCCTAATAAATGTAAATACCTCTACTTGTTAGGACAACCTCCCTACCTATGCCTAAGATGCCTTCATTTGTTATCTCCAAAGCACCTTATCCAAGTGGATCCAAGCTCATCCTCAAAGATCCATCACCACATGTTGTGATCAACTAATGATGGCTTAACCACTTAACATGCATTCACATTACGACCTTATGTAACCCAGCCTGCACAAGGCACAAAACACATAGAATCCTCACCTATGCACCATGTTATGACCTTGTAACACCTAGTTGGCACACTATACACCACCATATAGGCTTCTTATGTATGGGAGCTTTTGCATCCATATAACTACCTACAAACACATAGTACATAATCAGAAAGACTCCTTATCTATGAGAACTATTTCATACTTGTCGCTTCCAACCAACATATGGAAACAAGACATATATATATATATACTCCTCAAAATGACATGGCTCTTCACTAGCCAATGAGTATTTTAACTCTCAATAAAACCTTCCTTAATCTCAAATTTTTCTCCACTCAACCTGGTGTTTTAAAATGTTGATAAGAGTCAAATTATTGCATTTTTGTTATGATTTAAATGTTGATATTTGTGTAAAAATTGCGTTTATTTGATTATTTAATCCACAAATGTCATTTCATGGGTATTTCGTGTTTAAAGTGCAATTTCAGGTAAAATCATAATTTTGGAGAAGTTTGGGACAAATTTCAATGAATGGGATTGAGTGCAAATAAAAAGAAAACAAAATTGCAAAATTTGGAATTTCGCGGCCGGCAAGAATATTCTCACCGCCGGCGAAAACCTTACGGAGAATACGTTTAACAAAGCAATCTCGCCACCGGCCAAAGAAATCTCGTCGCCGGCCAATGTAATCTCGCCGCCGGCCAATGCATTCTCGCCGCCGGCGAAAATTCTACAGAAAGCACGGCGAAAATCTTCCCAAGAGCACAAAATTTGGTACATTCATCTCGCCACCGGCCAAATTTATCTCGCCGCCGGCCAAATGCATCTAGTCACCGGCCACATTATTTGGCCGCCGGCCAAAATCGAATACCCAAAAAAAAATTATTTTCCAGAAATCTCGCCGCGGCGAGAATAATGTCGCTGCCGGCGAGATTCGTCCAAAAACAGATTTTTTTGGTTGTTTTGTTCCAAAATTGCCCCCCAAACCCTAGATCTATATATACAATATGATGGAGAAAGAGGGGGACGGCAGAAAGGGGAATTCAAAGACATTTTTGGAGGAGAGAAAGAAATTTTGGAGAAACTTGAAGGATCTTCACCATTGATGCTACCAAGTCTTCATCTTCTAGAGTTTTTCATCTCTTCTCCTTAGTTTTTATATTCTGCAATTTATTCAGTTTTATTATTGATGGATTCAATTGAAATAATGGTTGTTCTTATTTTCGTTATGAATTAATTCGTTTTTGCTAAGGCTATGATGTAGTTAAATCAAGGAAATCTGATTTCTTTTGTTATGGTTATATGAATTCATTGTTTTCAAGTCGAGTATTTATTTCCATGCTTAATGCTTTTAAATTTCTGATCAAGATTTAGATGAATTGTTGCATTATATTGAGACCGAGAGGAGATGTGTAATGAATGCTTCTTGTGATAAATACCGTATGTTGAATGCGAGTTTGACACCTAATGCATGATGTATGTGGTTATTCCAGAAATTCCATAAATCGTAATGTGCTTATTTGTGATTAAATCTTCATAGAAATATAGTTGGTTTTCATAGATAAGTAATTCTAATATAACTTGAGAAAGAGTATTAGATAAGTTTCGGTTTTTCAACCATCACTTTTAGCTTTGATTCTCATATAACATGACTTGAAATCGGATTGAATTGATTTAGTGAAATCAAATGCCTTAGCGTTTTTAATCATTAGTGAACAACATTTAATTTTGTTATTTGCGTTTAGTTTTATGTTAATTTTCTTTTTAAACAATTTCAACAATTCAGTTTTCAAATAAAATTAGGGTTAGTCAATTTCCGTACTTAGTAACACCATTCCTTGTGGGTTCGATATCCGTACTTTTGTACACTTTATTACTTGAACGATTCGTACAGTTGTGAAAATAAGCATCAAGTTTTTGGCACCGTTGCCGGGGAATGGTTTGATTTTATTAATATCGACACTACCTAATCTTAGTTTTAATTTGAAATTAATTTGCTTTATCTTTCTTTCATTTTTAATTTTGTTTATTTTGTTGTTTTATTTTATTTATAAAAAAAAAACGTAAGTAACTTTGTGTTGTTTTGTGTTAGTTGATTTTCTGGTTGTAGGATTTTTGTATGAGACGTACAAGAAGCCTTAACCTTCTTCCATTTGATCCGGAGATTGATAGAACATATAGGCATCTAAACCGAGAGAGAAGACGTTCAACTTCAGCTCCTAATAGACAAATAGCCATGGATCCACCATTTGTTGAGGGAAGTGGAAATCGTAGAGCTTTGAGGGATTATGCTGCGCCTAATGTTGCTGGAACTATTTCGGGCATAAAGAGGCCAACTATTCAAGCCAATAACTTTGAGATAAAACCATCCTTTATCCAAATGGTTCAATCAAATCAGTTTGGGGGAATGTCAAAGGATGATCCAAATGCACATATTGCTTACTTTCTGGAGATGTGTGATCTTTATAAGATAAATGGTGTCCGAAGATGCTGTAAGATTGAGGGTTTTTCCTTTTTCACTTCGGGATAAAGCCAAGGAGTGGCTAAACTCATTACCACCGGGATCAATTACGACATGGAATGAATTGGTTCAGAAATTCTTGTCCAAGTTCTTTCCTCCTGCTAAGACGGAAAAATTGAGGAATGAAATCACATCTTTTACACAATATGACCAAGAATCATTGTATGAAGCTTGAGAAAGATTCAAAGAAATGTTGAGGAAATGCCCACATCATGGTATACCAATTTGGCTACAAGTCTCTACATTTTATAATGGGTTGGTTTCAAACTATCGGGCAATGATTGATGCTGCAGCTGGAGGGTCTTTACTGGGAAAAACACCGGAGGATGCTCATGATTTGTTAGAGGTTATGGAAAAAAACAACAATCAGTGGCATTCAGAGCGGGTAATTGCAAAAAGACCAGCAGTAGTGCATGAAATTGATTCAGTGAATGCTTTGTCGGCTCAAGTTGCTGTTCTTTCAAGAAATATGGATTCTTTGTCATCCAAATTCGAATCCAAACCAACTGCACAATGTGATTTATGTGGTGGAAATCATGCTATCATCGAGTGCCAAGTTGGAAATCCATTTGCTTCACCAAATGCTGAGCAAGCAAATTATGTTTCAAATTTCCAAAAACCTTAACATAACCCATACTCGAACACCTACAATCCAGGTTGGAGAAATCATCCAAATTTGTCATGGGGAAATAACCAAGGGGGATTCAAACCGTCATCATCTTCCTACCAACCCCAGGAGAAAAAATAAACAAATTTGGAAGAAATTTTGGGAAAGTTCATTGAGGAGACAAGAGCAAATTTCAGAAATCAAGAGGCAATCAACAGGGACATCCAAAACCAACTGGGGTAGCTTTCAAAGCAGATTGCAGAAAGGTCTAAAGGATCACTACCTAGTGACACAATAAATCCCACAGAACATGCAAAGGCTATCACATTGAGAAATGGTAAAGAACTTGAAAGGCAGAGGAAATCAGAGAAAAAGATGGAAGAATCTAAAGAAAATCCATCAAGATCCCAAGACATTCAACCTTCCTCATATGCGAAATATGAGCCTCCTATCCCATATCCTCAAAGATTGAATAAGAAAAAGCTTGATAATCAATTTGATAAATTTCTGGATATTTTTAAGAAATTGCATATTAACATTCCTTTTGCAGAGATGTTGGAAAAAATGCCCAAGTATGCAAAATTCATGAAGGAAATTCTATCAAAGAAGAGGAAGCTGGG